>CALZFC010000035.1:3230000-3387500 GCA_945643635.1 Allodiplogaster sudhausi | reverse complement strand
GCCTGAAAACGAATGATAAATTCAAATTCAAATCTCCCGCTCAAATCGGTCTTTCTTTGCCAGTTTAAAAATTCAAATTCAAATCTCCCGCTCAAATATTCTCTCTTTGTCATTAAACAAATTCAAATTGAAATCTCCTTCTTTGCCAGTTTGTCTGCTGCTGCGAGAACAACGCATGCAATGGCAAGTCGGCGGGCCTGCTGAGGGCTCGGCTGCAGTTGTGGAAGGCGCAAGCGACAACGGCGGCGCCGACTTCCGCTTCTGATCCAGAAGAGGAAGAGGAAGACGAAGAGACGGAAGACTCGGACGAGCATCTCGCGCCGCCGCAGACGCCGCTGCTTCGGCCAAAGCCAAAGGCCGAACGAGACATCTCGAGCGAAGTTGGTTGCATATTATATTATATTAATTAATTTATTTATTTATTTATATATTTAATACATCACTATGATGTGACAACATAATGAGATATATGTATGTACGCACTTTTCTTTCATTTACATGCATATGTCTTGTATTTGAGGAACACTGCTCATCTTATTAAAATGTCTTAATCGCATTGACTCAAAGATATAAGCAGTGTGTGTGTCTACCTGAACACACGTGCTGAAGCAATTGATGAGGCAAATTTGAAGAAGTAATAGTCTTCCCGCATGTTAAGGCCGCCGACGCGACGACCACCGAAGCGGCGACCACGGCGGAGCCCACTACAACTACAACGGAGCAGCCTACCACCACATCCACCACCACAACATCCACAACCACCACCACGCCTTTTCCGCCAACTACCACCACCACTCCTCCTCCAACCACCACTCCTGCTATGACCACCACCACCACTGCTGCTGTCCCAGTTCCGAGCACCACTCTGATCCCGGCGCCTGAGCCTTCTGCTCCCGTCGCTCCCGCGCCCGCTGCAACTGCGGCCGTCTCTTCTCCGACCACCACGAACATTGCGCAAGCTCCTCTGAAGCTGCGGCCACCGGCACCGAGCAGCACTGCGGCTTCATCTGTCGTCGCCGCAGCTGCGACTCCGCGACCCGCGAGACCGACTCTCGTGGCGCAGCCGGCGTCGAACGCCGTGCCCGTCATGGTCGCGACGACGAGCACGCTCGCGCCGCCGCCGGTGGCGATGACGTCAACGACAACCTCGACGACCTCGACAACGACAACGACAACGACAACCACCAGCACGCGCCCGCCAACCACGACGACGACGACAACTCCTCCTCCGCCACCTCCTCCAGTGACGACTCTGGAATCAGAAGAGGAACAGCAGAAGGCACTCGAAACAGTCGCCGACGAGATCCAACGGCTGGCGCCCGAGCCGGAGCTTGAGCACCAAGAGCTCGCGAAGCAGCAGAAAACGCTGGTCGAGCCGACCACCGAGCAGATTGAGGTTGGCTATTCATATTTTATTTATTATAGATAATTATAATTAGGTAAATAGCTAATTAATTAATTAATTAATTAATTATCTACCAGAGAGCCACGATCGAGGTGGCTATTCGCTATTTTTTTTTTTTAATTATATATTTATTTAAAAAAAAACTTATTGGGTCTTCAGTGAAAACCGCGCTGGTAATATTGAGAATTAAAAGTAATTAATTAATTAATTAATTAATTAGTTAACTAATTAACAGAGAGCCGAAGCCGGCACGCCACTGCTGCCGTGGTGGCTGCTCGTCGTGATCGGCTTCCTCTTCAGCATGGCCGTCCTCTACGGCGTCATCACGTGCATTCGACGACGGCGTGCGCATGGTTGATAGTTAATTAAATAAATAAATAATTAATTAATAAATTTTTGGCTTCTCCTTGTGAGAGAGAGAGAGAGAGAGTCTGCTCTTGATAAACATTGACATTGGCTAATTGGCTAACTAAGTAGCAAATTTAATTAGCTAATTAGCTAGCTAGACACACAGGACATTGTCAACAATGCCTTTTCTTCACTTACAACATACTTAAAAGAAACTTTTTTCTTTCTTTTTCAAAATCATAACAATTAAAAGTAACATGCTGACAATGAGCGTGAATAGTATATTCAAGCTGCACTTTAAAACATTCGTCACAATTGTCCCAATTGTCAGGCCCGACCGGCGCGACGAATGGCACGGCAAAGCGAAACGGCGCCAGCAACAAGGGACACAAGGAGCAGCAGCGGCCGCTGGTCGCCGAGAATGGCGCCGATGCTGCGACATCGTAAAAAACTTAATAATAATATATTCCTGACCATTCTGGTCTTTCTCTCTCAAGCACACACACACACTCTCTCTCTCTCTCTCGCTGTTGTGTCAGGCAAAAAGGCGCGAATTCAAATGTGAGTTTTTGGCGTCATCTTAAAAAAAAACACATGCTGTCTTATGGGATAGAGCATTTGTTTTCTCTACTTATTGATAAGAACTATTTCATTTTCTCTCTCGAGATTTGCCATCCTTAAGCACGCTCTCTCTTCCTTCTCATCACAGTTTTTTTAATATAATTTTTTGACTAGTTTTTCTCTCTCCATCTCTCTCTCTCTGTCTCTCTCTGTCTCTCTCTCTCTCATTCCCTTTCTACAGCTTTACTTAGTATCGTCTGCACCATAAGTAGCCTGCTTGCGGCATCCGCAACCGAATCGTATGTGATTCAGAAATGGCTCACTCACTACCTTTCTCTAACCCCTCAATGTTTAAACTCGTACTCCTACTTATTTCATCTTTCATCATCTCTTACATAAGTCTCTTCTTCTGGAGTCTCTCTCTCTCTCATTCACTCTCTATCTCTCTCGCGTCTCACGTGATATTTACCGTATACCATAACCATTGTCATAAATGCGGTTTTCTTTTGTCAATACCACGCATTTGCTAGAACGCGTTCTTCCTAATTATGATTCTTCGTTTTACGCCCTTCTAACAGTATCGATTATTGAAGATGCGATGCCAGTTTGGTTTTTCTTTTTTTTTATGTCAAAATTACGATTCGAATCAATCGCTATGAGAAAGAAAAGCTACTCAGAGAGAATAAAACGAAAACTTCTAATTCATTGTAAATGATGATGTATTTTATTGCCCGTTATCCGCTGTATGATTTCTTTGAGATTACTGTAGCGCCTATTGCGCGAATAATAACAACTTCAAGAATGCAGTAATGTATTCATCAGAGCTTTAAGTGTGATTATTGTCTCTTTAGCGTTATTGCGTTTCTGTCTTGGAATGTTCAGCCAGATGTATTGTTAGTAATCATTATATAAATAAAATTGTTTTATCGTTCAAAACAAAAAAAAAGAAGAACAATGTCTGTCTCTGTGTTTAGGGAATGGCGTGTCAGGTCTAATTAAAATTACACGGCTACAGAAACCAATTCGTCTACAGAAAGATAAAAAAAAAACAAATATATGATTTGCATTGAAAAAGCGAGGGTTTAGCAGTGTTTAAGGAAAATGGCGAAAAGAATAAAAAAAAGAATCGGTAGGTTGCAAAAGTTGAACGGACTTGCTTATTAGCCGTGACTCTAACAGATGGCATCTATTGCCTAGCCAAGTGGACAAAAACGTGATGTATTGAAAAATGCTGCTAAAATACTATTGCAAAAATATTGCAATTTAGGAGATATAACAAGAGAAACAACATGTCGGCATGACGAGTTGTTCTGGATATAGAAACAGGGAGGGAGAGAAGGATTCCCGGAGACTACACGGTTCCACAGTAATAAAAAAAGTATTATCGTCTGAACCCTTTCGTTGCGCTAGTAAAAAAGTCTTACATCTATTTATGATGTATGAACAAATAAATAAACAAGTGAAATGGGTTGGACTGGATATAACAGAAGGTTGTTGGGGATAGCGGTGGAGGGGTAGGGGGAAGGTGGATCAGGGAGATGAAGCAGGAGCGTGGTGGTGGGGGCGGGGGCTGGGTGTGTTTGGCGTATAGAGTGAAATGCTTCTTCACCTCGTCTCCCTCCCTCTAACGTCCACTCTCTCCAATGTACTTCCGGCCAATGATCGACGTCCATCACCCGCGAGCAGAATCTTCCTGGTTGGATGAAGAAATGAGCATGACTCCCTAATCTTAATAAATATTGTCGTTAATTGACTGTGAATAAGGCAAGCCCATTTATTTATTTACTAAGTATGCAAGTATAATACAAAGTCATGGTTTGAAATAGAAAGCGGAAAAGACGCAACAGGTTAGTCTTGTTTAATGTTTAAAATTAATTTTACTGCTTATTTAGCAGTTGTATTAAATCTCTTTTTTTCGGAGAACAAATTGAATTTTTTTTACTAACGTTTTTGCACCGCTAAATTCTTCTCCATTGTCAGCACGCGAAGTCAACTCCATCAAATGCAGCGACGGGAGCAACCAGCCATGCGACGGGCAATCTGCGTAAGGATGAGAAGGTTAGCAGCTCTCACTTCATCTCTCTCTCTCTCTCCCTCTCTCTCTCTCTCTCTCTCTTCTTACTCCCCGTTCTCTCCATTCCCAAGCAATTAAAAGGTTGCCCCATGCATCCAACAGTTATTGGGGCAACAACTCCCTCACCATATTAACTTGTCTACATATATTCTTGTGGTTCCAAAATGCTTTCTTCCTTTGTAGTACAATTCAACGATACCGTAACCCTTGGTTGTGTTTGGAGATCAGGGCACCATTCATGTAAAGTTGGGGAATCCCACAACCGATTACTACCTTGGGGTTGTTATGACCACCTGTCATTTTCTGGCAAGCGTAGCTTCTTGTAGCCGATCCCTTTCAGGCTGTCTATTATGTCTCTCGTTCTCATCGTCTTAGTAGCAAATACTCAGCAAAAGTTGATCGGCAAGCTTTGTTTGGTTATTAAAATGGTGCTGTGATGTGCACAGCGGATAGCATCCCGAGATGGAGAAAGCGAGATTTCTAGAGAGAAACTGCTTTAGAGATTTCTAGAGAGAAACTGCCTTAAATTGCTAAATTAATTAATATAATTCAGATATGCTGGTTGAAAATTAATTTATTTATTATATCGATGAAATATTAGTTATAATTAATGGTTTTGTTTCCGTTGAGGAGAAGAATGGACCACCAAACGAGATTGCAACTCCCGCGGAGACGATTTCGCTGGTTAGCAACTGTTTTTTTTTTCTAAAAAAAGATTCCTTAAAAAATCCGTTGAAGACTAACACATAATTTGTTGGAATTGGTTTTCTTTCTCTCTCTCTCTCCTTCGCTAACTGTATCTGTGTCTTCCCTTTCTTCTCATATCCACTAAATTCAACTCTTGTTGCTCCCTTATCGTATTTCAAGTTTTCTTTTTTTTTCGAGAAGCCACATGATAAAAAAGATGCAAGACATAAACTTTTCAAGACTAACAACGGAGAAGCAGACACGGAGCCGTGCTGGGATGCTGCTCCGATCGATGAGTGTGTTGACCATTTTCGATGCTACTAACAGTTCTCGAGTTTGTTTGAGCTTGCAATTAACGCAATGCTCTGCAAGGGCGGCGCATGAGCCATGTTCAACTTACTCATACCCCCCCCCCGGCCTGCTCAGAATCATACTGTATCTAAAATTTGATTTTTTTAAGTTCATTTTTTGCCTTTGTATTCCTTCCCCCCCGTCTGGAGTCGAACGCCGGACATTGTTCCGCAGTACTCAACATCTTCATTTGTAGCGACGTCCTTGTCTTCCATCATATAGTCCACACTTATTCACCATGGAGACTATCTAGTAGTAGGCTTGGGAGAGAGAGAGAGATGTTATCTCCAGGAATGTTTCATCAACCGTTCTTCATCATTGAAGCCGTTTGGATGATATTTTGCCATGACTAGGCATGTAAATATGCTGGTTTAATTACATGGCTGGGTAGACTTTTCGAACTGTATTTTATTGTAGGCCGTCATGGAGATGGGATGCAGCCGAGATCCGCTTGAGGACATCGACGACTTGACAACATCTTCGACGACATACTCGAGTATCTGGAGTAGGAGAGAGAGGTGAGAAATAGAGAGAGAGGGAGAGGATAAGAAAGAGAGACGATAAAAGAGAGGGAGCGAGAGAGGCGGAAAGGGATTGAGTGAGAGAGAGAGAGGGATAGAGAGAGAAAGAGAGAGAGACGGAAAGGGATTGAGTTAGGGAGAGAGTGACAGAGAGAGAGGGACAGAGATAGAGAGAGAGAAGCGGAAAGAGATTGAGTAAGGGAGAGAGGGACAGAGAGAGAGAGAGAGAGAGAGGCGGAAAGAGATTGAGTGAAGGAGAGAGGGATAGCCAGAGAGAGAGAGAGAGAGAGAGAGAGAGAGAGAGGCGGAAAGGGATTGTGTGAGGGAGAGATGGATAGCCAGAGAGAGAGAGAGAGAGAGAGAGAGAGAGAGAGAGAGAGAGAGAGGCGGAAAGGGATTGGGTGAGGGAGAGAGGGACAGAGAGAGAGAGACAGACAGACAGACAGAGGGAGAGAGAAGCGGAAAGGGTTTGAGTGAAGGAGAGAGAGAGAGGGAGAGAGAGAGACAGACAGACAGAGATAGATAGATAGAGAGAGAGGCCTAAAGGGATTGAACGACGGAGAGAGAAAGTGAAAAATACAGAGAGAGAAAGTGAGAAAGACAGAGAGAGAGAGAGAGAGAGAGAGAGGCGGGAAGGGATTGAGTGAGGGAGAGAGGGAGACAGACAGAGAGAGAGAGACAGACAGAAAGAGTGAGAGAGAGAGAGGCGGAAAGGGATTGAGTGAGGGAGAGAGGGACAGAGAGAGAGAAAGTAAAAAAGATAGAGAGAGAAAGTGAGAAAGACAGAGAGAGAGAGAGAGAGAGAGAGAGAGAGAGAGGCGGGAAGGGATGGAGTGAGGGAGAGATGGATTGACAGAGAGAGAGAGAGAGAGAGAGAGAGAGAGAGAGGCGGAAAGGGATTGAGTGCGGGAGAGAGGGAGACAGACAGAGAGAGAGACAGACAGAAAGAGTGAGAGAGAGAGAGAGGCGGAAAGGGATTGAGTGAGGGAGAAATGGATAGCCAGAGAGAGTGAGAGGCGGAAAGGGATTGAGTGAGGGAGAGAGGGACAGAGAGAGACAGACAGACAGAGAGAGAGTAGCGGAAAGGGTTTGAGTGAAGGGGAGAGAGAGAGAGAGAGAGAGAGAGAGAGAGAGAGAGAGAGGCTGAAAGGGATTGAGTGAGGGAGAGAGGGACAGAGAGAGAGACAGACAGACAGACAGAGATAGATAGATAGAAAGAGTGAGAGAGAGAGAGAGAGAGAGAGAGTCGGAAAGGGATTGAGCGACGGAGAGAGAAAGTGAAAAAGACAGAGAGAGAAAGTGAGAAAGACAGAGAGAGAGAGAGAGAGAGAGAGGCGGGAAGGGATTGAGTGAGGGAAAGATGGATAGACAGAGAGAGAGGGACAGAGAGAGACAGAGAAAGAGAGAGAGAGAGAGAGAGAGAGAGAGAGAGAGAGAAGCGGAAAGGGATTGAGTGAGGGAGAGATGGATAGCCAGAGAGAGAGAGAGAGAGAGAGAGAGAGAGAGAGAGAGGCGGAAAGGGATTGGGTGAGGGAGAGAGGGACAGAGAGAGAGAGACAGACAGACAGACAGAGAGAGAGAAGCGGAAAGGGTTTGAGTGAAGGAGAGAGAGAGAGAGAGAGAGGAGAGAGAGAGAGGCTGAAAGGGATTGAGTGAGGGAGAGAGAGAGACAGACAGACAGAGATAGATAGATAGAGAGAGAGGCGGAAAGGGATTGAGCGACGGAGAGAGAAAGTGAAAAATACAGAGAGAGAAAGTGAGAAAGACAGAGAGAGAGAGAGAGAGAGAGAGAGAGAGGCGGGAAGGGATTGAGTGAGGGAAAGATGGATAGACAGAGAGAGAGGGACAGAGAGAGACAGAGAAAGAGAGAGAGAGAGAGAGAGAGAGAGAGAGAGAAGCGGAAAGGGATTGAGTGAGGGAGAGATGGATAGCCAGAGAGAGAGAGAGAGAGAGAGAGAGAGAGAGAGGCGGAAAGGGATTGGGTGAGGGAGAGAGGGACAGAGAGAGAGAGACAGACAGACAGACAGAGAGAGAGAGAGAAGCGGAAAGGGTTTGAGTGAAGGAGAGAGAGAGAGAGAGGGAGAGAGAGAGAGAGAGAGGCTGAAAGGGATTGAGTGAGGGAGAGAGAGAGACAGACAGACAGAGATAGATAGATATAGAGAGAGGCGGAAAGGGATTGAGCGACGGAGAGAGAAAGTGAAAAATACAGAGAGAGAAAGTGAGAAAGACAGAGAGAGAGAGAGAGAGAGAGAGGCGGGAAGGGATTGAGTGAGGCAGAGAGGGAGACAGACAGAGAGAGAGAGACAGACAGAAAGAGTGAGAGAGAGAGAGAGGCGGAAAGGGATTGAGTGAGGGAGAGAGGGACAGAGAGAGAAAGTAAAAAAGATAGAGAGAGAAAGTGAGAAAGACAGAGAGAGAGAGAGAGAGAGAGAGAGAGAGAGAGGCGGGAAGGGATGGAGTGAGGGAGAGATGGATTGACAGAGAGAGAGAGAGAGAAAGGCGGAAAGGGATTGAGTGCGGGAGAGAGGGAGACAGACAGAGAGAGAGACAGACAGAAAGAGTGAGAGAGAGAGAGAGGCGGAAAGGGATTGAGTGAGGGAGAAATGGATAGCCAGAGAGAGTGAGAGGCGGAAAGGGATTGAGTGAGGGAGAGAGGGACAGAGAGAGACAGACAGACAGAGAGAGAGTAGCGGAAAGGGTTTGAGTGAAGGGGAGAGAGAGAGAGAGAGAGAGAGAGAGAGAGGCTGAAAGGGATTGAGTGAGGGAGAGAGGGACAGAGAGAGAGAGACAGACAGAGATAGATAGATAGAAAGAGTGAGAGAGAGAGAGAGAGAGAGAGAGAGTCGGAAAGCGTTTGAGCGACGGAGAGAGAAAGTGAAAAAGACAGAGAGAGAAAGTGAGAAAGACAGAGAGAGAGAGAGAGAGAGAGAGAGGCGGGAAGGGATTGAGTGAGGGAAAGATGGATAGACAGAGAGAGAGGGGCAGAGAGAGACAGAGAAAGAGAGAGAGAGAGAGAGGGAGAGAGAGAGAAGCGGAAAGGGATTGAGTGAGGGAGAGATGGATAGCCAGAGAGAGAGAGAGAGAGAGAGAGAGAGAGAGAGAGGCGGAAAGGTATTGAGTGAGGGAGAGAGGGACAGAGAGAGAGAGACAGACAGACAGACAGAGAGAGAGAGAGAAGCGGAAAGGGTTTGAGTGAAGGAGAGAGAGAGAGAGAGAGAGAGAGAGAGAGAGAGGCTGAAAGGGATTGAGTGAGGGAGAGAGAGAGAGACAGACAGACAGAGATAGATAGATAGAGAGAGAGGCGGAAAGGGATTGAGCGACGGAGAGAGAAAGTGAAAAATACAGAGAGAGAAAGTGAGAAAGACAGGGAGAGAGAGAGAGAGAGAGGCGGGAAGGGATTGAGTGAGGGAGAGAGGGAGACAGACAGAGAGAGAGAGACAGACAGAAAGAGTGAGAGAGAGAGAGGCGGAAAGGGATTGAGTGAGGGAGAGAGGGACAGAGAGAGAAAGTAAAAAGACAGAGAGAGAAAGTGAGAAAGACAGAGAGAGAGAGAGAGAGAGAGAGAGAGAGGCGGGAAGGGATGGAGTGAGGGAGAGATGGATTGACAGAGAGAGAGAGAGAGAGAGAGAGAGAGAGAGGCGGAAAGGGATTGAGTGCGGGAGAGAGGGAGACAGACAGAGAGAGAGACAGACAGAAAGAGTGAGAGAGAGAGAGGCGGAAAGGGATGGAGTGAGGGAGAGAGGGACAAAGAGAGAAAGTAAAAAAGACAGAGAGAGAAAGTGAGAAAGACAGAGAGAGAGAGAGAGAGAGAGGCGGGAAGTAGTTGAGGGAGTGAGAGAGGGACACAGAGAGAGAGAGAGAGAGATGTTTCACATGCTGTACAATATTCTTCCATGGGTACTTCTGAACATTTAGTCCCCTGACCAGTAGTTAGTTTTTTTATTTCTTACGATGTTCTATGTGTACAAAGAACGATATAGTCGCCTTTCGTCATCTCGCGATCTGTATTATATGTATGTACAAACCTTTCTTTCACTTCCGCTGCAAAACATTGTTACACTGCAATTTTATGCTAACCATACTTGTAACCTTACCTCATTTAATTAATAATAGACTGATATCAGATTAGTCTTGCCTTTCAACAGACACTGCCCCATTTCAGCTGATACTTGTTCACTTTATTCAATCTTTTGTATGTTTCATAATTTATTGATCCATTGACAGGCATTGTTTTGAGAAGTTTTAATGAGTGAAAGATAACGAGCTTACTTGGTCACGTATAGAAATCGCTTTATTATTATGCCAATTGCTTATATTCACATTATTTTTGGAATTTCTGTCTCAATTTACATGTGTTTTATTGCTGTACTGCCTTTGAAGAATGAATGTAAATAATTGGGATTTGTGTTCTCTACATCTTTGCAGACAATGTTCACTACTCTTCCACTCAAAGTGCATAAAACGGAATAACAATTCTATACTAGCCGTGTCACTACTTTCACAGAAAGATGAGGAAAAAATGAACAGATATGCCGTATTGGTGGAAAAAGCACAGTTTATCATTCTGAAAATTGCGAATAGGTTTTGTTTTCTTTTTGGCAGCCCTCTAATATAACTCAAAGAGCTGACAATGAGTGTTCCCCATTCAAACAATAGCTATGAATGCCGTCATTTGATTTCACAATTCCATCAGTCGTTTGGAGAAGTGGGAAGGACTTGTTTAGGTATGTCCTAACCTACTTACATGTACTGTTTTAATTCTATCGTTGTCTAACTTCCTCTCTCTCCCTCTTCTCTCTCTCTCTCTCTCCTTCTCTCTCTTTCTCTTTCTTTCTCTCTTTCTCTCTCTCTCCCCCTCTCTCTCTTTCTTTCTCTCTTTCTCTCTTTCTCTCTCTCTCTCTCTCTCTCTCTCTCTCTATCTTTTCAAAGAATTTCCCGTTCGATAGTCGACAATCTAGTCGAGTCTTCCTGCGAGTTTGCGTAAAGTGCACGTGTTCACATATTCAATGTGTACAAACATGGTGTCCGCCTACTGCAGTAATCATTCAGTCAGTAACTTTGTGTGTCACGTGTTCTCTCTTATGTGCACTTCACTTACAAGTACACCACACTTGAGGGAAGTGGGAGTCAGAGAAGGCGAATTTGGCCACGCAAGCGTAGACTCTCTCTCTCTCTCTCTCCTTCGCTACCTGGGCCATGGCTCAGCAACCTTCTTTTCGATGACTTGAACTGGCCATACTCGACCTGAGCCTGGTTCAGTACTTTTTTAACATATAAGACAGTGTCAATTAAAAAAAAAGTTGGTTTTTTTTTTTGGTTTGCCATTTCTGATGATATAGAAAGCATTGGCAAAAAAACAGCTTGAGCTGAAATTGAAGAGAAAAAGAAACAAAATTTCTTTTTAGACGATACTTTCTTATATGTATGCATGTATGTAGCCCTCTCTCTCTCTCCCTTTCTCTCTCTCTCTCTCTCTCTCTCTCTCTCTCTTTCTCTGTCACCTTTGATGTTTCTCCTGCAAACGCCTCTTTTTCGTACTCTCTGGCAAAATGCCCACTTTCGCGCGTCCGTTGCACATCGGAGCGTCTCGCCGCACATAAATATGTATCGACGTCAAGTGCCATCGGTTTGGCCTCGTGGGTGAGAGATAGACAAAGAAAGAGAGACAGAGAGAGGAGAGACGGAGAGAGAGAGTAAAGAGAGAGGGAGAGCGAGAGAGAGCGAGAGAGAGAGAGGAAGCAAAAGTAATGGCGAGTGCCTCGGCAGCCATATGAAGCTGCGCCGCAATGAAACGAATAAAAAAGAATTGGGAGAGCGTCGAATGACCACAGCTTGCTTGCTGCCCAGTCTTTCGTCGCTCTCCGTTCTCTCACTTTCCTTTCTCTCTTTTCCTTTCTCTTTTCCTCTCTTTCCTTTTCTCTCTTTCTCTCTCCCTCACTTTCTCTCTCTCCATTTCTCTCTCTCTTTCTCTGTCTCTCTCACTCTCGCTCGCTCGCTCTCTCTTTCTCTCTCTCTTTCTTTCTCTCTCCATCTCTCCGTCTTTTTTTCTTCCTCTCTGTGCGCTGTTCATTCTACACACTATTTCTGGACTTCAGAAGCAATCGCAGTCGGCGTTCTCCATTGCAATGCATGCATACGCTTCTCTTTTTCTTCTCAACGGCCGGCTGCCCACCACGCTCGTGTTTCCCAAAGCTTCACATGTCTCTCTTTCTGTCTTTTCTCTCTCTCTCTCTTTCACTCGTTCTTTCTCTCTCTATCTTTCTTTCTCTCTTTCTTCTCTCTTTCTTTCTCTTAACTTTCTCTCTCCTCTTCCTTTCTCTTCACTTTCTCTTTCTCTCTTTCTCTCTTTCTCATTCACTCGCTTTTTCTCTCTCTCTCTTTCTTTCTCCCTCTCTCTTTCTCTTTCTCCCTCTTTTTCTGTCTCGCTCTCACTGCTCTCTCCCTCACCCCCCGAAAGCGAGAGCAGTCGAGACTCTGACAAGTTGGAAAGAGACAAGCGGCTTCTGCTTCTTGCACATTTTCGCCCTGACAGCATTCTTGATTTTACTCTTGAAGTAACTTTTATTTCACGGCCAATGATCTTCCGTTGTATTTCCACTTCGCCATGTCATTCCTATTTTTTTTCTTCATTTTCTATTTGGTCTCGCTGGTCTTCTCATTTACAGAATCTCTTTGCTCTTTTATATTGGCCTCCTCATCCTTTCACACTCTTTATATCTATCGCACTCTCACATTCTCTTTCACTCTCTCTCTCGCACTCTATCACGTACTCTCTCTCTCTCAATCTCTCTCTCACTCTCTCACTCTCGCATTCTCTCCCTCTTGCTATCTCTCATTCTCTCTCGCACTCTCTTCCTCTCGTACTCTCTCTCTCTCTCGACAAGCTTAGGAGTAGTCGCAACAGCAGGCAGGCGCTCCTCGGCTGCTCGCAAGCAAGCCTCCATCTGTCGAAGACAAACGCCGCAGTTCCTGTCGCTTTCAGGGCAAGGGATATTTCTCCGTCTCTCACTCTCTCTCTCTCTCGCTCTCTCTCTCTTGTTCTCTCTCTCTCTCCCTGTCTCACTCTCTTGCTCTCTCTCTCTCTCTCCCAGTATCTTTCTTTCTTAATATCCTTCTCTCTCTCTATTGTTCTCTCTCGCTCTCTCTGTCTCTCTCTCTCGCTCTTTTGTTCTCTCTCTCTCTCTCTCTCTCTTTTCTCTCTCTGTCTCTCAGTATCTCTCTTTCTTGATATCCCTCCCTCTCTCTCTCCCCTCTCTCCCTATCCATCAGGGGGCCACGAGCAATACCAACCTTTGCCCATATTGCTTCTGCGCTTTGCTTCCAACGCTGCGTACTCTCCTCTCCTCTCTTTCTGCTGGCCCCCGCAAACAACCGCCAGCAACACCTCATTGTCTCTTTTTCTTTGCCGAGATGCACTTTCGGGCTATCCACACGTCTCTCCTCTCAATCCACTGCTTCTTTTTCTCCATATTTTTTCCTCTCTTTCACTTTCTCTCTCTCTGTCTCTCTTTCCCTCTCCCTCTCTCTCCCTGTCGCTCTCTCCTTTCTCTGCCGCCGCCACCCTAGCCTTACGGCTCTCTTCTTTGCTCTAACACACTCTCGTCGCCAGCTGGCGCTACCTGTCTTCACTCACAATACTTTATTTTCGTTGCCTCTCTCTCTCTCTCTCTCTCTCTCTCTCTCTCTTTCTCTCTCTCTCTCTCTCGCTCTTTCTCTCTCTCTCCTCTCTCCTCTCTCTCTACTCTCTCTGTCTCTATCTCTCTCTGTCTACCCCTAGGCTTCACTCTATATCTCTTATTGCCTCACTCTTTTCGCTCTTGCACCCGAAGCCGATTTCTTTCCGCTTTGTGCATGCACACATCATCATCATCATCATCAACGCGAAATAACATCTCGTTCGTCTATAATATGTGTGTACATGCATACATACATCGAGTACTCAATTTGCTGGAATTACTATAAATGCTCTTTTTCATTCCAAACGTATTTTCATATCGACATATTTAAAATATTACTATTCACTGAATTTGTTCTTCTCTAACAAATAAGAGACATTCCTGATGTACTTTGTTATTAGCAAGATTTTCTAGCTTAAATAAATCTCTTGGCCCGAAGCTAACGGGCCAATGTCATCTTAACGACCTTTTTCTTAACAGCAAAGAGTGTTCAGCTTTGTAAGCCGCTTTAAGCGGCAAATCTTTCACAAGAATCTAGAAATTTTTTACATGCAGCTAAGAAAGCAGCGCCAGTAATCCACCTTTTAATCCGCCCCTTTTCCGTGACTTTCATTCATAGTTCATAATATTAAAAAGGAATGCATGGCAGCTTGCACCTATCAACATATTTTTATTTATTTACATATTTTTCGTACATAAAAATAATATTTTCGATGTGAGAGCGCAACTGTAAAAAAGATGCATTTCTTTGCAATAATTATCTTCTATATAGTTGTCTGCTATGGGGGATACTATTATATTCTTCCCTTGAGGGAGGGGTGCTTCCCTTTCCTACTCGTTTAGACAACAAAATGCCATAGATCATGTGCATACTAGATAAGGAAGTATTCGTCTACAATTTTCTCTCGCTTTTTTGAACCTTAGGATCTGTCTGTTCATGTTGAGTTGAAGGTTTTTCATAGACGTAGTTTTGCAGTCGAAGCGGCTAGACAGCTTGAACAACCACTTTTCTATATGAAGTCATCGGTAAATCGCTTGTGGTTGTTTCTGAATTCGAAACGACTCACAATTGAAAGAGGCAACGGCAAAATAAGTTAGAGAGAAGATAATTGGGAGGGCTCCGCTGAGAAAGTAAGGCGTTTCGGCATTAAAGTTATGCTAGACACTACTATAAAAAAAACTTCAAAATTCTGCCGCGATGCATGGCGCGTCCGTTAATTGGATTGTCCCGTTGCCACTCTTCTTTTTTCTATAATTTTGCCGTTCAGACGATGGATCCGTGAACTTTGAGAGAGGTCGAAATTTGTAGCGCGTTCCACTGTCAGGTATTTTTTCAATTTACTTATTTTTGGAGAAGCAAAAGTGACGAATTTTGCGAGGGAGAAAAGAAACAAAGATTAATGGCTCTAGCGAAGAGAGAGAGAGAGGGAGGGAGAGTGAGAGAGAGAGAGAAAGAAGTAAAGAGAGAGGAGGGAGTGGGAGAGATAGAGGAGAGAGAACGAGAGAGATTGAGAGAAAGAGAGAGATCCGCTACTTGATCCCCTTCTCCGCTTTCGCCCGTGGCACCGGCTCGCTTTGCAATCTTTCTCTTTCGAGCTTCTTCTTCTTCTTCTTCTTCTTGCCCTGGCTGGCCCTGTCCTCTTCTATCGCTCATATTGCAGAGTTCGAGGCTTTCTCTCTCTCTCTCTCTCTGTCTCTCTCTTTCTCTCTCGCTCTCTTTCTCTCTCTTTCTCTCTCTTTCTCTCTCTTTCTCTCTCTCTCTCATTCTCTCTCGGGCACTCGGATAACACGGCAGGAGCCACAATTCCCCCATCCCCCTCTCTTTGCCCTCCCGTGTTGTGTCCACCCCCCCCCCCTTTACCCACTCTCTCTCTCTCTCTCTGTCTCTCTCTTTCTCTCTCTCTCTCTCTCTGTCTCTCTCTTTCTATCTCTCTCTCTGTCTCTCTCTTTCTCTCTCTCTCTCTCTCTCTCTCTGTCTCTCTCTTTCTATCTCTCTCTCTGTCCTCTCTTTCTCTCTCTCTCTTTCACTCTCTCTCTCTCTTTCACTCTCTCTCTCTCTGTTTCTGCAATTCCACCTCTCTTCCCCTCCGGTGTTGTTTTGTTGTTTTGTCCCCCCACCCTTCCGCTCATTCAGCTTCTCTTTTCTCGCTTTCTCTCCTTCTCACGGTGCGCCTCCCATTTTTGAACTGTTTTGGCATATTATTTTGTTGTTTTTCGCATCCAAGCTTTCTTTAGCAGATGCCCTGCATTCATTCTAACTCTGCCATCTTACATTCTACTATGTCTCTACAAACAATTCGTAGCTATTTTATTAATATTATTGCTATTTAATATTCTATGTAGTTTTACAAAAATTACAGTGTTTGGTTTTTTCTTCTTATCAAACTAAAAAGTCGTATGCATATTTTTGGGCGATATTTTACAAGAAAATGTGTGCATATAGGTTCGGCTACTGTCTTCTTTTCCCGTTTTTGTCGTTTCCTACTGCTTCCTTGTCTCTCGCCGACGTCAGAGAAGACAAAACGGCAGTCTACCTTCGCTTGAATGGACAGCGTCTGTCTATCAGTCATTCTTAGAGCCATAAAAGTAATAATATAAGAATTGCTGCCATCTCCCCCCTCCCCTATCACGTTACTCAATCATAACAGTAATATATTAATCCTCGGAGACATTCCGCGTGTGTTTATCCACCGTAATCCGCACCGGTTGGTCACTAATCCGTGCGGGACGCAGTCATTCACATTTGTTGGGAAATTCATTGTGCGATATGCATTTTTTTTACGTCATACAAATTGTCTTCTTTTCTTCTTCGAGCCCAGACATTATTGTATATACAATACACCTCGCCTTACCCAGCGAGTCTATTTTCATTCCGCTCTATTTTTTTTGTTGTTTTTGTTTCGTTCGTTCCGTTTGTATTCCTTCCCCCTCCTCCTCTCCAAGTTATAGCTACGGACGGCTCGGCTGGTGGCTGCTCGGCTGCCTCGAACAAGGTGCCATTTCCATCTCTCGCTTGAGAGACGCTACGGGTCCAACCACGATGAAGCTGGATCCGACAAGCAGAAATAATACTACTTCCCCTATTACCACGGCGGAACTTAAGGTACTTTACCTTTTTTATGTTTTTAATACCTATAATATTACTATGTAAGATTTGCTACACAAATGAATGGAGCGTCTTTCTGTCCGGCTTGCAAAATATAAAGATATAATGCAATCGTGTAGTCCACTTTTCATTTTTGCTTCTCGATACTTGTGCTCCTTTAAATTAAAGAGATGGAGAAAAAAACCAAGTCAGAATATTTATGTAATTAGGAAAAAAATATATACATATTTCAATCCAGATAAAAGGGCTATTATACGGACACAAATGAAGTTAATAATGAGAATACGAAAAAGGAAAAAAAAACTAATTACTATGACTAAAGTCACGTACTCACAATCAGTCGACACATGGCCATGCTCGTGCTGATAACAGTGATGAAGTTTTAAATGAAGAAAAAAGATAATGACAAAGGTCACGTACTCATGGTCAGTCGACGGTAGCAAAAATTCACGTACATAGTAGTTGACAAAAAAGTCACGTACTAAGTAGTTGATAAAAGTTACATACTAAGTAGTTGACAAAAGTCACGTACGCAGTCAACTCCCGCCGAATCGGCGCTGCATATGGCGGAGCTCGTGCTGATCTGCTTCTCCGTCGTGCTCATCGTCGTCTGCGCCCTCTTCTACGTCATCACGCGCGTCCTGCGACAGCGGCACATGGCCGAGATGCGCAGGCTCGAGCGAGGCTCTCAGCAGGTTTCTAATTTCTGTTTATTTAATCAATATCTATGCATCCCGCGCCTAATATTGCAGTCAATTCAGCACGTTTATAATCTTTTTTTTTGAACATATTTTATTTTCTCAAATATTTACATATGCTCTGATTCACTTTTTTTTATTGTACTTGTTCTTGTTTTTGTTGCCAGTTGAAGAGCTAGATTGAGGATTTCATTTTTACAGTTTTGACTAATTAAAACTGACTAAGTAAGTTACTAATTAAGATTAAAGAAACTCAAATTCGCGTACTTTCTAGAGCGGTCGGCCATCTGAGCGCGTGTCGGCGACGCCTTGCGGTGATCCGCCTCTCATAGCCACCAAGAACGCCTAGCTAGCGGAGAAGGCCAAGAGCAAACATGATATGAAAGAAATACATACATATA
The DNA here is from genome assembly GCA_945643635.1 of Allodiplogaster sudhausi. Lineage (NCBI taxonomy): Eukaryota > Metazoa > Nematoda > Chromadorea > Rhabditida > Diplogasteridae > Allodiplogaster > Allodiplogaster sudhausi. Next base: position 3,369,672 of record CALZFC010000035.1, on the reverse strand, counting down.
TGTATTTGTATGCATGTACATACGTAGTAAAATGGAAATTATTATTTTTACTTTCGCTCTCTTTCTCTCTATCTTTCTTTCGTTTCTCTCTCTCTCTTTCTCTTTCTTTATTTCTACTTTTGCATACGCAACAAATCTTTTCCTCTCTTGTCATAGTGCTATCTCTATTTTTGCTCGCTCTTTATCCTGTCGAACATTTCACCTAGTGATATTCTCTCATGTGTTGTGTATTCAGAATTACAGTTTCTTCTTCAATGTCGGAGAATCGAATCGGGCACTTTTGTATTTTGTTTCATAGATATATGTAGATTTATAGACATAGATATTGCTTCTGTCATCAAAGGATATTGTAAAAGTTCTAACCTTCAAAGCAAAATCTTTTTTTTTCTCTCTCTCTCTCTCTTTCTCTCTCTCTCTCTCTTGATTCTCACTCTCTTTCAGTGATTAATCGACACTCTAATCAGTACTTCGGAAAACTTTAAAACATTGGTTCAGATAACAACTCTCATATGAGTCTAAGTAAGACAGTCAGTATTACAGTCTCCTTTTTTCGTATTAGTCGCGCATTGTCTCCGAGGTACCAGGCAAGAATCCGATCTCACCATGCTTTCAGTCATATGGTAATTGTAGTAATTGTTTAAAAAAGAGAAGTCTAAAAGTCAAAAGTAAGAATTGTCTATGAATTGTCTACATTACAACGAACACTGTAGATATTTAATACTGCTGGAGTAAATTAGAACAACTCAGTGCGATAAAAACATGACGTCGTTTTCACACTTAATCTTGCTAAAAATCCTATGTCAGAACTTTTAGAAGGATTAAAGCCATTTTGTAGATGTTCATCAAGACCCTTCACTTCTTCTTCTTCTTCTTTTTTTGTAAAGATGTCAATGATTATTCGTGACAAACTATCATCATTCCTCGGTGCTCAGCTGACCCTCTCGTTTTAGCCCCTTGCCAAGTCATTAGCGAAGAAGATGATCTCTATGCAGCAAAGCACGGTTTCTGTCTAACAGGGTAGCTGAAAGACATGTACAATTTACAGCAAGAGGCTTCAAGGTGGGGGGGGAATGGGAGCAATTACAAGAAAGAAAGAGATCGCCGGCGAGAGAGAGAGAGTGAGAGAGAGAATTAAGAGAGATAAGACCGAGAGAGATCAGACGGAGAGAGAGAAAGAGTGAGAGAGAAAGGGGAGAGAGATAGAAAGAGTGAGAGAGAAAGACAGAGAGAGAAACAAAGTGTGTTGACAGCGTCGACCTCATAGCAAACAATACACGTCGGCCAAGAAACCGTTGATGTTTCGGTCTGGGTGGTACAGCAAGCACTCTCCGCCAGGTCGCACCGTCTTCTTGGGTTTTGCGCTACATGATCCAATAGCAGGCGCTTAAAACGGTTTAAAGATCACGGAACAAATGCTGTTGCTGATGTGTTGACCGCTCAACGTGTTTTCTCGCGCGGAATCAATCATAAATAGGAATCAATCATAAATAGAGACGCACCAAGCCAAGCAGTACATGGGGACATACATACAGGTATATTATGTTACGGGGTACAACAAAGAATATAAACAGAATGAGTGTGAGATCATAATTGCTGTCTACGAGAGATGGTAGTAGCGTCAGGACTGTAGCCCTATCTGCTCAATCTTGTAGGAACCGGTTGAGGCATGCATCAAGTATGTAGTCACGCGTTCTAGGAACTGCGTCATCGAAGTGACGGACCTTGTGTGAAGGAAACGACTGACATTCTGCTGTTACCGCTGTCGGGTGGCGAGGCTACAAAGACAACATTCCTGGTCTTCGAGTCAGTTCGTCTAAATGATTACGAAAAGCATTTTGTAGCATACTTTTAATTTTGCTTCTTTTGCCAATATAGTATCAAAAGCATTTGAATATTACTTAATTAAGAAACGCAGGAAATATATTTGTATATAAAATTTTTCCCTGAAAACAACGTCTATAGAAAAGAAAATATATGTATTCATAACAACAACTATTGACAATGTACATATTTCATGGTGAATGACGAATCATATTGACAGCTCTTCACGATGAACTATGTGGGCGAATGAGTGGTCGAGAGAGAAAGTCTTGGAACTCGCCGCGCGCGCGGACATGGAGAGGGCAGAAAGTCTGGAATAGTCAGTTATCTCTCCTTTTGTGTAAACTTAAAGTTTTTTTAAGCATATGGCATTAGATGTCGTTGTTGCTTGCATTATATGTAGGGATCAGGAAGACAACCGCCATCATCCAGGATATGTACATGCGTTGGCAATGGGCGGCACGGGATGCCTCGGACAAGGGCTGCGTTGGAATCGGGCGGACGCTGGACGCTCAAGCTCCAAGATCATCGGAATCGCGACGGTCGGCGGCTGGGCTCAAGGACACCGGCGCGCACGACGTCGGTTCGTCGGGAACACCGGCGCTGGCGTCGCCGCGGGGAAGCTGCGTCGCCCTTATTGAGGTTCTCATACCTAATCACTATATAACTCTACTAATCACTATATAACTCTATTTTTTTTTCGCATTTATTTAGACTAAGCGAGCGAACTAATAAGCGAGTTGAAGAGATTCTTCTATCACTGATCACAATATAGTATGTATGTAGACATACATATGTATAATAGATTTTCTTTAATGTCGACATTTATTATTAATGGAAAGAATGGAAAGAATGAAAGAAAAAGGAGCAACGATATGATCCGAGAGAATTAATCGATTCTTTTGCCAGTTTTGCGACATGCTTGCGGACGGCGCAAAGCGTTACTGGCACGCCGAGCAGCAGGTGCCCTATCTCGTACGGCGACCAGTGGTTCGGCTAGACGACGAGGAGAGCGTCTGAACAAGAGGAGAGCGAAGACGATAACGATAAAAGAGTAAAAACGAAATGTCTCGGCTTCAATATTACATCGAAGATGTTAATGTTAAAAAGAGTCAAAAGGATTTGGCGTTTTTTTTTGCATGATGACATGGACGAGAGAGAGAGAGCGTGTGCTTTATAGAAATGCGATAACAATATTACAAAAAAGAATTAGACTACGGTTGGGTTGTATTACCCATTTTAAGCACTATTCTAAACACCCATTCACTACTCATAGATGACGTGGCTGAAGCGCAACAAGTACGGCGGCGCCTTTGTGTGGACGCTCGACTTTGACGACTTCAACGCACGATGCGCGTCGTCGGCCGGCCAGCCGTACCCGCTCATCAGCATCATTGCGCGCGAGTTGGGCGGCGTCACCATTCCCAAGGTGTGGTCATTATTTCATTAATTAATCAATTAATTAATTAAATATAATAGCAAACTAGTAGTAACTTCTGACACGTAGTAATAACTTTTGGTGTCCAAACGATTAGAGTAAATTAAATTGTTTGTCTTAATGATATGAATTTATATATAGTATATATATATTTTATTATTATTTAATAAATCTTTTTTCTCCTTTCGATCGCTCCTCCTCCCTCGACGACAACGACGACGACCACGTCGCGTCCGCCCATGGGCATCACGCCTCCGCCGCGTCCGGAGACGATCAAGCGACAGTGCGCGCGCAGCCCGACGGCTTCCACGCCCTGCCCGGCAGCTGCGACAAGTTTCTGCTATGCCTCGCAGGTTGCTGTTTCTTTCGCATGCCTCATTTATTCAGCAAATGTGGTATCAAATGCATTCGTTAAAGGTGGTAGAAACAACATTATTATTGCCTTGCACAGTGACGAAAGAACATTCATTTCCTGTGATATGAACAGATCAGTTTGACCTTTTAGTCAGTTTCGAACAACTTACCGTATTTTCTCTATTAGTACCCCCCCCCCCCTTTATTAGAACCCCCCCTCTAATAGTACCCCCCTCTGATAAAGCCATTGAAAAATAGAACCCCTCCCTCTAGTAGAACCCCCCCCCCCCCCCTCCAATAGTGCCCCCCCCCCCTAACAGCCTAAAAATCTCAGCTCGAGACGTACCTCGAATGGATCCTGGAGGTATGGGATGCTCTCTCCAATGAACTGATTGCAAATTCATTCAAAATGTGTGGTAAAATGGATATTCCAGTGCTGATTCCTATGAATTCGAGCTATGATTCTTCTTTTTTTGAGAAGAAAATGTTGTTATCAAACTTTTACTGTCTCACATTGAAAAATAGTACCCCTCCCTCCAGTAGAAACCCCTCCCTCTAATAGTGCCCCCCTCTCGCAAGGGTATTGAAAAATAGAACCCCCGGGGGTACTAATAGAGAAAATACGGTAGTTGAGTAAGTCAACTGTTAAGAATTTCATGTTTTGAAAGCCATAAAAATTTTCGAAAGAAGTTTTTTATGCAAAGTCAAGTGTTTTTATTAATCAGGAAAAGTCTAACAAAGTTTAGTTTAGTCAAGTTTAGTCAACTTAGATAACTAGTTCCTGTGATATGAACGGATCAGTTTGACCTTTTAGTCAGCGTCGAATAACCATTATACAATCACAGAGAACGCCTACGTGATGTCGTGCCCGGCAGCGCTGCACTACTCGGCGTCGCGTGGCTTCTGCGTGCAGCCAAAGGTGGTAATTTTGGTTTATTTTTGACCTCTTGCATACGTTATTGAGGAAAGTTGTATATATTATTATACATTAAAAAATAATTTGTATAACTTGAAGGAGCATCGACTTTTAATGGAGCCAAAAACTGAATCTAAAATTCGCGCACCTTTTCGCCTGACATAATGAGGAGAGAGCGAGATTTATAATGCGAAGTAACTACAATTGACAAAAAATTGAAATGGATTGGGATAAAGTTTTGTGTCTTCCTTTAAGGATTCTGGCTGCGTTCCGCCGCCGACAGCGCCGCTGATTATTGGCGCACCGTACACCTCGACGCCGCCTTCGACGACCACTACCACAGCACGTACGGCTATTTTTGCTTATTCATCTTTTTTTTTGGCTTCGACTTTTTCTTCTTCGTTCTCATCTTCTCATTTTCATTTTATTCTTTAATTTTTTTAAAATGAATTTTGTTAATTAATAATAAATTGCAAAAAAAATTTTAATTAATTAATTAACCAATTAATTAATTAATTATCACCTTTCGTTACAATTAGCGCACTTTGCCTGCACCTCCGATGGCTTCTTTCCTGATCCGGATGACTGCCGCCGTTTCATTCGTTGCGTCGGCGGCACGGCGCACTCCTTTGACTGCCCGCCGTCGCTCGCGTTCAACAAGCGCACCCTGCAGTGCGATCATCCGAATGACGCCAACTGCACGACGGCGGCAGCCTAAGCATAAGAAACCTTAATGTACCTTAACCACTTAAGCTGCCTAAAGCCTTAATGTGCCCTAAAGCTGCCTAAGAAGCCTTAATGTGCCCTAAAGCTGCCTACGAAGCCTTAATGTGCCCTAAAGCTGCCTAAGAAGTCTTATCGTAAGGATAAGCTCTTATCTTCTACGAGGCCATTTTCCATCCGCCCACACCTAATAGCATCCTACATCATCTTTTGAATAACTTTGTGCATATTATTTTGGAGGACATATTTCATTTTGTTCCTATTCTTTTCAAACTTTTTTTTCCAAATCAAAATGTATGAATTAGACATTGCTCTAAGTGTCCACTCGCGCATGCGTTCCATACAAACGTAATTTGTCTTTCGAACAAATATGAGATAACTGGTGCAACTTGTGGCTCAATGTCATTTGTGAAATTTGTTCTCCGTATTTAAATAATGTAAGCCACACATGACTTGTGCGCTGCTCGACTTTTATTTCTCTTTTTTTTTGTATTTGTAAATGTTTTATACAGTGGTTATGTGAAAAATGTTTGCAACCTTTACGTATTTTTACAAACCTAATATATTTTTTAACGAGATTTTTTTTTTAGATCATTCCTTCATTCCACTCATCGTTCGCTTTCATGCTTCACAAAAAACATGCATATCACCTCAATAATTGAGCAACGAATATCCCTTTTCATGTTCCGTTATGCAGCTTACGCTGACACTTTACGTATGTCTCTAATTGATTGACTCTAATAATAAAGCTACGATTCATATTGATATTCCATTTTTCATTGACTGCCCTCAAATTTTAGAAGGAACGTCCAAGATTTTGCATTTGCGTTGAAGTTATTGACCCACAAAAACTATGCGCGATCTAGGCGCAATTGTGAGATAAAGCCGGCACAAAACCGGATATCTTTTCTCCACCACGGTCAGCTCATTCATCCTATAAGGGGAGATGAGAAAGCAGTGAACCAAGCTTTGGTGGTTCACTGGTAGAATGTTCGCCTGCCACGCGGGCTGCCCGGGTTCGATTCCCGGTCGACGCAATCTTTTGAAAATTCCGATGTTGATTACCGACAATTTCATTTAAAACAATTTTTTCTTCTTACTCTGACATTCCATACAACAAATCTTATTTCAAAATACATTCTTTTGATCAAAAAATGTACGAAAATATTTCTAGTTGTTCAGAATATTCAAATCTCGTAGTCATTCTGGCCGAGCGGTCTAAGGCGCTGCGTTCAGGTCGCAGTCCTCTTCGGAGGGCGCAGGTTCGAATCCTGCGGATGACAAACTTTTTGCATTTGCGTTGAAGTTACTGACGCACAAAAACTATGCGCGATCTAGGCGCAATTGTGAGATAAAGCCGGCACAAAACCGGATATTTTTTCTCCACCACGGTCAGCTCATTCATCCTATAAGGGGAGATGAGAAAGTATTAAACAAGCGTCGGTGGTTCAGTGGTAGAATGCTCGCCTGCCACGCGGGCGGCCCGGGTTCGATTCCCGGCCGACGCAATCCTTTGAAAATTCCGATGTTGATTACCGACAATTTCATTTAAAACAATTTTTTCTTCTTACTCTGACATTCCATACAACAAATCTTATTTCAAAATACATTCTTTTGTTCAAAAAATGTACGAAAATATTTCTAGTTGTTCAGAATATTCAAATCTCGTAGTCATTCTGGCCGAGCGGTCTAAGGCGCTGCGTTCAGGTCGCAGTCCTCTTCGGAGGGCGCAGGTTCGAATCCTGCGGATGACAAACTTTTTGCATTTGCGTTGAAGTTACTGACGCACAAAAACTATGCGCGATCTAGGCGCAATTGTGAGATAAAGCCGGCACAAGACCGGATATTTTTTCTCCACCACGGTCAGCTCATTCATCCTATAAGGGGAGATGAGAAAGTATTAAACAAGCGTCGGTGGTTCAGTGGTAGAATGCTCGCCTGCCACGCGGGCGGCCCGGGTTCGATTCCCGGCCGACGCAATCCTTTGAAAATTCCGATGTTGATTACCGACAATTTCATTTAAAACAATTTTTTCTTCTTACTCTGACATTCCATACAACAAATCTTATTTCAAAATACATTCTTTTGTTCAAAAAATGTACGAAAATATTTCTAGTTGTTCAGAATATTCAAATCTCGTAGTCATTCTGGCCGAGCGGTCTAAGGCGCTGCGTTCAGGTCGCAGTCCTCTTCGGAGGGCGCAGGTTCGAATCCTGCGAATGACAAACTTTTTGCATTTGCGTTGAAGTTACTGACCCACAAAAACTATGCGCGATCTAGGCGCAATTGTGAGATAAAGCCGGCACAAAACCGGATATCTTTTCTCCACCACGGTCAGCTCATTCATCCTATAAGGGGAGATGAGAAAGTATTAAACAAGCGTCGGTGGTTCAGTGGTAGAATGCTCGCCTGCCACGCGGGCGGCCCGGGTTCGATTCCCGGCCGACGCAACCTTTTGAAAATTCCGATGTTGATTACCGACAATTTCATTTAAAACAATTTTTTCTTCTTACTCTGACATTCCATACAACAAATCTTATTTCAAAATACATTCGTTTGATCAAAAAATGTACGAAAATATTTCTAGTTGTTCAGAATATTCAAATCTCGTAGTCATTCTGGCCGAGCGGTCTAAGGCGCTGCGTTCAGGTCGCAGTCCTCTTCGGAGGGCGCAGGTTGGAATCCTGCGGATGACAAACTTTTTGCATTTGCGTTGAAATTACTGACGCACAAAAACTATGCGCGATCTAGGCGCAATTGTGAGATAAAGCCGGCACAAAACCGGATATCTTTTCTCCACCACGGTCAGCTCATTCATCCTATAAGGGGAGATGAGAAAGTATTAAACAAGCGTCGGTGGTTCAGTGGTAGAATGCTCGCCTGCCACGCGGGCGGCCCGGGTTCGATTCCCGGCCGACGCAATCTTTTGAAAATTCCGATGTTGATTACCGACAATTTCATTTAAAACAATTTTTTCTTCTTACTCTGACATTCCATACAACAAATCTTATTTCAAAATACATTCTTTTGATCAAAAAATGTACGAAAATATTTCTAGTTGTTCAGAATATTCAAATCTTGTAGTCATTCTGGCCGAGCGGTCTAAGGCGCTGCGTTCAGGTCGCAGTCCTCTTCGGAGGGCGCAAGTTCGAATATTGCGGATGACAAACTTTTTGCATTTGCGTTGAAGTTACTGACGCACAAAAACTATGCGCGATCTAGGCGCAATTGTGAGATAAAGCCGGCACAAAACCGGATATTTTTTCTCCACCACGGTCAGCTCATTCATCCTATAAGGGGAGATGAGAAAGAATTAAACAAGCGTCGGTGGTTCAGTGGTAGAATGCTCGCCTGCCACGCGGGCGGCCCAGGTTCGATTCCCGGCCGTCGCAATCTTTTGAAAATTCCGATGTTGATTACCGACAATTTCATTTAAAACAATTTTTTCTTCTTACTCTGACATTCCATACAACAAATCTTATTTCAAAATACATTCTTTTGTTCAAAAAATGTACGAAAATATTTCTAGTTGTTCAGAATATTCAAATCTCGTAGTCATTCTGGCCGAGCGGTCTAAGGCGCTGCGTTCAGGTCGCAGTCCTCTTCGGAGGGCGCAGGTTCGAATCCTGCGAATGACAAACTTTTTGCATTTGCGTTGAAGTTACTGACGCACAAAAACTATGCGCGATCTAGGCGCAATTGTGAGATAAAGCCGGCACAAAACCGGATATCTTTTCTCCACCACGGTCAGCTCATTCATCCTATAAGGGGAGATGAGAAAGTATTAAACAAGCGTCGGTGGTTCAGTGGTAGAATGCTCGCCTGCCACGCGGGCGGCCCGGGTTCGATTCCCGGCCGACGCAATCTTTTGAAAATTCCGATGTTGATTACCGACAATTTCATTTAAAACAATTTTTTCTTCTTACTCTGACATTCCATACAACAAATCTTATTTCAAAATACATTCGTTTGATCAAAAAATGTACGAAAATATTTCTAGTTGTTCAGAATATTCAAATCTCGTAGTCATTCTGGCCGAGCGGTCTAAGGCGCTGCGTTCAGGTCGCAGTCCTCTTCGGAGGGCGCAGGTTGGAATCCTGCGGATGACAAACTTTTTGCATTTGCGTTGAAATTACTGACGCACAAAAACTATGCGCGATCTAGGCGCAATTGTGAGATAAAGCCGGCACAAAACCGGATATCTTTTCTCCACCACGGTCAGCTCATTCATCCTATAAGGGGAGATGAGAATGTATTAAACAAGCGTCGGTGGTTCAGTGGTAGAATGCTCGCCTGCCACGCGGGCGGCCCGGGTTCGATTCCCGGCCGACGCAATCTTTTGAAAATTCCGATGTTGATTATCGACAATTTCATTTAAAACAATTTTTTCTTCTTACTCTGACATTCCATACAACAAATCTTATTTCAAAATACATTCTTTTGATCAAAAAATGTACGAAAATATTTCTAGTTGTTCAGAATATTCAAATCTTGTAGTCATTCTGGCCGAGCGGTCTAAGGCGCTGCGTTCAGGTCGCAGTCCTCTTCGGAGGGCGCAAGTTCGAATATTGCGGATGACAAACTTTTTGCATTTGCGTTGAAGTTACTGACGCACAAAAACTATGCGCGATCTAGGCGCAATTGTGAGATAAAGCCGGCACAAAACCGGATATTTTTTCTCCACCACGGTCAGCTCATTCATCCTATAAGGGGAGATGAGAAAGAATTAAACAAGCGTCGGTGGTTCAGTGGTAGAATGCTCGCCTGCCACGCGGGCGGCCCAGGTTCGATTCCCGGCCGACGCAATCTTTTGAAAATTCCGATGTTGATTACCGACAATTTCATTTAAAACAATTTTTTCTTCTTACTCTGACATTCCATACAACAAATCTTATTTCAAAATACATTCTTTTGATCAAAAAATGTACGAAAATATTTCTAGTTGTTCAGAATATTCAAATCTCGTAGTCATTCTGGCCGAGCGGTCTAAGGCGCTGCGTTCAGGTCGCAGTCCTCTTCGGAGGGCGCAGGTTCGAATCCTGCGAATGACAAACTTTTTGCATTTGCGTTGAAGTTACTGACGCACAAAAACTATGCGCGATCTAGGCGCAATTGTGAGATAAAGCCGGCACAAAACCGGATATCTTTTCTCCACCACGGTCAGCTCATTCATCCTATAAGGGGAGATGAGAAAGTATTAAACAAGCGTCGGTGGTTCAGTGGTAGAATGCTCGCCTGCCACGCGGGCGGCCCGGGTTCGATTCCCGGCCGACGCAATCTTTTGAAAATTCCGATGTTGATTACCGACAATTTCATTTAAAACAATTTTTTCTTCTTACTCTGACATTCCATACAACAAATCTTATTTCAAAATACATTCTTTTGATCAAAAAATGTACGAAAATATTTCTAGTTGTTCAGAATATTCAAATCTCGTAGTCATTCTGGCCGAGCGGTCTAAGGCGCTGCGTTCAGGTCGCAGTCCTCTTCGGAGGGCGCAGGTTCGAATCCTGCGGATGACAAACTTTTTGCATTTGCGTTGAAATTACTGACGCACAAAAACTATGCGCGATCTAGGCGCAATTGTGAGATAAAGCCGGCACAAAACCGGATATCTTTTCTCCACCACGGTCAGCTCATTCATCCTATAAGGGGAGATGAGAAAGTATTAAACAAGCGTCGGTGGTTCAGTGGTAGAATGCTCGCCTGCCACGCGGGCGGCCCGGGTTCGATTCCCGGCCGACGCAATCTTTTGAAAATTCCGATGTTGATTACCGACAATTTCATTTAAAACAATTTTTTCTTCTTACTCTGACATTCCATACAACAAATCTTATTTCAAAATACATTCTTTTGATCAAAAAATGTACGAAAATATTTCTAGTTGTTCAGAATATTCAAATCTCGTAGTCATTCTGGCCGAGCGGTCTAAGGCGCTGCGTTCAGGTCGCAGTCCTCTTCGGAGGGCGCAAGTTCGAATATTGCGGATGACAAACTTTTTGCATTTGCGTTGAAGTTACTGACGCACAAAAACTATGCGCGATCTAGGCGCAATTGTGAGATAAAGCCGGCACAAAACCGGATATTTTTTCTCCACCACGGTCAGCTCATTCATCCTATAAGGGGAGATGAGAAAGAATTAAACAAGCGTCGGTGGTTCAGTGGTAGAATGCTCGCCTGCCACGCGGGCGGCCCAGGTTCGATTCCCGGCCGACGCAATCTTTTGAAAATTCCGATGTTGATTACCGACAATTTCATTTAAAACAATTTTTTCTTCTTACTCTGACATTCCATACAACAAATCTTATTTCAAAATACATTCTTTTGATCAAAAAATGTACGAAAATATTTCTAGTTGTTCAGAATATTCAAATCTCGTAGTCATTCTGGCCGAGCGGTCTAAGGCGCTGCGTTCAGGTCGCAGTCCTCTTCGGAGGGCGCAGGTTCGAATCCTGCGAATGACAAACTTTTTGCATTTGCGTTGAAGTTACTGACCCACAAAAACTATGCGCGATCTAGGCGCAATTGTGAGATAAAGCCGGCACAAAACCGGATATCTTTTCTCCACCACGGTCAGCTCATTCATCCTATAAGGGGAGATGAGAAAGTATTAAACAAGCGTCGGTGGTTCAGTGGTAGAATGCTCGCCTGCCACGCGGGCGGCCCGGGTTCGATTCCCGGCCGACGCAATCTTTTGAAAATTCCGATGTTGATTACCGACAATTTCATTTAAAACAATTTTTTCTTCTTACTCTGACATTCCATACAACAAATCTTATTTCAAAATACATTCTTTTGATCAAAAAATGTACGAAAATATTTCTAGTTGTTCAGAATATTCAAATCTCGTAGTCATTCTGGCCGAGCGGTCTAAGGCGCTGCGTTCAGGTCGCAGTCCTCTTCGGAGGGCGCAGGTTCGAATCCTGCGGATGACAAACTTTTTGCATTTGCGTTGAAATTACTGACGCACAAAAACTATGCGCGATCTAGGCGCAATTGTGAGATAAAGCCGGCACAAAACCGGATATCTTTTCTCCACCACGGTCAGCTCATTCATCCTATAAGGGGAGATGAGAAAGTATTAAACAAGCGTCGGTGGTTCAGTGGTAGAATGCTCGCCTGCCACGCGGGCGGCCCGGGTTCGATTCCCGGCCGACGCAATCTTTTGAAAATTCCGATGTTGATTACCGACAATTTCATTTAAAACAATTTTTTCTTCTTACTCTGACATTCCATACAACAAATCTTATTTCAAAATACATTCTTTTGATCAAAAAATGTACGAAAATATTTCTAGTTGTTCAGAATATTCAAATCTTGTAGTCATTCTGGCCGAGCGGTCTAAGGCGCTGCGTTCAGGTCGCAGTCCTCTTCGGAGGGCGCAAGTTCGAATCCTGCGGATGACAAACTTTTTGCATTTGCGTTGAAGTTACTGACGCACAAAAACTATGCGCGATCTAGGCGCAATTGTGAGATAAAGCCGGCACAAAACCGGATATTTTTTCTCCACCACGGTCAGCTCATTCATCCTATAAGGGGAGATGAGAAAGTATTAAACAAGCGTCGGTGGTTCAGTGGTAGAATGCTCGCCTGCCACGCGGGCGGCCCGGGTTCGATTCCCGGCCGACGCAATCTTTTGAAAATTCCGATGTTGATTACCGACAATTTCATTTAAAACAATTTTTTCTTCTTACTCTGACATTCCATACAACAAATCTTATTTCAAAATACATTCTTTTGATCAAAAAATGTACGAAAATATTTCTAGTTGTTCAGAATATTCAAATCTCGTAGTCATTCTGGCCGAGCGGTCTAAGGCGCTGCGTTCAGGTCGCAGTCCTCTTCGGAGGGCGCAGGTTCGAATCCTGCGGATGACAAACTTTTTGCATTTGCGTTGAAGTTACTGACGCACAAAAACTATGCGCGATCTAGGCGCAATTGTGAGATAAAGCCGGCACAAAACCGGATATCTTTTCTCCACCACGGTCAGCTCATTCATCCTATAAGGGGAGATGAGAAAGTATTAAACAAGCGTCGGTGGTTCAGTGGTAGAATGCTCGCCTGCCACGCGGGCGGCCCGGGTTCGATTCCCGGCCGACGCAATCTTTTGAAAATTCCGATGTTGATTACCGACAATTTCATTTAAAACAATTTTTTCTTCTTACTCTGACATTCCATACAACAAATCTTATTTCAAAATACATTCTTTTGATCAAAAAATGTACGAAAATATTTCTAGTTGTTCAGAATATTCAAATCTCGTAGTCATTCTGGCCGAGCGGTCTAAGGCGCTGCGTTCAGGTCGCAGTCCTCTTCGGAGGGCGCAGGTTCGAATCCTGCGGATGACAAACTTTTTGCATTTGCGTTGAAATTACTGACGCACAAAAACTATGCGCGATCTAGGCGCAATTGTGAGATAAAGCCGGCACAAAACCGGATATCTTTTCTCCACCACGGTCAGCTCATTCATCCTATAAGGGGAGATGAGAAAGTATTAAACAAGCGTCGGTGGTTCAGTGGTAGAATGCTCGCCTGCCACGCGGGCGGCCCGGGTTCGATTCCCGGCCGACGCAATCTTTTGAAAATTCCGATGTTGATTACCGACAATTTCATTTAAAACAATTTTTTCTTCTTACTCTGACATTCCATACAACAAATCTTATTTCAAAATACATTCTTTTGATCAAAAAATGTACGAAAATATTTCTAGTTGTTCAGAATATTCAAATCTTGTAGTCATTCTGGCCGAGCGGTCTAAGGCGCTGCGTTCAGGTCGCAGTCCTCTTCGGAGGGCGCAAGTTCGAATCCTGCGGATGACAAACTTTTTGCATTTGCGTTGAAGTTACTGACGCACAAAAACTATGCGCGATCTAGGCGCAATTGTGAGATAAAGCCGGCACAAAACCGGATATTTTTTCTCCACCACGGTCAGCTCATTCATCCTATAAGGGGAGATGAGAAAGTATTAAACAAGCGTCGGTGGTTCAGTGGTAGAATGCTCGCCTGCCACGCGGGCGGCCCGGGTTCGATTCCCGGCCGACGCAATCTTTTGAAAATTCCGATGTTGATTACCGACAATTTCATTTAAAACAATTTTTTCTTCTTACTCTGACATTCCATACAACAAATCTTATTTCAAAATACATTCTTTTGATCAAAAAATGTACGAAAATATTTCTAGTTGTTCAGAATATTCAAATCTCGTAGTCATTCTGGCCGAGCGGTCTAAGGCGCTGCGTTCAGGTCGCAGTCCTCTTCGGAGGGCGCAGGTTCGAATCCTGCGGATGACAAACTTTTTGCATTTGCGTTGAAGTTACTGACGCACAAAAACTATGCGCGATCTAGGCGCAATTGTGAGATAAAGCCGGCACAAAACCGGATATCTTTTCTCCACCACGGTCAGCTCATTCATCCTATAAGGGGAGATGAGAAAGTATTAAACAAGCGTCGGTGGTTCAGTGGTAGAATGCTCGCCTGCCACGCGGGCGGCCCGGGTTCGATTCCCGGCCGACGCAATCTTTTGAAAATTCCGATGTTGATTACCGACAATTTCATTTAAAACAATTTTTTCTTCTTACTCTGACATTCCATACAACAAATCTTATTTCAAAATACATTCTTTTGATCAAAAAATGTACGAAAATATTTCTAGTTGTTCAGAATATTCAAATCTCGTAGTCATTCTGGCCGAGCGGTCTAAGGCGCTGCGTTCAGGTCGCAGTCCTCTTCGGAGGGCGCAGGTTCGAATCCTGCGGATGACAAACTTTTTGCATTTGCGTTGAAATTACTGACGCACAAAAACTATGCGCGATCTAGGCGCAATTGTGAGATAAAGCCGGCACAAAACCGGATATCTTTTCTCCACGACGGTCAGCTCATTCATCCTATAAGGGGAGATGAGAAAGTATTAAACAAGCGTCGGTGGTTCAGTGGTAGAATGCTCGCCTGCCACGCGGGCGGCCCGGGTTCGATTCCCGGCCGACGCAATCTTTTGAAAATTCCGATGTTGATTACCGACAATTTCATTTAAAACAATTTTTTCTTCTTACTCTGACATTCCATACAACAAATCTTATTTCAAAATACATTCTTTTGATCAAAAAATGTACGAAAATATTTCTAGTTGTTCAGAATATTCAAATCTCGTAGTCATTCTGGCCGAGCGGTCTAAGGCGCTGCGTTCAGGTCGCAGTCCTCTTCGGAGGGCGCAGGTTCGAATCCTGCGGATGACAAACTTTTTGCATTTGCGTTGAACTTACTGACGCACAAAAACTATGCGCGATCTAATCGCAATTGTGAGATAAAGCCGGCACAAAACCGGATATCTTTTCTCCACCACGGTCAGCTCATTCATCCTATAAGGGGAGATGAGAAAGTATTAAACAAGCGTCGGTGGTTCAGTGGTAGAATGCTCGCCTGCCACGCGGGCGGCCCGGGTTCGATTCCCGGCCGACGCAATCTTTTGAAAATTCCGATGTTGATTACCGACAATTTCATTTAAAACAATTTTTTCTTCTTACTCTGACATTCCATACAACAAATCTTATTTCAAAATACATTCTTTTGATCAAAAAATGTACGAAAATATTTCTAGTTGTTCAGAATATTCAAATCTTGTAGTCATTCTGGCCGAGCGGTCTAAGGCGCTGCGTTCAGGTCGCAGTCCTCTTCGGAGGGCGCAAGTTCGAATCCTGCGGATGACAAACTTTTTGCATTTGCGTTGAAGTTACTGACGCACAAAAACTATGCGCGATCTAGGCGCAATTGTGAGATAAAGCCGGCACAAAACCGGATATTTTTTCTCCACCACGGTCAGCTCATTCATCCTATAAGGGGAGATGAGAAAGTATTAAACAAGCGTCGGTGGTTCAGTGGTAGAATGCTCGCCTGCCACGCGGGCGGCCCGGGTTCGATTCCCGGCCGACGCAATCTTTTGAAAATTCCGATGTTGATTACCGACAATTTCATTTAAAACAATTTTTTCTTCTTACTCTGACATTCCATACAACAAATCTTATTTCAAAATACATTCTTTTGATCAAAAAATGTACGAAAATATTTCTAGTTGTTCAGAATATTCAAATCTTGTAGTCATTCTGGCCGAGCGGTCTAAGGCGCTGCGTTCAGGTCGCAGTCCTCTTCGGAGGGCGCAGGTTCGAATCCTGCGGATGACAAACTTTTTGCATTTGCGTTGAACTTACTGACGCACAAAAACTATGCGCGATCTAATCGCAATTGTGAGATAAAGCCGGCACAAAACCGGATATCTTTTCTCCACCACGGTCAGCTCATTCATCCTATAAGGGGAGATGAGAAAGTATTAAACAAGCGTCGGTGGTTCAGTGGTAGAATGCTCGCCTGCCACGCGGGCGGCCCGGGTTCGATTCCCGGCCGACGCAATCTTTTGAAAATTCCGATGTTGATTACCGACAATTTCATTTAAAACAATTTTTTCTTCTTACTCTGACATTCCATACAACAAATCTTATTTCAAAATACATTCTTTTGATCAAAAAATGTACGAAAATATTTCTAGTTGTTCAGAATATTCAAATCTCGTAGTCATTCTGGCCGAGCGGTCTAAGGCGCTGCGTTCAGGTCGCAGTCCTCTTCGGAGGGCGCAGGTTCGAATCCTGCGGATGACAAACTTTTTGCATTTGCGTTGAAGTTACTGACGCACAAAAACTATGCGCGATCTAGGCGCAATTGTGAGATAAAGCCGGCACAAAACCGGATATTTTTCTCCACCACGGTCAGCTCATTCATCCTATAAGGGGAGATGAGAAAGTATTAAACAAGCGTCGGTGGTTCAGTGGTAGAATGCTCGCCTGCCACGCGGGCGGCCCGGTTCGATTCCCGGCCGACGCAATCTTTTGAAAATTCCGATGTTGATTACCGACAATTTCATTTAAAACAATTTTTTCTTCTTACTCTGACATTCCATACAACAAATCTTATTTCAAAATACATTCTTTTGATCAAAAAATGTACGAAAATATTTCTAGTTGTTCAGAATATTCAAATCTCGTAGTCATTCTGGCCGAGCGGTCTAAGGCGCTGCGTTCAGGTCGCAGTCCTCTTCGGAGGGCGCAGGTTCGAATCCTGCGGATGACAAACTTTTTGCATTTGCGTTGAAGTTACTGACGCACAAAAACTATGCGCGATCTAGGCGCAATTGTGAGATAAAGCCGGCACAAAACCGGATATCTTTTCTCCACCACGGTCAGCTCATTCATCCTATAAGGGGAGATGAGAAAGTATTAAACAAGCGTCGGTGGTTCAGTGGTAGAATGCTCGCCTGCCACGCGGGCGGCCCGGGTTCGATTCCCGGCCGACGCAATCTTTTGAAAATTCCGATGTTGATTACCGACAATTTCATTTAAAACAATTTTTTCTTCTTACTCTGACATTCCATACAACAAATCTTATTTCAAAATACATTCTTTTGATCAAAAAATGTACGAAAATATTTCTAGTTGTTCAGAATATTCAAATCTCGTAGTCATTCTGGCCGAGCGGTCTAAGGCGCTGCGTTCAGGTCGCAGTCCTCTTCGGAGGGCGCAGGTTCGAATCCTGCGGATGACAAACTTTTTGCATTTGCGTTGAAATTACTGACGCACAAAAACTATGCGCGATCTAGGCGCAATTGTGAGATAAAGCCGGCACAAAACCGGATATCTTTTCTCCACCACGGTCAGCTCATTCATCCTATAAGGGGAGATGAGAAAGTATTAAACAAGCGTCGGTGGTTCAGTGGTAGAATGCTCGCCTGCCACGCGGGCGGCCCGGGTTCGATTCCCGGCCGACGCAATCTTTTGAAAATTCCGATGTTGATTACCGACAATTTCATTTAAAACAATTTTTTCTTCTTACTCTGACATTCCATACAACAAATCTTATTTCAAAATACATTCTTTTGATCAAAAAATGTACGAAAATATTTCTAGTTGTTCAGAATATTCAAATCTTGTAGTCATTCTGGCCGAGCGGTCTAAGGCGCTGCGTTCAGGTCGCAGTCCTCTTCGGAGGGCGCAGTTCGAATCCTGCGGATGACAAACTTTTTGCATTTGCGTTGAAGTTACTGACGCACAAAAACTATGCGCGATCTAGGCGCAATTGTGAGATAAAGCCGGCACAAAACCGGATATTTTTTCTCCACCACGGTCAGCTCATTCATCCTATAAGGGGAGATGAGAAAGTATTAAACAAGCGTCGGTGGTTCAGTGGTAGAATGCTCGCCTGCCACGCGGGCGGCCCGGGTTCGATTCCCGGCCGACGCAATCTTTTGAAAATTCCGATGTTGATTACCGACAATTTCATTTAAAACAATTTTTTCTTCTTACTCTGACATTCCATACAACAAATCTTATTTCAAAATACATTCTTTTGATCAAAAAATGTACGAAAATATTTCTAGTTGTTCAGAATATTCAAATCTTGTAGTCATTCTGGCCGAGCGGTCTAAGGCGCTGCGTTCAGGTCGCAGTCCTCTTCGGAGGGCGCAAGTTCGAATCCTGCGGATGACAAACTTTTTGCATTTGCGTTGAACTTACTGACGCACAAAAACTATGCGCGATCTAGGCGCAATTGTGAGATAAAGCCGGCACAAAACCGGATATCTTTTCTCCACCACGGTCAGCTCATTCATCCTATAAGGGGAGATGAGAAAGTATTAAACAAGCGTCGGTGGTTCAGTGGTAGAATGCTCGCCTGCCACGCGGGCGGCCCGGTTCGATTCCCGGCCGACGCAATCTTTTGAAAATTCCGATGTTGATTACCGACAATTTCATTTAAAACAATTTTTTCTTCTTACTCTGACATTCCATACAACAAATCTTATTTCAAAATACATTCTTTTGATCAAAAAATGTACGAAAATATTTCTAGTTGTTCAGAATATTCAAATCTTGTAGTCATTCTGGCCGAGCGGTCTAAGGCGCTGCGTTCAGGTCGCAGTCCTCTTCGGAGGGCGCAAGTTCGAATCCTGCGGATGACAAACTTTTTGCATTTGCGTTGAAGTTACTGACGCACAAAAACTATGCGCGATCTAGGCGCAATTGTGAGATAAAGCCGGCACAAAACCGGATATTTTTTCTCCACCACGGTCAGCTCATTCATCCTATAAGGGGAGATGAGAAAGTATTAAACAAGCGTCGGTGGTTCAGTGGTAGAATGCTCGCCTGCCACGCGGGCGGCCCGGGTTCGATTCCCGGCCGACGCAATCTTTTGAAAATTCCGATGTTGATTACCGACAATTTCATTTAAAACAATTTTTTCTTCTTACTCTGACATTCCATACAACAAATCTTATTTCAAAATACATTCTTTTGATCAAAAAATGTACGAAAATATTTCTAGTTGTTCAGAATATTCAAATCTCGTAGTCATTCTGGCCGAGCGGTCTAAGGCGCTGCGTTCAGGTCGCAGTCCTCTTCGGAGGGCGCAGGTTCGAATCCTGCGGATGACAAACTTTTTGCATTTGCGTTGAAGTTACTGACGCACAAAAACTATGCGCGATCTAGGCGCAATTGTGAGATAAAGCCGGCACAAAACCGGATATTTTTTCTCCACCACGGTCAGCTCATTCATCCTATAAGGGGAGATGAGAAAGTATTAAACAAGCGTCGGTGGTTCAGTGGTAGAATGCTCGCCTGCCACGCGGGCGGCCCGGGTTCGATTCCCGGCCGACGCAATCTTTTGAAAATTCCGATGTTGATTACCGACAATTTCATTTAAAACAATTTTTTCTTCTTACTCTGACATTCCATACAACAAATCTTATTTCAAAATACATTCTTTTGATCAAAAAATGTACGAAAATATTTCTAGTTGTTCAGAATATTCAAATCTCGTAGTCATTCTGGCCGAGCGGTCTAAGGCGCTGCGTTCAGGTCGCAGTCCTCTTCGGAGGGCGCAGGTTCGAATCCTGCGGATGACAAACTTTTTGCATTTGCGTTGAAGTTACTGACGCACAAAAACTATGCGCGATCTAGGCGCAATTGTGAGATAAAGCCGGCACAAAACCGGATATTTTTTCTCCACCACGGTCAGCTCATTCATCCTATAAGGGGAGATGAGAAAGTATTAAACAAGCGTCGGTGGTTCAGTGGTAGAATGCTCGCCTGCCACGCGGGCGGCCCGGGTTCGATTCCCGGCCGACGCAATCTTTTGAAAATTCCGATGTTGATTACCGACAATTTCATTTAAAACAATTTTTCTTCTTACTCTGACATTCCATACAACAAATCTTATTTCAAAATACATTCTTTTGATCAAAAAATGTACGAAAATATTTCTAGTTGTTCAGAATATTCAAATCTTGTAGTCATTCTGGCCGAGCGGTCTAAGGCGCTGCGTTCAGGTCGCAGTCCTCTTCGGAGGGCGCAAGTTCGAATCCTGCGGATGACAAACTTTTTGCATTTGCGTTGAAGTTACTGACGCACAAAAACTATGCGCGATCTAGGCGCAATTGTGAGATAAAGCCGGCACAAAACCGGATATTTTTTCTCCACCACGGTCAGCTCATTCATCCTATAAGGGGAGATGAGAAAGTATTAAACAAGCGTCGGTGGTTCAGTGGTAGAATGCTCGCCTGCCACGCGGGCGGCCCGGGTTCGATTCCCGGCCGACGCAATCTTTTGAAAATTCCGATGTTGATTACCGACAATTTCATTTAAAACAATTTTTTCTTCTTACTCTGACATTCCATACAACAAATCTTATTTCAAAATACATTCTTTTGATCAAAAAATGTACGAAAATATTTCTAGTTGTTCAGAATATTCAAATCTTGTAGTCATTCTGGCCGAGCGGTCTAAGGCGCTGCGTTCAGGTCGCAGTCCTCTTCGGAGGGCGCAAGTTCGAATCCTGCGGATGACAAACTTTTTGCATTTGCGTTGAAGTTACTGACGCACAAAAACTATGCGCGATCTAGGCGCAATTGTGAGATAAAGCCGGCACACAACAAATCTTCTAGGCGCAATTGTGAGATAAAGCCGGCATACAACAAATGTTATTTCAAAATACATTCTTTTGATCAAAAGATAAAGCCGGCACACAACAAATCATCTAGGCGCAATTGTGAGATAAAGACGGCATACAACAAATCTTATTTCAAAATACATTCTTTTGATCAAAAAATGTACGAAAATATTTCTAGTTGTTCAGAATATTCAAATCTCGTAGTCATTCTGGCCGAGCGGTCTAAGGCGCTGCGTTCAGGTCGCAGTCCTCTTCGGAGGGCGCAGGTTCGAATCCTGCGGATGACAAACTTTTTGCATTTGCGTTGAAGTTACTGACGCACAAAAACTATGCGCGATCTAGGCGCAATTGTGAGATAAAGCCGGCACAAAACCGGATATTTTTTCTCCACCACGGTCAGCTCATTCATCCTATAAGGGGAGATGAGAAAGTATTAAACAAGCGTCGGTGGTTCAGTGGTAGAATGCTCGCCTGCCACGCGGGCGGCCCGGTTCGATTCCCGGCCGACGCAATCTTTTGAAAATTCCGATGTTGATTACCGACAATTTCATTTAAAACAATTTTTTCTTCTTACTCTGACATTCCATACAACAAATCTTATTTCAAAATACATTCTTTTGATCAAAAAATGTACGAAAATATTTCTAGTTGTTCAGAATATTCAAATCTCGTAGTCATTCTGGCCGAGCGGTCTAAGGCGCTGCGTTCAGGTCGCAGTCCTCTTCGGAGGGCGCAGGTTCGAATCCTGCGGATGACAAACTTTTTGCATTTGCGTTGAAGTTACTGACGCACAAAAACTATGCGCGATCTAGGCGCAATTGTGAGATAAAGCCGGCACAAAACCGGATATTTTTTCTCCACCACGGTCAGCTCATTCATCCTATAAGGGGAGATGAGAAAGTATTAAACAAGCGTCGGTGGTTCAGTGGTAGAATGCTCGCCTGCCACGCGGGCGGCCCGGGTTCGATTCCCGGCCGACGCAATCTTTTGAAAATTCCGATGTTGATTACCGACAATTTCATTTAAAACAATTTTTTCTTCTTACTCTGACATTCCATACAACAAATCTTATTTCAAAATACATTCTTTTGATCAAAAAATGTACGAAAATATTTCTAGTTGTTCAGAATATTCAAATCTTGTAGTCATTCTGGCCGAGCGGTCTAAGGCGCTGCGTTCAGGTCGCAGTCCTCTTCGGAGGGCGCAAGTTCGAATCCTGCGGATGACAAACTTTTTGCATTTGCGTTGAAGTTACTGACGCACAAAAACTATGCGCGATCTAGGCGCAATTGTGAGATAAAGCCGGCACAAAACCGGATATTTTTTCTCCACCACGGTCAGCTCATTCATCCTATAAGGGGAGATGAGAAAGTATTAAACAAGCGTCGGTGGTTCAGTGGTAGAATGCTCGCCTGCCACGCGGGCGGCCCGGGTTCGATTCCCGGCCGACGCAATCTTTTGAAAATTCCGATGTTGATTACCGACAATTTCATTTAAAACAATTTTTTCTTCTTACTCTGACATTCCATACAACAAATCTTATTTCAAAATACATTCTTTTGATCAAAAAATGTACGAAAATATTTCTAGTTGTTCAGAATATTCAAATCTTGTAGTCATTCTGGCCGAGCGGTCTAAGGCGCTGCGTTCAGGTCGCAGTCCTCTTCGGAGGGCGCAAGTTCGAATCCTGCGGATGACAAACTTTTTGCATTTGCGTTGAAGTTACTGACGCACAAAAACTATGCGCGATCTAGGCGCAATTGTGAGATAAAGCCGGCACACAACAAATCTTCTAGGCGCAATTGTGAGATAAAGCCGGCATACAACAAATGTTATTTCAAAATACATTCTTTTGATCAAAAGATAAAGCCGGCACACAACAAATCATCTAGGCGCAATTGTGAGATAAAGACGGCATACAACAAATCTTATTTCAAAATACATTCTTTTGATCAAAAAATGTACGAAAATATTTCTAGTTGTTCAGAATATTCAAATCTCGTAGTCATTCTGGCCGAGCGGTCTAAGGCGCTGCGTTCAGGTCGCAGTCCTCTTCGGAGGGCGCAGGTTCGAATCCTGCGGATGACAAACTTTTTGCATTTGCGTTGAAGTTACTGACGCACAAAAACTATGCGCGATCTAGGCGCAATTGTGAGATAAAGCCGGCACAAAACCGGATATCTTTTCTCCACCACGGTCAGCTCATTCATCCTATAAGGGGAGATGAGAAAGTATTAAACAAGCGTCGGTGGTTCAGTGGTAGAATGCTCGCCTGCCACGCGGGCGGCCCGGGTTCGATTCCCGGCCGACGCAATCTTTTGAAAATTCCGATGTTGATTACCGACAATTTCATTTAAAACAATTTTTTCTTCTTACTCTGACATTCCATACAACAAATCTTATTTCAAAATACATTCTTTTGATCAAAAAATGTACGAAAATATTTCTAGTTGTTCAGAATATTCAAATCTCGTAGTCATTCTGGCCGAGCGGTCTAAGGCGCTGCGTTCAGGTCGCAGTCCTCTTCGGAGGGCGCAGGTTCGAATCCTGCGGATGACAAACTTTTTGCATTTGCGTTGAAGTTACTGACGCACAAAAACTATGCGCGATCTAGGCGCAATTGTGAGATAAAGCCGGCACAAAACCGGATATTTTTCTCCACCACGGTCAGCTCATTCATCCTATAAGGGGAGATGAGAAAGTATTAAACAAGCGTCGGTGGTTCAGTGGTAGAATGCTCGCCTGCCACGCGGGCGGCCCGGGTTCGATTCCCGGCCGACGCAATCTTTTGAAAATTCCGATGTTGATTACCGACAATTTCATTTAAAACAATTTTTTCTTCTTACTCTGACATTCCATACAACAAATCTTATTTCAAAATACATTCTTTTGATCAAAAAATGTACGAAAATATTTCTAGTTGTTCAGAATATTCAAATCTCGTAGTCATTCTGGCCGAGCGGTCTAAGGCGCTGCGTTCAGGTCGCAGTCCTCTTCGGAGGGCGCAGGTTCGAATCCTGCGGATGACAAACTTTTTGCATTTGCGTTGAAGTTACTGACGCACAAAAACTATGCGCGATCTAGGCGCAATTGTGAGATAAAGCCGGCACAAAACCGGATATTTTTCTCCACCACGGTCAGCTCATTCATCCTATAAGGGGAGATGAGAAAGTATTAAACAAGCGTCGGTGGTTCAGTGGTAGAATGCTCGCCTGCCACGCGGGCGGCCCGGGTTCGATTCCCGGCCGACGCAATCTTTTGAAAATTCCGATGTTGATTACCGACAATTTCATTTAAAACAATTTTTTCTTCTTACTCTGACATTCCATACAACAAATCTTATTTCAAAATACATTCTTTTGATCAAAAAATGTACGAAAATATTTCTAGTTGTTCAGAATATTCAAATCTTGTAGTCATTCTGGCCGAGCGGTCTAAGGCGCTGCGTTCAGGTCGCAGTCCTCTTCGGAGGGCGCAAGTTCGAATCCTGCGGATGACAAACTTTTTGCATTTGCGTTGAAGTTACTGACGCACAAAAACTATGCGCGATCTAGGCGCAATTGTGAGATAAAGCCGGCACAAAACCGGATATTTTTTCTCCACCACGGTCAGCTCATTCATCCTATAAGGGGAGATGAGAAAGTATTAAACAAGCGTCGGTGGTTCAGTGGTAGAATGCTCGCCTGCCACGCGGGCGGCCCGGGTTCGATTCCCGGCCGACGCAATCTTTTGAAAATTCCGATGTTGATTACCGACAATTTCATTTAAAACAATTTTTTCTTCTTACTCTGACATTCCATACAACAAATCTTATTTCAAAATACATTCTTTTGATCAAAAAATGTACGAAAATATTTCTAGTTGTTCAGAATATTCAAATCTTGTAGTCATTCTGGCCGAGCGGTCTAAGGCGCTGCGTTCAGGTCGCAGTCCTCTTCGGAGGGCGCAAGTTCGAATCCTGCGGATGACAAACTTTTTGCATTTGCGTTGAAGTTACTGACGCACAAAAACTATGCGCGATCTAGGCGCAATTGTGAGATAAAGCCGGCACACAACAAATCTTCTAGGCGCAATTGTGAGATAAAGCCGGCATACAACAAATGTTATTTCAAAATACATTCTTTTGATCAAAAGATAAAGCCGGCACACAACAAATCATCTAGGCGCAATTGTGAGATAAAGACGGCATACAACAAATCTTATTTCAAAATACATTCTTTTGATCAAAAAATGTACGAAAATATTTCTAGTTGTTCAGAATATTCAAATCTCGTAGTCATTCTGGCCGAGCGGTCTAAGGCGCTGCGTTCAGGTCGCAGTCCTCTTCGGAGGGCGCAGGTTCGAATCCTGCGGATGACAAACTTTTTGCATTTGCGTTGAAGTTACTGACGCACAAAAACTATGCGCGATCTAGGCGCAATTGTGAGATAAAGCCGGCACAAAACCGGATATTTTTTCTCCACCACGGTCAGCTCATTCATCCTATAAGGGGAGATGAGAAAGTATTAAACAAGCGTCGGTGGTTCAGTGGTAGAATGCTCGCCTGCCACGCGGGCGGCCCGGTTCGATTCCCGGCCGACGCAATCTTTTGAAAATTCCGATGTTGATTACCGACAATTTCATTTAAAACAATTTTTTCTTCTTACTCTGACATTCCATACAACAAATCTTATTTCAAAATACATTCTTTTGATCAAAAAATGTACGAAAATATTTCTAGTTGTTCAGAATATTCAAATCTCGTAGTCATTCTGGCCGAGCGGTCTAAGGCGCTGCGTTCAGGTCGCAGTCCTCTTCGGAGGGCGCAGGTTCGAATCCTGCGGATGACAAACTTTTTGCATTTGCGTTGAAGTTACTGACGCACAAAAACTATGCGCGATCTAGGCGCAATTGTGAGATAAAGCCGGCACAAAACCGGATATTTTTTCTCCACCACGGTCAGCTCATTCATCCTATAAGGGGAGATGAGAAAGTATTAAACAAGCGTCGGTGGTTCAGTGGTAGAATGCTCGCCTGCCACGCGGGCGGCCCGGGTTCGATTCCCGGCCGACGCAATCTTTTGAAAATTCCGATGTTGATTACCGACAATTTCATTTAAAACAATTTTTTCTTCTTACTCTGACATTCCATACAACAAATCTTATTTCAAAATACATTCTTTTGATCAAAAAATGTACGAAAATATTTCTAGTTGTTCAGAATATTCAAATCTTGTAGTCATTCTGGCCGAGCGGTCTAAGGCGCTGCGTTCAGGTCGCAGTCCTCTTCGGAGGGCGCAAGTTCGAATCCTGCGGATGACAAACTTTTTGCATTTGCGTTGAAGTTACTGACGCACAAAAACTATGCGCGATCTAGGCGCAATTGTGAGATAAAGCCGGCACAAAACCGGATATTTTTTCTCCACCACGGTCAGCTCATTCATCCTATAAGGGGAGATGAGAAAGTATTAAACAAGCGTCGGTGGTTCAGTGGTAGAATGCTCGCCTGCCACGCGGGCGGCCCGGGTTCGATTCCCGGCCGACGCAATCTTTTGAAAATTCCGATGTTGATTACCGACAATTTCATTTAAAACAATTTTTTCTTCTTACTCTGACATTCCATACAACAAATCTTATTTCAAAATACATTCTTTTGATCAAAAAATGTACGAAAATATTTCTAGTTGTTCAGAATATTCAAATCTCGTAGTCATTCTGGCCGAGCGGTCTAAGGCGCTGCGTTCAGGTCGCAGTCCTCTTCGGAGGGCGCAAGTTCGAATCCTGCGGATGACAAACTTTTTGCATTTGCGTTGAAGTTACTGACGCACAAAAACTATGCGCGATCTAGGCGCAATTGTGAGATAAAGCCGGCACACAACAAATCTTCTAGGCGCAATTGTGAGATAAAGCCGGCATACAACAAATGTTATTTCAAAATACATTCTTTTGATCAAAAGATAAAGCCGGCACACAACAAATCATCTAGGCGCAATTGTGAGATAAAGACGGCATACAACAAATCTTATTTCAAAATACATTCTTTTGATCAAAAAATGTACGAAAATATTTCTAGTTGTTCAGAATATTCAAATCTCGTAGTCATTCTGGCCGAGCGGTCTAAGGCGCTGCGTTCAGGTCGCAGTCCTCTTCGGAGGGCGCAGGTTCGAATCCTGCGGATGACAAACTTTTTGCATTTGCGTTGAAGTTACTGACGCACAAAAACTATGCGCGATCTAGGCGCAATTGTGAGATAAAGCCGGCACAAAACCGGATATTTTTTCTCCACCACGGTCAGCTCATTCATCCTATAAGGGGAGATGAGAAAGTATTAAACAAGCGTCGGTGGTTCAGTGGTAGAATGCTCGCCTGCCACGCGGGCGGCCCGGGTTCGATTCCCGGCCGACGCAATCTTTTGAAAATTCCGATGTTGATTACCGACAATTTCATTTAAAACAATTTTTTCTTCTTACTCTGACATTCCATACAACAAATCTTATTTCAAAATACATTCTTTTGATCAAAAAATGTACGAAAATATTTCTAGTTGTTCAGAATATTCAAATCTTGTAGTCATTCTGGCCGAGCGGTCTAAGGCGCTGCGTTCAGGTCGCAGTCCTCTTCGGAGGGCGCAAGTTCGAATCCTGCGGATGACAAACTTTTTGCATTTGCGTTGAAGTTACTGACGCACAAAAACTATGCGCGATCTAGGCGCAATTGTGAGATAAAGCCGGCACAAAACCGGATATTTTTTCTCCACCACGGTCAGCTCATTCATCCTATAAGGGGAGATGAGAAAGTATTAAACAAGCGTCGGTGGTTCAGTGGTAGAATGCTCGCCTGCCACGCGGGCGGCCCGGGTTCGATTCCCGGCCGACGCAATCTTTTGAAAATTCCGATGTTGATTACCGACAATTTCATTTAAAACAATTTTTTCTTCTTACTCTGACATTCCATACAACAAATCTTATTTCAAAATACATTCTTTTGATCAAAAAATGTACGAAAATATTTCTAGTTGTTCAGAATATTCAAATCTTGTAGTCATTCTGGCCGAGCGGTCTAAGGCGCTGCGTTCAGGTCGCAGTCCTCTTCGGAGGGCGCAAGTTCGAATCCTGCGGATGACAAACTTTTTGCATTTGCGTTGAAGTTACTGACGCACAAAAACTATGCGCGATCTAGGCGCAATTGTGAGATAAAGCCGGCACACAACAAATCTTCTAGGCGCAATTGTGAGATAAAGCCGGCATACAACAAATGTTATTTCAAAATACATTCTTTTGATCAAAAGATAAAGCCGGCACACAACAAATCATCTAGGCGCAATTGTGAGATAAAGACGGCATACAACAAATCTTATTTCAAAATACATTCTTTTGATCAAAAAATGTACGAAAATATTTCTAGTTGTTCAGAATATTCAAATCTCGTAGTCATTCTGGCCGAGCGGTCTAAGGCGCTGCGTTCAGGTCGCAGTCCTCTTCGGAGGGCGCAGGTTCGAATCCTGCGGATGACAAACTTTTTGCATTTGCGTTGAAGTTACTGACGCACAAAAACTATGCGCGATCTAGGCGCAATTGTGAGATAAAGCCGGCACAAAACCGGATATCTTTTCTCCACCACGGTCAGCTCATTCATCCTATAAGGGGAGATGAGAAAGTATTAAACAAGCGTCGGTGGTTCAGTGGTAGAATGCTCGCCTGCCACGCGGGCGGCCCGGGTTCGATTCCCGGCCGACGCAATCTTTTGAAAATTCCGATGTTGATTACCGACAATTTCATTTAAAACAATTTTTTCTTCTTACTCTGACATTCCATACAACAAATCTTATTTCAAAATACATTCTTTTGATCAAAAAATGTACGAAAATATTTCTAGTTGTTCAGAATATTCAAATCTCGTAGTCATTCTGGCCGAGCGGTCTAAGGCGCTGCGTTCAGGTCGCAGTCCTCTTCGGAGGGCGCAGGTTCGAATCCTGCGGATGACAAACTTTTTGCATTTGCGTTGAAGTTACTGACGCACAAAAACTATGCGCGATCTAGGCGCAATTGTGAGATAAAGCCGGCACAAAACCGGATATTTTTTCTCCACCACGGTCAGCTCATTCATCCTATAAGGGGAGATGAGAAAGTATTAAACAAGCGTCGGTGGTTCAGTGGTAGAATGCTCGCCTGCCACGCGGGCGGCCCGGGTTCGATTCCCGGCCGACGCAATCTTTTGAAAATTCCGATGTTGATTACCGACAATTTCATTTAAAACAATTTTTTCTTCTTACTCTGACATTCCATACAACAAATCTTATTTCAAAATACATTCTTTTGATCAAAAAATGTACGAAAATATTTCTAGTTGTTCAGAATATTCAAATCTCGTAGTCATTCTGGCCGAGCGGTCTAAGGCGCTGCGTTCAGGTCGCAGTCCTCTTCGGAGGGCGCAAGTTCGAATCCTGCGGATGACAAACTTTTTGCATTTGCGTTGAAGTTACTGACGCACAAAAACTATGCGCGATCTAGGCGCAATTGTGAGATAAAGCCGGCACAAAACCGGATATTTTTTCTCCACCACGGTCAGCTCATTCATCCTATAAGGGGAGATGAGAAAGTATTAAACAAGCGTCGGTGGTTCAGTGGTAGAATGCTCGCCTGCCACGCGGGCGGCCCGGGTTCGATTCCCGGCCGACGCAATCTTTTGAAAATTCCGATGTTGATTACCGACAATTTCATTTAAAACAATTTTTTCTTCTTACTCTGACATTCCATACAACAAATCTTATTTCAAAATACATTCTTTTGATCAAAAAATGTACGAAAATATTTCTAGTTGTTCAGAATATTCAAATCTCGTAGTCATTCTGGCCGAGCGGTCTAAGGCGCTGCGTTCAGGTCGCAGTCCTCTTCGGAGGGCGCAGGTTCGAATCCTGCGGATGACAAACTTTTTGCATTTGCGTTGAAGTTACTGACGCACAAAAACTATGCGCGATCTAGGCGCAATTGTGAGATAAAGCCGGCACACAACAAATCTTCTAGGCGCAATTGTGAGATAAAGCCGGCATACAACAAAGTTATTAAAAACGTCTTTTGATCAAAGATAAAGCCGGCACACAACAAATCATCTAGGCGCAATTGTGAGATAAAGACGGCATACGCAAATCTTTTTCAAAATACATTCTTTTGATTAAAGATAAAGCCGGCAACAACAAATCATCTAGGCGCAATTGTGAGATAAAGACGGCATACAACAAATCTTATTTCAAAATACATTCTTTTGATCAAAAAATGTACGAAAATATTTCTAGTTGTTCAGAATATTCAAATCTCGTAGTCATTCTGGCCGAGCGGTCTAAGGCGCTGCGTTCAGGTCGCAGTCCTCTTCGGAGGGCGCAGGTTCGAATCCTGCGGATGACAAACTTTTTGCATTTGCGTTGAAGTTACTGACGCACAAAAACTATGCGCGATCTAGGCGCAATTGTGAGATAAAGCCGGCACAAAACCGGATATTTTTTCTCCACCACGGTCAGCTCATTCATCCTATAAGGGGAGATGAGAAAGTATTAAACAAGCGTCGGTGGTTCAGTGGTAGAATGCTCGCCTGCCACGCGGGCGGCCCGGTTCGATTCCCGGCCGACGCAATCTTTTGAAAATTCCGATGTTGATTACCGACAATTTCATTTAAAACAATTTTTTCTTCTTACTCTGACATTCCATACAACAAATCTTATTTCAAAATACATTCTTTTGATCAAAAAATGTACGAAAATATTTCTAGTTGTTCAGAATATTCAAATCTTGTAGTCATTCTGGCCGAGCGGTCTAAGGCGCTGCGTTCAGGTCGCAGTCCTCTTCGGAGGGCGCAGTTCGAATCCTGCGGATGACAAACTTTTTGCATTTGCGTTGAAGTTACTGACGCACAAAAACTATGCGCGATCTAGGCGCAATTGTGAGATAAAGCCGGCACAAAACCGGATATTTTTCTCCACCACGGTCAGCTCATTCATCCTATAAGGGGAGATGAGAAAGTATTAAACAAGCGTCGGTGGTTCAGTGGTAGAATGCTCGCCTGCCACGCGGGCGGCCCGGGTTCGATTCCCGGCCGACGCAATCTTTTGAAAATTCCGATGTTGATTACCGACAATTTCATTTAAAACAATTTTTTCTTCTTACTCTGACATTCCATACAACAAATCTTATTTCAAAATACATTCTTTTGATCAAAAAATGTACGAAAATATTTCTAGTTGTTCAGAATATTCAAATCTTGTAGTCATTCTGGCCGAGCGGTCTAAGGCGCTGCGTTCAGGTCGCAGTCCTCTTCGGAGGGCGCAAGTTCGAATCCTGCGGATGACAAACTTTTTGCATTTGCGTTGAAGTTACTGACGCACAAAAACTATGCGCGATCTAGGCGCAATTGTGAGATAAAGCCGGCACACAACAAATCTTCTAGGCGCAATTGTGAGATAAAGCCGGCATACAACAAATGTTATTTCAAAATACATTCTTTTGATCAAAAGATAAAGCCGGCACACAACAAATCATCTAGGCGCAATTGTGAGATAAAGACGGCATACAACAAATCTTATTTCAAAATACATTCTTTTGATCAAAAAATGTACGAAAATATTTCTAGTTGTTCAGAATATTCAAATCTCGTAGTCATTCTGGCCGAGCGGTCTAAGGCGCTGCGTTCAGGTCGCAGTCCTCTTCGGAGGGCGCAGGTTCGAATCCTGCGGATGACAAACTTTTTGCATTTGCGTTGAAGTTACTGACGCACAAAAACTATGCGCGATCTAGGCGCAATTGTGAGATAAAGCCGGCACAAAACCGGATATTTTTCTCCACCACGGTCAGCTCATTCATCCTATAAGGGGAGATGAGAAAGTATTAAACAAGCGTCGGTGGTTCAGTGGTAGAATGCTCGCCTGCCACGCGGGCGGCCCGGTTCGATTCCCGGCCGACGCAATCTTTTGAAAATTCCGATGTTGATTACCGACAATTTCATTTAAAACAATTTTTTCTTCTTACTCTGACATTCCATACAACAAATCTTATTTCAAAATACATTCTTTTGATCAAAAAATGTACGAAAATATTTCTAGTTGTTCAGAATATTCAAATCTCGTAGTCATTCTGGCCGAGCGGTCTAAGGCGCTGCGTTCAGGTCGCAGTCCTCTTCGGAGGGCGCAGGTTCGAATCCTGCGGATGACAAACTTTTTGCATTTGCGTTGAAGTTACTGACGCACAAAAACTATGCGCGATCTAGGCGCAATTGTGAGATAAAGCCGGCACAAAACCGGATATTTTTTCTCCACCACGGTCAGCTCATTCATCCTATAAGGGGAGATGAGAAAGTATTAAACAAGCGTCGGTGGTTCAGTGGTAGAATGCTCGCCTGCCACGCGGGCGGCCCGGGTTCGATTCCCGGCCGACGCAATCTTTTGAAAATTCCGATGTTGATTACCGACAATTTCATTTAAAACAATTTTTTCTTCTTACTCTGACATTCCATACAACAAATCTTATTTCAAAATACATTCTTTTGATCAAAAAATGTACGAAAATATTTCTAGTTGTTCAGAATATTCAAATCTTGTAGTCATTCTGGCCGAGCGGTCTAAGGCGCTGCGTTCAGGTCGCAGTCCTCTTCGGAGGGCGCAAGTTCGAATCCTGCGGATGACAAACTTTTTGCATTTGCGTTGAAGTTACTGACGCACAAAAACTATGCGCGATCTAGGCGCAATTGTGAGATAAAGCCGGCACAAAACCGGATATTTTTCTCCACCACGGTCAGCTCATTCATCCTATAAGGGGAGATGAGAAAGTATTAAACAAGCGTCGGTGGTTCAGTGGTAGAATGCTCGCCTGCCACGCGGGCGGCCCGGGTTCGATTCCCGGCCGACGCAATCTTTTGAAAATTCCGATGTTGATTACCGACAATTTCATTTAAAACAATTTTTTCTTCTTACTCTGACATTCCATACAACAAATCTTATTTCAAAATACATTCTTTTGATCAAAAAATGTACGAAAATATTTCTAGTTGTTCAGAATATTCAAATCTTGTAGTCATTCTGGCCGAGCGGTCTAAGGCGCTGCGTTCAGGTCGCAGTCCTCTTCGGAGGGCGCAAGTTCGAATCCTGCGGATGACAAACTTTTTGCATTTGCGTTGAAGTTACTGACGCACAAAAACTATGCGCGATCTAGGCGCAATTGTGAGATAAAGCCGGCACACAACAAATCTTCTAGGCGCAATTGTGAGATAAAGCCGGCATACAACAAATGTTATTTCAAAATACATTCTTTTGATCAAAAGATAAAGCCGGCACACAACAAATCATCTAGGCGCAATTGTGAGATAAAGACGGCATACAACAAATCTTATTTCAAAATACATTCTTTTGATCAAAAAATGTACGAAAATATTTCTAGTTGTTCAGAATATTCAAATCTCGTAGTCATTCTGGCCGAGCGGTCTAAGGCGCTGCGTTCAGGTCGCAGTCCTCTTCGGAGGGCGCAGGTTCGAATCCTGCGGATGACAAACTTTTTGCATTTGCGTTGAAATTACTGACGCACAAAAACTATGCGCGATCTAGGCGCAATTGTGAGATAAAGCCGGCACACAACCAAATCTTCTAGGCGCATTGTGAGATAAAGCCGGCACAACAAATCTTCTAGGCGCAATTGTGAGATAAAGCCGGCATACAACAAATGTTATTTCAAAATACATTCTTTTGATCAAAAGATAAAGCCGGCACACAACAAATCATTTAAAACAATTTTGAGATAAAGACGGCATACAACAAATCTTATTTCAAAATACATTCTTTTGATCAAAAAATGTACGAAAATATTTCTAGTTGTTCAGAATATTCAAATCTCGTAGTCATTCTGGCCGAGCGGTCTAAGGCGCTGCGTTCAGGTCGCAGTCCTCTTCGGAGGGCGCAGGTTCGAATCCTGCGGATGACAAACTTTTTGCATTTGCGTTGAAATTACTGACGCACAAAAACTATGCGCGATCTAGGCGCAATTGTGAGATAAAGCCGGCACAAAACCGGATATTTTTTCTCCACCACGGTCAGCTCATTCATCCTATAAGGGGAGATGAGAAAGTATTAAACAAGCGTCGGTGGTTCAGTGGTAGAATGCTCGCCTGCCACGCGGGCGGCCCGGGTTCGATTCCCGGCCGACGCAATCTTTTGAAAATTCCGATGTTGATTACCGACAATTTCATTTAAAACAATTTTTTCTTCTTACTCTGACATTCCATACAACAAATCTTATTTCAAAATACATTCTTTTGATCAAAAAATGTACGAAAATATTTCTAGTTGTTCAGAATATTCAAATCTCGTAGTCATTCTGGCCGAGCGGTCTAAGGCGCTGCGTTCAGGTCGCAGTCCTCTTCGGAGGGCGCAGTTCGAATCCTGCGGATGACAAACTTTTTGCATTTGCGTTGAAGTTACTGACGCACAAAAACTATGCGCGATCTAGGCGCAATTGTGAGATAAAGCCGGCACACAACATATCTTCTAGGCGCAATTGTGAGATAAAGCCGGCATACAACAAATGTTATTTCAAAATACATTCTTTTGATCAAAAGATAAAGCCGGCACACAACAAATCATCTAGGCGCAATTTGAGATAAAGATCAAAAAATTTACGAAAATATTTCTAGTTGTTCAGAATATTCAAATCTTGTAGTCATTCTGGCCGAGCGGTCTAAGGCGCTGCGTTCAGGTCGCAGTCCTCTTCGGAGGGCGCAGTTCGAATCCTGCGGATGACAAACTTTTTGCATTTGCGTTGAAGTTACTGACGCACAAAAACTATGCGCGATCTAGGCGCAATTGTGAGATAAAGCCGGCACAAAACCGGATATTTTTCTCCACCACGGTCAGCTCATTCATCCTATAAGGGGAGATGAGAAAGTATTAAACAAGCGTCGGTGGTTCAGTGGTAGAATGCTCGCCTGCCACGCGGGCGGCCCGGGTTCGATTCCCGGCCGACGCAATCTTTTGAAAATTCCGATGTTGATTACCGACAATTTCATTTAAAACAATTTTTTCTTCTTACTCTGACATTCCATACAACAAATCTTATTTCAAAATACATTCTTTTGATCAAAAAATGTACGAAAATATTTCTAGTTGTTCAGAATATTCAAATCTCGTAGTCATTCTGGCCGAGCGGTCTAAGGCGCTGCGTTCAGGTCGCAGTCCTCTTCGGAGGGCGCAGGTTCGAATCCTGCGGATGACAAACTTTTTGCATTTGCGTTGAAGTTACTGACGCACAAAAACTATGCGCGATCTAGGCGCAATTGTGAGATAAAGCCGGCACACAACAAATCTTCTAGGCGCAATTGTGAGATAAAGCCGGCATACAACAAATGTTATTTCAAAATACATTCTTTTGATCAAAAGATAAAGACGGCATACAACAAATCTTATTTCAAAATACATTCTTTTGATCAAAAAATGTACGAAAATATTTCTAGTTGTTCAGAATATTCAAATCTCGTAGTCATTCTGGCCGAGCGGTCTAAGGCGCTGCGTTCAGGTCGCAGTCCTCTTCGGAGGGCGCAGGTTCGAATCCTGCGGATGACAAACTTTTTGCATTTGCGTTGAAATTACTGACGCACAAAAACTATGCGCGATCTAGGCGCAATTGTGAGATAAAGCCGGCACAAAACAATATCTTCTAGGCGCAATTGTCAGATAAAGCCGGCAGACAAGAAATATTCAAGGCGCGGTTGTGAGATAAAGCCGGCCACGCGGCGGCCGTTATTTCAAAACGCAATCTTTTGAAAAAGATAAAGCCGGCACACAACAAATCATTTAAAACAATTTTTTCTTAAAGACGCATACAACAAATCTTATTTCAAAATACATTCTTTTGATCAAAAAATGTACGAAAATATTTCTAGTTGTTCAGAATATTCAAATCTCGTAGTCATTCTGGCCGAGCGGTCTAAGGCGCTGCGTTCAGGTCGCAGTCCTCTTCGGAGGGCGCAGGTTCGAATCCTGCGGATGACAAACTTTTTGCATTTGCGTTGAAGTTACTGACGCACAAAAACTATGCGCGATCTAGGCGCAATTGTGAGATAAAGCCGGCACAAAACCGGATATTTTTTCTCCACCACGGTCAGCTCATTCATCCTATAAGGGGAGATGAGAAAGTATTAAACAAGCGTCGGTGGTTCAGTGGTAGAATGCTCGCCTGCCACGCGGGCGGCCCGGGTTCGATTCCCGGCCGACGCAATCTTTTGAAAATTCCGATGTTGATTACCGACAATTTCATTTAAAACAATTTTTTCTTCTTACTCTGACATTCCATACAACAAATCTTATTTCAAAATACATTCTTTTGATCAAAAAATGTACGAAAATATTTCTAGTTGTTCAGAATATTCAAATCTTGTAGTCATTCTGGCCGAGCGGTCTAAGGCGCTGCGTTCAGGTCGCAGTCCTCTTCGGAGGGCGCAAGTTCGAATCCTGCGGATGACAAACTTTTTGCATTTGCGTTGAAGTTACTGACGCACAAAAACTATGCGCGATCTAGGCGCAATTGTGAGATAAAGCCGGCACAAAACAAATCTTCTAGGCGCAATTGTGAGATAAAGCCGGCATACAACAAATGTTATTTCAAAATACATTCTTTTGATCAAAAGATAAAGCCGGCACACAACAATCATCTAGGCGCAATTGTGAGATAAAGATCAAAAAATTTACGAAAATATTTCTAGTTGTTCAGAATATTCAAATCTCGTAGTCATTCTGGCCGAGCGGTCTAAGGCGCTGCGTTCAGGTCGCAGTCCTCTTCGGAGGGCGCAAGTTCGAATCCTGCGGATGACAAACTTTTTGCATTTGCGTTGAAGTTACTGACGCACAAAAACTATGCGCGATCTAGGCGCAATTGTGAGATAAAGCCGGCACACAACAAATCTTCTAGGCGCAATTGTGAGATAAAGCCGGCATACAACAAATGTTATTTCAAATACATTCTTTTGATCAAAAGATAAAGCCGGCACACAACAAATCATCTAGGCGCAATTGTGAGATAAAGACGGCATACAACAAATCTTATTTCAAAATACATTCTTTTGATCAAAAAATGTACGAAAATATTTCTAGTTGTTCAGAATATTCAAATCTCGTAGTCATTCTGGCCGAGCGGTCTAAGGCGCTGCGTTCAGGTCGCAGTCCTCTTCGGAGGGCGCAGGTTCGAATCCTGCGGATGACAAACTTTTTGCATTTGCGTTGAAATTACTGACGCACAAAAACTATGCGCGATCTAGGCGCAATTGTGAGATAAAGCCGGCACAAAACCGGATATTTTTTCTCCACCACGGTCAGCTCATTCATCCTATAAGGGGAGATGAGAAAGTATTAAACAAGCGTCGGTGGTTCAGTGGTAGAATGCTCGCCTGCCACGCGGGCGGCCCGGGTTCGATTCCCGGCCGACGCAATCTTTTGAAAATTCCGATGTTGATTACCGACAATTTCATTTAAAACAATTTTTCTTCTTACTCTGACATTCCATACAACAAATCTTATTTCAAAATACATTCTTTTGATCAAAAAATGTACGAAAATATTTCTAGTTGTTCAGAATATTCAAATCTCGTAGTCATTCTGGCCGAGCGGTCTAAGGCGCTGCGTTCAGGTCGCAGTCCTCTTCGGAGGGCGCAGGTTCGAATCCTGCGGATGACAAACTTTTTGCATTTGCGTTGAAGTTACTGACGCACAAAAACTATGCGCGATCTAGGCGCAATTGTGAGATAAAGCCGGCACAAAACCGGATATCTTTTCTCCACCACGGTCAGCTCATTCATCCTATAAGGGGAGATGAGAAAGTATTAAACAAGCGTCGGTGGTTCAGTGGTAGAATGCTCGCCTGCCACGCGGGCGGCCCGGGTTCGATTCCCGGCCGACGCAATCTTTTGAAAATTCCGATGTTGATTACCGACAATTTCATTTAAAACAATTTTTTCTTCTTACTCTGACATTCCATACAACAAATCTTATTTCAAAATACATTCTTTTGATCAAAAAATGTACGAAAATATTTCTAGTTGTTCAGAATATTCAAATCTTGTAGTCATTCTGGCCGAGCGGTCTAAGGCGCTGCGTTCAGGTCGCAGTCCTCTTCGGAGGGCGCAAGTTCGAATCCTGCGGATGACAAACTTTTTGCATTTGCGTTGAAGTTACTGACGCACAAAAACTATGCGCGATCTAGGCGCAATTGTGAGATAAAGCCGGCACACAACCAAATCTTCTAGGCGCAATGTGAGATAAAGCCGGCATACAACAAATGTTATTTCAAAATACATTCTTTTGATCAAAAGATAAAGCCGGCACACAACAAATCATCTAGGCGCAATTGTGAGATAAAGATGGCATACAACAAATCTTATTTCAAAATACATTCTTTTGATCAAAAAATGTACGAAAATATTTCTAGTTGTTCAGAATATTCAAATCTCGTAGTCATTCTGGCCGAGCGGTCTAAGGCGCTGCGTTCAGGTCGCAGTCCTCTTCGGAGGGCGCAGGTTCGAATCCTGCGGATGACAAACTTTTTGCATTTGCGTTGAAATTACTGACGCACAAAAACTATGCGCGATCTAGGCGCAATTGTGAGATAAAGCCGGCACAAAACAATATCTTCTAGGCGCAATTGTCAGATAAAGGGCAGACAAGAAATATTCTAGGCGCAATTGTGAGATAAAGCCGGCATACAACAAATGTTATTTCAAAATACATTCTTTTGATCAAAAGATAAAGCCGGCACACAACAATCATTTAGGCGCAATTTTGAGATAAAGACGGCATACAACAAATCTTATTTCAAAATACATTCTTTTGATCAAAAAATGTACGAAAATATTTCTAGTTGTTCAGAATATTCAAATCTCGTAGTCATTCTGGCCGAGCGGTCTAAGGCGCTGCGTTCAGGTCGCAGTCCTCTTCGGAGGGCGCAGGTTCGAATCCTGCGGATGACAAACTTTTTGCATTTGCGTTGAAGTTACTGACGCACAAAAACTATGCGCGATCTAGGCGCAATTGTGAGATAAAGCCGGCACAAAACCGGATTTTTTCTCCACCACGGTCAGCTCATTCATCCTATAAGGGGAGATGAGAAAGTATTAAACAAGCGTCGGTGGTTCAGTGGTAGAATGCTCGCCTGCCACGCGGGCGGCCCGGGTTCGATTCCCGGCCGACGCAATCTTTTGAAAATTCCGATGTTGATTACCGACAATTTCATTTAAAACAATTTTTTCTTCTTACTCTGACATTCCATACAACAAATCTTATTTCAAAATACATTCTTTTGATCAAAAAATGTACGAAAATATTTCTAGTTGTTCAGAATATTCAAATCTTGTAGTCATTCTGGCCGAGCGGTCTAAGGCGCTGCGTTCAGGTCGCAGTCCTCTTCGGAGGGCGCAAGTTCGAATCCTGCGGATGACAAACTTTTTGCATTTGCGTTGAAGTTACTGACGCACAAAAACTATGCGCGATCTAGGCGCAATTGTGAGATAAAGCCGGCACAAAACAAATCTTCTAGGCGCATTGTGAGATAAAGCCGGCATACAACAATGTTATTCAAAATACATTCTTTTGATCAAAAGATAAAGCCGGCACACAACAATCATCTACTCGCAATTTCAAAATAAAGATCAAAAAATGTACGAAAATATTTCTAGTTGTTCAGAATATTCAAATCTTGTAGTCATTCTGGCCGAGCGGTCTAAGGCGCTGCGTTCAGGTCGCAGTCCTCTTCGGAGGGCGCAGGTTCGAATCCTGCGGATGACAAACTTTTTGCATTTGCGTTGAAGTTACTGACGCACAAAAACTATGCGCGATCTAGGCGCAATTGTGAGATAAAGCCGGCACAAAACAATATCTTTTCTAGGCGCAATTGTGAGATAAGGGGAGATGGCATATTAAACAAATGGTATTTCAAAATGCTCTTTGATCAAAAGATAAAGCCGGCACACAACAATTCATCTAGGCGCAATTTTGAAATAAAGACGGCATACAACAAATCTTATTTCAAAATACATTCTTTTGATCAAAAAATGTACGAAAATATTTCTAGTTGTTCAGAATATTCAAATCTCGTAGTCATTCTGGCCGAGCGGTCTAAGGCGCTGCGTTCAGGTCGCAGTCCTCTTCGGAGGGCGCAGGTTCGAATCCTGCGGATGACAAACTTTTTGCATTTGCGTTGAAGTTACTGACGCACAAAAACTATGCGCGATCTAGGCGCAATTGTGAGATAAAGCCGGCACAAAACCGGATATCTTTTCTCCACCACGGTCAGCTCATTCATCCTATAAGGGGAGATGAGAAAGTATTAAACAAGCGTCGGTGGTTCAGTGGTAGAATGCTCGCCTGCCACGCGGGCGGCCCGGGTTCGATTCCCGGCCGACGCAATCTTTTGAAAATTCCGATGTTGATTACCGACAATTTCATTTAAAACAATTTTTTCTTCTTACTCTGACATTCCATACAACAAATCTTATTTCAAAATACATTCTTTTGATCAAAAAATGTACGAAAATATTTCTAGTTGTTCAGAATATTCAAATCTCGTAGTCATTCTGGCCGAGCGGTCTAAGGCGCTGCGTTCAGGTCGCAGTCCTCTTCGGAGGGCGCAGGTTCGAATCCTGCGGATGACAAACTTTTTGCATTTGCGTTGAAGTTACTGACGCACAAAAACTATGCGCGATCTAGGCGCAATTGTGAGATAAAGCCGGCACAAAACCGGATATCTTTTCTCCACCACGGTCAGCTCATTCATCCTATAAGGGGAGATGAGAAAGTATTAAACAAGCGTCGGTGGTTCAGTGGTAGAATGCTCGCCTGCCACGCGGGCGGCCCGGGTTCGATTCCCGGCCGACGCAATCTTTTGAAAATTCCGATGTTGATTACCGACAATTTCATTTAAAACAATTTTTTCTTCTTACTCTGACATTCCATACAACAAATCTTATTTCAAAATACATTCTTTTGATCAAAAAATGTACGAAAATATTTCTAGTTGTTCAGAATATTCAAATCTCGTAGTCATTCTGGCCGAGCGGTCTAAGGCGCTGCGTTCAGGTCGCAGTCCTCTTCGGAGGGCGCAGGTTCGAATCCTGCGGATGACAAACTTTTTGCATTTGCGTTGAAGTTACTGACGCACAAAAACTATGCGCGATCTAGGCGCAATTGTGAGATAAAGCCGGCACAAAACCGGATATCTTTTCTCCACCACGGTCAGCTCATTCATCCTATAAGGGGAGATGAGAAAGTATTAAACAAGCGTCGGTGGTTCAGTGGTAGAATGCTCGCCTGCCACGCGGGCGGCCCGGGTTCGATTCCCGGCCGACGCAATCTTTTGAAAATTCCGATGTTGATTACCGACAATTTCATTTAAAACAATTTTTTCTTCTTACTCTGACATTCCATACAACAAATCTTATTTCAAAATACATTCTTTTGATCAAAAAATGTACGAAAATATTTCTAGTTGTTCAGAATATTCAAATCTCGTAGTCATTCTGGCCGAGCGGTCTAAGGCGCTGCGTTCAGGTCGCAGTCCTCTTCGGAGGGCGCAGGTTCGAATCCTGCGGATGACAAACTTTTTGCATTTGCGTTGAAGTTACTGACGCACAAAAACTATGCGCGATCTAGGCGCAATTGTGAGATAAAGCCGGCACAAAACCGGATATCTTTTCTCCACCACGGTCAGCTCATTCATCCTATAAGGGGAGATGAGAAAGTATTAAACAAGCGTCGGTGGTTCAGTGGTAGAATGCTCGCCTGCCACGCGGGCGGCCCGGGTTCGATTCCCGGCCGACGCAATCTTTTGAAAATTCCGATGTTGATTACCGACAATTTCATTTAAAACAATTTTTTCTTCTTACTCTGACATTCCATACAACAAATCTTATTTCAAAATACATTCTTTTGATCAAAAAATGTACGAAAATATTTCTAGTTGTTCAGAATATTCAAATCTCGTAGTCATTCTGGCCGAGCGGTCTAAGGCGCTGCGTTCAGGTCGCAGTCCTCTTCGGAGGGCGCAGGTTCGAATCCTGCGGATGACAAACTTTTTGCATTTGCGTTGAAGTTACTGACGCACAAAAACTATGCGCGATCTAGGCGCAATTGTGAGATAAAGCCGGCACAAAACCGGATATCTTTTCTCCACCACGGTCAGCTCATTCATCCTATAAGGGGAGATGAGAAAGTATTAAACAAGCGTCGGTGGTTCAGTGGTAGAATGCTCGCCTGCCACGCGGGCGGCCCGGGTTCGATTCCCGGCCGACGCAATCTTTTGAAAATTCCGATGTTGATTACCGACAATTTCATTTAAAACAATTTTTTCTTCTTACTCTGACATTCCATACAACAAATCTTATTTCAAAATACATTCTTTTGATCAAAAAATGTACGAAAATATTTCTAGTTGTTCAGAATATTCAAATCTCGTAGTCATTCTGGCCGAGCGGTCTAAGGCGCTGCGTTCAGGTCGCAGTCCTCTTCGGAGGGCGCAGGTTCGAATCCTGCGGATGACAAACTTTTTGCATTTGCGTTGAAGTTACTGACGCACAAAAACTATGCGCGATCTAGGCGCAATTGTGAGATAAAGCCGGCACAAAACCGGATATCTTTTCTCCACCACGGTCAGCTCATTCATCCTATAAGGGGAGATGAGAAAGTATTAAACAAGCGTCGGTGGTTCAGTGGTAGAATGCTCGCCTGCCACGCGGGCGGCCCGGGTTCGATTCCCGGCCGACGCAATCTTTTGAAAATTCCGATGTTGATTACCGACAATTTCATTTAAAACAATTTTTTCTTCTTACTCTGACATTCCATACAACAAATCTTATTTCAAAATACATTCTTTTGATCAAAAAATGTACGAAAATATTTCTAGTTGTTCAGAATATTCAAATCTCGTAGTCATTCTGGCCGAGCGGTCTAAGGCGCTGCGTTCAGGTCGCAGTCCTCTTCGGAGGGCGCAGGTTCGAATCCTGCGGATGACAAACTTTTTGCATTTGCGTTGAAGTTACTGACGCACAAAAACTATGCGCGATCTAGGCGCAATTGTGAGATAAAGCCGGCACAAAACCGGATATCTTTTCTCCACCACGGTCAGCTCATTCATCCTATAAGGGGAGATGAGAAAGTATTAAACAAGCGTCGGTGGTTCAGTGGTAGAATGCTCGCCTGCCACGCGGGCGGCCCGGGTTCGATTCCCGGCCGACGCAATCTTTTGAAAATTCCGATGTTGATTACCGACAATTTCATTTAAAACAATTTTTTCTTCTTACTCTGACATTCCATACAACAAATCTTATTTCAAAATACATTCTTTTGATCAAAAAATGTACGAAAATATTTCTAGTTGTTCAGAATATTCAAATCTCGTAGTCATTCTGGCCGAGCGGTCTAAGGCGCTGCGTTCAGGTCGCAGTCCTCTTCGGAGGGCGCAGGTTCGAATCCTGCGGATGACAAACTTTTTGCATTTGCGTTGAAGTTACTGACGCACAAAAACTATGCGCGATCTAGGCGCAATTGTGAGATAAAGCCGGCACAAAACCGGATATCTTTTCTCCACCACGGTCAGCTCATTCATCCTATAAGGGGAGATGAGAAAGTATTAAACAAGCGTCGGTGGTTCAGTGGTAGAATGCTCGCCTGCCACGCGGGCGGCCCGGGTTCGATTCCCGGCCGACGCAATCTTTTGAAAATTCCGATGTTGATTACCGACAATTTCATTTAAAACAATTTTTTCTTCTTACTCTGACATTCCATACAACAAATCTTATTTCAAAATACATTCTTTTGATCAAAAAATGTACGAAAATATTTCTAGTTGTTCAGAATATTCAAATCTCGTAGTCATTCTGGCCGAGCGGTCTAAGGCGCTGCGTTCAGGTCGCAGTCCTCTTCGGAGGGCGCAGGTTCGAATCCTGCGGATGACAAACTTTTTGCATTTGCGTTGAAGTTACTGACGCACAAAAACTATGCGCGATCTAGGCGCAATTGTGAGATAAAGCCGGCACAAAACCGGATATCTTTTCTCCACCACGGTCAGCTCATTCATCCTATAAGGGGAGATGAGAAAGTATTAAACAAGCGTCGGTGGTTCAGTGGTAGAATGCTCGCCTGCCACGCGGGCGGCCCGGGTTCGATTCCCGGCCGACGCAATCTTTTGAAAATTCCGATGTTGATTACCGACAATTTCATTTAAAACAATTTTTTCTTCTTA
Organism: Allodiplogaster sudhausi; assembly: GCA_945643635.1. NCBI lineage: Eukaryota > Metazoa > Nematoda > Chromadorea > Rhabditida > Diplogasteridae > Allodiplogaster > Allodiplogaster sudhausi. The sequence goes on along the minus strand of CALZFC010000035.1, from coordinate 3,325,212 downwards.
CTCTGACATTCCATACAACAAATCTTATTTCAAAATACATTCTTTTGATCAAAAAATGTACGAAAATATTTCTAGTTGTTCAGAATATTCAAATCTCGTAGTCATTCTGGCCGAGCGGTCTAAGGCGCTGCGTTCAGGTCGCAGTCCTCTTCGGAGGGCGCAGGTTCGAATCCTGCGGATGACAAACTTTTTGCATTTGCGTTGAAGTTACTGACGCACAAAAACTATGCGCGATCTAGGCGCAATTGTGAGATAAAGCCGGCACAAAACCGGATATCTTTTCTCCACCACGGTCAGCTCATTCATCCTATAAGGGGAGATGAGAAAGTATTAAACAAGCGTCGGTGGTTCAGTGGTAGAATGCTCGCCTGCCACGCGGGCGGCCCGGGTTCGATTCCCGGCCGACGCAATCTTTTGAAAATTCCGATGTTGATTACCGACAATTTCATTTAAAACAATTTTTTCTTCTTACTCTGACATTCCATACAACAAATCTTATTTCAAAATACATTCTTTTGATCAAAAAATGTACGAAAATATTTCTAGTTGTTCAGAATATTCAAATCTCGTAGTCATTCTGGCCGAGCGGTCTAAGGCGCTGCGTTCAGGTCGCAGTCCTCTTCGGAGGGCGCAGGTTCGAATCCTGCGGATGACAAACTTTTTGCATTTGCGTTGAAGTTACTGACGCACAAAAACTATGCGCGATCTAGGCGCAATTGTGAGATAAAGCCGGCACAAAACCGGATATCTTTTCTCCACCACGGTCAGCTCATTCATCCTATAAGGGGAGATGAGAAAGTATTAAACAAGCGTCGGTGGTTCAGTGGTAGAATGCTCGCCTGCCACGCGGGCGGCCCGGGTTCGATTCCCGGCCGACGCAATCTTTTGAAAATTCCGATGTTGATTACCGACAATTTCATTTAAAACAATTTTTTCTTCTTACTCTGACATTCCATACAACAAATCTTATTTCAAAATACATTCTTTTGATCAAAAAATGTACGAAAATATTTCTAGTTGTTCAGAATATTCAAATCTCGTAGTCATTCTGGCCGAGCGGTCTAAGGCGCTGCGTTCAGGTCGCAGTCCTCTTCGGAGGGCGCAGGTTCGAATCCTGCGGATGACAAACTTTTTGCATTTGCGTTGAAGTTACTGACGCACAAAAACTATGCGCGATCTAGGCGCAATTGTGAGATAAAGCCGGCACAAAACCGGATATCTTTTCTCCACCACGGTCAGCTCATTCATCCTATAAGGGGAGATGAGAAAGTATTAAACAAGCGTCGGTGGTTCAGTGGTAGAATGCTCGCCTGCCACGCGGGCGGCCCGGGTTCGATTCCCGGCCGACGCAATCTTTTGAAAATTCCGATGTTGATTACCGACAATTTCATTTAAAACAATTTTTTCTTCTTACTCTGACATTCCATACAACAAATCTTATTTCAAAATACATTCTTTTGATCAAAAAATGTACGAAAATATTTCTAGTTGTTCAGAATATTCAAATCTCGTAGTCATTCTGGCCGAGCGGTCTAAGGCGCTGCGTTCAGGTCGCAGTCCTCTTCGGAGGGCGCAGGTTCGAATCCTGCGGATGACAAACTTTTTGCATTTGCGTTGAAGTTACTGACGCACAAAAACTATGCGCGATCTAGGCGCAATTGTGAGATAAAGCCGGCACAAAACCGGATATCTTTTCTCCACCACGGTCAGCTCATTCATCCTATAAGGGGAGATGAGAAAGTATTAAACAAGCGTCGGTGGTTCAGTGGTAGAATGCTCGCCTGCCACGCGGGCGGCCCGGGTTCGATTCCCGGCCGACGCAATCTTTTGAAAATTCCGATGTTGATTACCGACAATTTCATTTAAAACAATTTTTTCTTCTTACTCTGACATTCCATACAACAAATCTTATTTCAAAATACATTCTTTTGATCAAAAAATGTACGAAAATATTTCTAGTTGTTCAGAATATTCAAATCTCGTAGTCATTCTGGCCGAGCGGTCTAAGGCGCTGCGTTCAGGTCGCAGTCCTCTTCGGAGGGCGCAGGTTCGAATCCTGCGGATGACAAACTTTTTGCATTTGCGTTGAAGTTACTGACGCACAAAAACTATGCGCGATCTAGGCGCAATTGTGAGATAAAGCCGGCACAAAACCGGATATCTTTTCTCCACCACGGTCAGCTCATTCATCCTATAAGGGGAGATGAGAAAGTATTAAACAAGCGTCGGTGGTTCAGTGGTAGAATGCTCGCCTGCCACGCGGGCGGCCCGGGTTCGATTCCCGGCCGACGCAATCTTTTGAAAATTCCGATGTTGATTACCGACAATTTCATTTAAAACAATTTTTTCTTCTTACTCTGACATTCCATACAACAAATCTTATTTCAAAATACATTCTTTTGATCAAAAAATGTACGAAAATATTTCTAGTTGTTCAGAATATTCAAATCTCGTAGTCATTCTGGCCGAGCGGTCTAAGGCGCTGCGTTCAGGTCGCAGTCCTCTTCGGAGGGCGCAGGTTCGAATCCTGCGGATGACAAACTTTTTGCATTTGCGTTGAAGTTACTGACGCACAAAAACTATGCGCGATCTAGGCGCAATTGTGAGATAAAGCCGGCACAAAACCGGATATCTTTTCTCCACCACGGTCAGCTCATTCATCCTATAAGGGGAGATGAGAAAGTATTAAACAAGCGTCGGTGGTTCAGTGGTAGAATGCTCGCCTGCCACGCGGGCGGCCCGGGTTCGATTCCCGGCCGACGCAATCTTTTGAAAATTCCGATGTTGATTACCGACAATTTCATTTAAAACAATTTTTTCTTCTTACTCTGACATTCCATACAACAAATCTTATTTCAAAATACATTCTTTTGATCAAAAAATGTACGAAAATATTTCTAGTTGTTCAGAATATTCAAATCTCGTAGTCATTCTGGCCGAGCGGTCTAAGGCGCTGCGTTCAGGTCGCAGTCCTCTTCGGAGGGCGCAGGTTCGAATCCTGCGGATGACAAACTTTTTGCATTTGCGTTGAAGTTACTGACGCACAAAAACTATGCGCGATCTAGGCGCAATTGTGAGATAAAGCCGGCACAAAACCGGATATCTTTTCTCCACCACGGTCAGCTCATTCATCCTATAAGGGGAGATGAGAAAGTATTAAACAAGCGTCGGTGGTTCAGTGGTAGAATGCTCGCCTGCCACGCGGGCGGCCCGGGTTCGATTCCCGGCCGACGCAATCTTTTGAAAATTCCGATGTTGATTACCGACAATTTCATTTAAAACAATTTTTTCTTCTTACTCTGACATTCCATACAACAAATCTTATTTCAAAATACATTCTTTTGATCAAAAAATGTACGAAAATATTTCTAGTTGTTCAGAATATTCAAATCTCGTAGTCATTCTGGCCGAGCGGTCTAAGGCGCTGCGTTCAGGTCGCAGTCCTCTTCGGAGGGCGCAGGTTCGAATCCTGCGGATGACAAACTTTTTGCATTTGCGTTGAAGTTACTGACGCACAAAAACTATGCGCGATCTAGGCGCAATTGTGAGATAAAGCCGGCACAAAACCGGATATCTTTTCTCCACCACGGTCAGCTCATTCATCCTATAAGGGGAGATGAGAAAGTATTAAACAAGCGTCGGTGGTTCAGTGGTAGAATGCTCGCCTGCCACGCGGGCGGCCCGGGTTCGATTCCCGGCCGACGCAATCTTTTGAAAATTCCGATGTTGATTACCGACAATTTCATTTAAAACAATTTTTTCTTCTTACTCTGACATTCCATACAACAAATCTTATTTCAAAATACATTCTTTTGATCAAAAAATGTACGAAAATATTTCTAGTTGTTCAGAATATTCAAATCTCGTAGTCATTCTGGCCGAGCGGTCTAAGGCGCTGCGTTCAGGTCGCAGTCCTCTTCGGAGGGCGCAGGTTCGAATCCTGCGGATGACAAACTTTTTGCATTTGCGTTGAAGTTACTGACGCACAAAAACTATGCGCGATCTAGGCGCAATTGTGAGATAAAGCCGGCACAAAACCGGATATCTTTTCTCCACCACGGTCAGCTCATTCATCCTATAAGGGGAGATGAGAAAGTATTAAACAAGCGTCGGTGGTTCAGTGGTAGAATGCTCGCCTGCCACGCGGGCGGCCCGGGTTCGATTCCCGGCCGACGCAATCTTTTGAAAATTCCGATGTTGATTACCGACAATTTCATTTAAAACAATTTTTTCTTCTTACTCTGACATTCCATACAACAAATCTTATTTCAAAATACATTCTTTTGATCAAAAAATGTACGAAAATATTTCTAGTTGTTCAGAATATTCAAATCTCGTAGTCATTCTGGCCGAGCGGTCTAAGGCGCTGCGTTCAGGTCGCAGTCCTCTTCGGAGGGCGCAGGTTCGAATCCTGCGGATGACAAACTTTTTGCATTTGCGTTGAAGTTACTGACGCACAAAAACTATGCGCGATCTAGGCGCAATTGTGAGATAAAGCCGGCACAAAACCGGATATCTTTTCTCCACCACGGTCAGCTCATTCATCCTATAAGGGGAGATGAGAAAGTATTAAACAAGCGTCGGTGGTTCAGTGGTAGAATGCTCGCCTGCCACGCGGGCGGCCCGGGTTCGATTCCCGGCCGACGCAATCTTTTGAAAATTCCGATGTTGATTACCGACAATTTCATTTAAAACAATTTTTTCTTCTTACTCTGACATTCCATACAACAAATCTTATTTCAAAATACATTCTTTTGATCAAAAAATGTACGAAAATATTTCTAGTTGTTCAGAATATTCAAATCTCGTAGTCATTCTGGCCGAGCGGTCTAAGGCGCTGCGTTCAGGTCGCAGTCCTCTTCGGAGGGCGCAGGTTCGAATCCTGCGGATGACAAACTTTTTGCATTTGCGTTGAAGTTACTGACGCACAAAAACTATGCGCGATCTAGGCGCAATTGTGAGATAAAGCCGGCACAAAACCGGATATCTTTTCTCCACCACGGTCAGCTCATTCATCCTATAAGGGGAGATGAGAAAGTATTAAACAAGCGTCGGTGGTTCAGTGGTAGAATGCTCGCCTGCCACGCGGGCGGCCCGGGTTCGATTCCCGGCCGACGCAATCTTTTGAAAATTCCGATGTTGATTACCGACAATTTCATTTAAAACAATTTTTTCTTCTTACTCTGACATTCCATACAACAAATCTTATTTCAAAATACATTCTTTTGATCAAAAAATGTACGAAAATATTTCTAGTTGTTCAGAATATTCAAATCTCGTAGTCATTCTGGCCGAGCGGTCTAAGGCGCTGCGTTCAGGTCGCAGTCCTCTTCGGAGGGCGCAGGTTCGAATCCTGCGGATGACAAACTTTTTGCATTTGCGTTGAAGTTACTGACGCACAAAAACTATGCGCGATCTAGGCGCAATTGTGAGATAAAGCCGGCACAAAACCGGATATCTTTTCTCCACCACGGTCAGCTCATTCATCCTATAAGGGGAGATGAGAAAGTATTAAACAAGCGTCGGTGGTTCAGTGGTAGAATGCTCGCCTGCCACGCGGGCGGCCCGGGTTCGATTCCCGGCCGACGCAATCTTTTGAAAATTCCGATGTTGATTACCGACAATTTCATTTAAAACAATTTTTTCTTCTTACTCTGACATTCCATACAACAAATCTTATTTCAAAATACATTCTTTTGATCAAAAAATGTACGAAAATATTTCTAGTTGTTCAGAATATTCAAATCTCGTAGTCATTCTGGCCGAGCGGTCTAAGGCGCTGCGTTCAGGTCGCAGTCCTCTTCGGAGGGCGCAGGTTCGAATCCTGCGGATGACAAACTTTTTGCATTTGCGTTGAAGTTACTGACGCACAAAAACTATGCGCGATCTAGGCGCAATTGTGAGATAAAGCCGGCACAAAACCGGATATCTTTTCTCCACCACGGTCAGCTCATTCATCCTATAAGGGGAGATGAGAAAGTATTAAACAAGCGTCGGTGGTTCAGTGGTAGAATGCTCGCCTGCCACGCGGGCGGCCCGGGTTCGATTCCCGGCCGACGCAATCTTTTGAAAATTCCGATGTTGATTACCGACAATTTCATTTAAAACAATTTTTTCTTCTTACTCTGACATTCCATACAACAAATCTTATTTCAAAATACATTCTTTTGATCAAAAAATGTACGAAAATATTTCTAGTTGTTCAGAATATTCAAATCTCGTAGTCATTCTGGCCGAGCGGTCTAAGGCGCTGCGTTCAGGTCGCAGTCCTCTTCGGAGGGCGCAGGTTCGAATCCTGCGGATGACAAACTTTTTGCATTTGCGTTGAAGTTACTGACGCACAAAAACTATGCGCGATCTAGGCGCAATTGTGAGATAAAGCCGGCACAAAACCGGATATCTTTTCTCCACCACGGTCAGCTCATTCATCCTATAAGGGGAGATGAGAAAGTATTAAACAAGCGTCGGTGGTTCAGTGGTAGAATGCTCGCCTGCCACGCGGGCGGCCCGGGTTCGATTCCCGGCCGACGCAATCTTTTGAAAATTCCGATGTTGATTACCGACAATTTCATTTAAAACAATTTTTTCTTCTTACTCTGACATTCCATACAACAAATCTTATTTCAAAATACATTCTTTTGATCAAAAAATGTACGAAAATATTTCTAGTTGTTCAGAATATTCAAATCTCGTAGTCATTCTGGCCGAGCGGTCTAAGGCGCTGCGTTCAGGTCGCAGTCCTCTTCGGAGGGCGCAGGTTCGAATCCTGCGGATGACAAACTTTTTGCATTTGCGTTGAAGTTACTGACGCACAAAAACTATGCGCGATCTAGGCGCAATTGTGAGATAAAGCCGGCACAAAACCGGATATCTTTTCTCCACCACGGTCAGCTCATTCATCCTATAAGGGGAGATGAGAAAGTATTAAACAAGCGTCGGTGGTTCAGTGGTAGAATGCTCGCCTGCCACGCGGGCGGCCCGGGTTCGATTCCCGGCCGACGCAATCTTTTGAAAATTCCGATGTTGATTACCGACAATTTCATTTAAAACAATTTTTTCTTCTTACTCTGACATTCCATACAACAAATCTTATTTCAAAATACATTCTTTTGATCAAAAAATGTACGAAAATATTTCTAGTTGTTCAGAATATTCAAATCTCGTAGTCATTCTGGCCGAGCGGTCTAAGGCGCTGCGTTCAGGTCGCAGTCCTCTTCGGAGGGCGCAGGTTCGAATCCTGCGGATGACAAACTTTTTGCATTTGCGTTGAAGTTACTGACGCACAAAAACTATGCGCGATCTAGGCGCAATTGTGAGATAAAGCCGGCACAAAACCGGATATCTTTTCTCCACCACGGTCAGCTCATTCATCCTATAAGGGGAGATGAGAAAGTATTAAACAAGCGTCGGTGGTTCAGTGGTAGAATGCTCGCCTGCCACGCGGGCGGCCCGGGTTCGATTCCCGGCCGACGCAATCTTTTGAAAATTCCGATGTTGATTACCGACAATTTCATTTAAAACAATTTTTTCTTCTTACTCTGACATTCCATACAACAAATCTTATTTCAAAATACATTCTTTTGATCAAAAAATGTACGAAAATATTTCTAGTTGTTCAGAATATTCAAATCTCGTAGTCATTCTGGCCGAGCGGTCTAAGGCGCTGCGTTCAGGTCGCAGTCCTCTTCGGAGGGCGCAGGTTCGAATCCTGCGGATGACAAACTTTTTGCATTTGCGTTGAAGTTACTGACGCACAAAAACTATGCGCGATCTAGGCGCAATTGTGAGATAAAGCCGGCACAAAACCGGATATCTTTTCTCCACCACGGTCAGCTCATTCATCCTATAAGGGGAGATGAGAAAGTATTAAACAAGCGTCGGTGGTTCAGTGGTAGAATGCTCGCCTGCCACGCGGGCGGCCCGGGTTCGATTCCCGGCCGACGCAATCTTTTGAAAATTCCGATGTTGATTACCGACAATTTCATTTAAAACAATTTTTTCTTCTTACTCTGACATTCCATACAACAAATCTTATTTCAAAATACATTCTTTTGATCAAAAAATGTACGAAAATATTTCTAGTTGTTCAGAATATTCAAATCTTGTAGTCATTCTGGCCGAGCGGTCTAAGGCGCTGCGTTCAGGTCGCAGTCCTCTTCGGAGGGCGCAGGTTCGAATCCTGCGGATGACAAACTTTTTGCATTTGCGTTGAAGTTACTGACGCACAAAAACTATGCGCGATCTAGGCGCAATTGTGAGATAAAGCCGGCACAAAACCGGATATCTTTTCTCCACCACGGTCAGCTCATTCATCCTATAAGGGGAGATGAGAAAGTATTAAACAAGCGTCGGTGGTTCAGTGGTAGAATGCTCGCCTGCCACGCGGGCGGCCCGGGTTCGATTCCCGGCCGACGCAATCTTTTGAAAATTCCGATGTTGATTACCGACAATTTCATTTAAAACAATTTTTTCTTCTTACTCTGACATTCCATACAACAAATCTTATTTCAAAATACATTCTTTTGATCAAAAAATGTACGAAAATATTTCTAGTTGTTCAGAATATTCAAATCTCGTAGTCATTCTGGCCGAGCGGTCTAAGGCGCTGCGTTCAGGTCGCAGTCCTCTTCGGAGGGCGCAGGTTCGAATCCTGCGGATGACAAACTTTTTGCATTTGCGTTGAAGTTACTGACGCACAAAAACTATGCGCGATCTAGGCGCAATTGTGAGATAAAGCCGGCACAAAACCGGATATCTTTTCTCCACCACGGTCAGCTCATTCATCCTATAAGGGGAGATGAGAAAGTATTAAACAAGCGTCGGTGGTTCAGTGGTAGAATGCTCGCCTGCCACGCGGGCGGCCCGGGTTCGATTCCCGGCCGACGCAATCTTTTGAAAATTCCGATGTTGATTACCGACAATTTCATTTAAAACAATTTTTTCTTCTTACTCTGACATTCCATACAACAAATCTTATTTCAAAATACATTCTTTTGATCAAAAAATGTACGAAAATATTTCTAGTTGTTCAGAATATTCAAATCTCGTAGTCATTCTGGCCGAGCGGTCTAAGGCGCTGCGTTCAGGTCGCAGTCCTCTTCGGAGGGCGCAGGTTCGAATCCTGCGGATGACAAACTTTTTGCATTTGCGTTGAAGTTACTGACGCACAAAAACTATGCGCGATCTAGGCGCAATTGTGAGATAAAGCCGGCACAAAACCGGATATCTTTTCTCCACCACGGTCAGCTCATTCATCCTATAAGGGGAGATGAGAAAGTATTAAACAAGCGTCGGTGGTTCAGTGGTAGAATGCTCGCCTGCCACGCGGGCGGCCCGGGTTCGATTCCCGGCCGACGCAATCTTTTGAAAATTCCGATGTTGATTACCGACAATTTCATTTAAAACAATTTTTTCTTCTTACTCTGACATTCCATACAACAAATCTTATTTCAAAATACATTCTTTTGATCAAAAAATGTACGAAAATATTTCTAGTTGTTCAGAATATTCAAATCTCGTAGTCATTCTGGCCGAGCGGTCTAAGGCGCTGCGTTCAGGTCGCAGTCCTCTTCGGAGGGCGCAGGTTCGAATCCTGCGGATGACAAACTTTTTGCATTTGCGTTGAAGTTACTGACGCACAAAAACTATGCGCGATCTAGGCGCAATTGTGAGATAAAGCCGGCACAAAACCGGATATCTTTTCTCCACCACGGTCAGCTCATTCATCCTATAAGGGGAGATGAGAAAGTATTAAACAAGCGTCGGTGGTTCAGTGGTAGAATGCTCGCCTGCCACGCGGGCGGCCCGGGTTCGATTCCCGGCCGACGCAATCTTTTGAAAATTCCGATGTTGATTACCGACAATTTCATTTAAAACAATTTTTTCTTCTTACTCTGACATTCCATACAACAAATCTTATTTCAAAATACATTCTTTTGATCAAAAAATGTACGAAAATATTTCTAGTTGTTCAGAATATTCAAATCTCGTAGTCATTCTGGCCGAGCGGTCTAAGGCGCTGCGTTCAGGTCGCAGTCCTCTTCGGAGGGCGCAGGTTCGAATCCTGCGGATGACAAACTTTTTGCATTTGCGTTGAAGTTACTGACGCACAAAAACTATGCGCGATCTAGGCGCAATTGTGAGATAAAGCCGGCACAAAACCGGATATCTTTTCTCCACCACGGTCAGCTCATTCATCCTATAAGGGGAGATGAGAAAGTATTAAACAAGCGTCGGTGGTTCAGTGGTAGAATGCTCGCCTGCCACGCGGGCGGCCCGGGTTCGATTCCCGGCCGACGCAATCTTTTGAAAATTCCGATGTTGATTACCGACAATTTCATTTAAAACAATTTTTTCTTCTTACTCTGACATTCCATACAACAAATCTTATTTCAAAATACATTCTTTTGATCAAAAAATGTACGAAAATATTTCTAGTTGTTCAGAATATTCAAATCTCGTAGTCATTCTGGCCGAGCGGTCTAAGGCGCTGCGTTCAGGTCGCAGTCCTCTTCGGAGGGCGCAGGTTCGAATCCTGCGGATGACAAACTTTTTGCATTTGCGTTGAAGTTACTGACGCACAAAAACTATGCGCGATCTAGGCGCAATTGTGAGATAAAGCCGGCACAAAACCGGATATCTTTTCTCCACCACGGTCAGCTCATTCATCCTATAAGGGGAGATGAGAAAGTATTAAACAAGCGTCGGTGGTTCAGTGGTAGAATGCTCGCCTGCCACGCGGGCGGCCCGGGTTCGATTCCCGGCCGACGCAATCTTTTGAAAATTCCGATGTTGATTACCGACAATTTCATTTAAAACAATTTTTTCTTCTTACTCTGACATTCCATACAACAAATCTTATTTCAAAATACATTCTTTTGATCAAAAAATGTACGAAAATATTTCTAGTTGTTCAGAATATTCAAATCTTGTAGTCATTCTGGCCGAGCGGTCTAAGGCGCTGCGTTCAGGTCGCAGTCCTCTTCGGAGGGCGCAGGTTCGAATCCTGCGGATGACAAACTTTTTGCATTTGCGTTGAAGTTACTGACGCACAAAAACTATGCGCGATCTAGGCGCAATTGTGAGATAAAGCCGGCACAAAACCGGATATCTTTTCTCCACCACGGTCAGCTCATTCATCCTATAAGGGGAGATGAGAAAGTATTAAACAAGCGTCGGTGGTTCAGTGGTAGAATGCTCGCCTGCCACGCGGGCGGCCCGGGTTCGATTCCCGGCCGACGCAATCTTTTGAAAATTCCGATGTTGATTACCGACAATTTCATTTAAAACAATTTTTTCTTCTTACTCTGACATTCCATACAACAAATCTTATTTCAAAATACATTCTTTTGATCAAAAAATGTACGAAAATATTTCTAGTTGTTCAGAATATTCAAATCTCGTAGTCATTCTGGCCGAGCGGTCTAAGGCGCTGCGTTCAGGTCGCAGTCCTCTTCGGAGGGCGCAGGTTCGAATCCTGCGGATGACAAACTTTTTGCATTTGCGTTGAAGTTACTGACGCACAAAAACTATGCGCGATCTAGGCGCAATTGTGAGATAAAGCCGGCACAAAACCGGATATCTTTTCTCCACCACGGTCAGCTCATTCATCCTATAAGGGGAGATGAGAAAGTATTAAACAAGCGTCGGTGGTTCAGTGGTAGAATGCTCGCCTGCCACGCGGGCGGCCCGGGTTCGATTCCCGGCCGACGCAATCTTTTGAAAATTCCGATGTTGATTACCGACAATTTCATTTAAAACAATTTTTTCTTCTTACTCTGACATTCCATACAACAAATCTTATTTCAAAATACATTCTTTTGATCAAAAAATGTACGAAAATATTTCTAGTTGTTCAGAATATTCAAATCTCGTAGTCATTCTGGCCGAGCGGTCTAAGGCGCTGCGTTCAGGTCGCAGTCCTCTTCGGAGGGCGCAGGTTCGAATCCTGCGGATGACAAACTTTTTGCATTTGCGTTGAAGTTACTGACGCACAAAAACTATGCGCGATCTAGGCGCAATTGTGAGATAAAGCCGGCACAAAACCGGATATCTTTTCTCCACCACGGTCAGCTCATTCATCCTATAAGGGGAGATGAGAAAGTATTAAACAAGCGTCGGTGGTTCAGTGGTAGAATGCTCGCCTGCCACGCGGGCGGCCCGGGTTCGATTCCCGGCCGACGCAATCTTTTGAAAATTCCGATGTTGATTACCGACAATTTCATTTAAAACAATTTTTTCTTCTTACTCTGACATTCCATACAACAAATCTTATTTCAAAATACATTCTTTTGATCAAAAAATGTACGAAAATATTTCTAGTTGTTCAGAATATTCAAATCTCGTAGTCATTCTGGCCGAGCGGTCTAAGGCGCTGCGTTCAGGTCGCAGTCCTCTTCGGAGGGCGCAGGTTCGAATCCTGCGGATGACAAACTTTTTGCATTTGCGTTGAAGTTACTGACGCACAAAAACTATGCGCGATCTAGGCGCAATTGTGAGATAAAGCCGGCACAAAACCGGATATCTTTTCTCCACCACGGTCAGCTCATTCATCCTATAAGGGGAGATGAGAAAGTATTAAACAAGCGTCGGTGGTTCAGTGGTAGAATGCTCGCCTGCCACGCGGGCGGCCCGGGTTCGATTCCCGGCCGACGCAATCTTTTGAAAATTCCGATGTTGATTACCGACAATTTCATTTAAAACAATTTTTTCTTCTTACTCTGACATTCCATACAACAAATCTTATTTCAAAATACATTCTTTTGATCAAAAAATGTACGAAAATATTTCTAGTTGTTCAGAATATTCAAATCTCGTAGTCATTCTGGCCGAGCGGTCTAAGGCGCTGCGTTCAGGTCGCAGTCCTCTTCGGAGGGCGCAGGTTCGAATCCTGCGGATGACAAACTTTTTGCATTTGCGTTGAAGTTACTGACGCACAAAAACTATGCGCGATCTAGGCGCAATTGTGAGATAAAGCCGGCACAAAACCGGATATCTTTTCTCCACCACGGTCAGCTCATTCATCCTATAAGGGGAGATGAGAAAGTATTAAACAAGCGTCGGTGGTTCAGTGGTAGAATGCTCGCCTGCCACGCGGGCGGCCCGGGTTCGATTCCCGGCCGACGCAATCTTTTGAAAATTCCGATGTTGATTACCGACAATTTCATTTAAAACAATTTTTTCTTCTTACTCTGACATTCCATACAACAAATCTTATTTCAAAATACATTCTTTTGATCAAAAAATGTACGAAAATATTTCTAGTTGTTCAGAATATTCAAATCTCGTAGTCATTCTGGCCGAGCGGTCTAAGGCGCTGCGTTCAGGTCGCAGTCCTCTTCGGAGGGCGCAGGTTCGAATCCTGCGGATGACAAACTTTTTGCATTTGCGTTGAAGTTACTGACGCACAAAAACTATGCGCGATCTAGGCGCAATTGTGAGATAAAGCCGGCACAAAACCGGATATCTTTTCTCCACCACGGTCAGCTCATTCATCCTATAAGGGGAGATGAGAAAGTATTAAACAAGCGTCGGTGGTTCAGTGGTAGAATGCTCGCCTGCCACGCGGGCGGCCCGGGTTCGATTCCCGGCCGACGCAATCTTTTGAAAATTCCGATGTTGATTACCGACAATTTCATTTAAAACAATTTTTTCTTCTTACTCTGACATTCCATACAACAAATCTTATTTCAAAATACATTCTTTTGATCAAAAAATGTACGAAAATATTTCTAGTTGTTCAGAATATTCAAATCTCGTAGTCATTCTGGCCGAGCGGTCTAAGGCGCTGCGTTCAGGTCGCAGTCCTCTTCGGAGGGCGCAGGTTCGAATCCTGCGGATGACAAACTTTTTGCATTTGCGTTGAAGTTACTGACGCACAAAAACTATGCGCGATCTAGGCGCAATTGTGAGATAAAGCCGGCACAAAACCGGATATCTTTTCTCCACCACGGTCAGCTCATTCATCCTATAAGGGGAGATGAGAAAGTATTAAACAAGCGTCGGTGGTTCAGTGGTAGAATGCTCGCCTGCCACGCGGGCGGCCCGGGTTCGATTCCCGGCCGACGCAATCTTTTGAAAATTCCGATGTTGATTACCGACAATTTCATTTAAAACAATTTTTTCTTCTTACTCTGACATTCCATACAACAAATCTTATTTCAAAATACATTCTTTTGATCAAAAAATGTACGAAAATATTTCTAGTTGTTCAGAATATTCAAATCTCGTAGTCATTCTGGCCGAGCGGTCTAAGGCGCTGCGTTCAGGTCGCAGTCCTCTTCGGAGGGCGCAGGTTCGAATCCTGCGGATGACAAACTTTTTGCATTTGCGTTGAAGTTACTGACGCACAAAAACTATGCGCGATCTAGGCGCAATTGTGAGATAAAGCCGGCACAAAACCGGATATCTTTTCTCCACCACGGTCAGCTCATTCATCCTATAAGGGGAGATGAGAAAGTATTAAACAAGCGTCGGTGGTTCAGTGGTAGAATGCTCGCCTGCCACGCGGGCGGCCCGGGTTCGATTCCCGGCCGACGCAATCTTTTGAAAATTCCGATGTTGATTACCGACAATTTCATTTAAAACAATTTTTTCTTCTTACTCTGACATTCCATACAACAAATCTTATTTCAAAATACATTCTTTTGATCAAAAAATGTACGAAAATATTTCTAGTTGTTCAGAATATTCAAATCTCGTAGTCATTCTGGCCGAGCGGTCTAAGGCGCTGCGTTCAGGTCGCAGTCCTCTTCGGAGGGCGCAGGTTCGAATCCTGCGGATGACAAACTTTTTGCATTTGCGTTGAAGTTACTGACGCACAAAAACTATGCGCGATCTAGGCGCAATTGTGAGATAAAGCCGGCACAAAACCGGATATCTTTTCTCCACCACGGTCAGCTCATTCATCCTATAAGGGGAGATGAGAAAGTATTAAACAAGCGTCGGTGGTTCAGTGGTAGAATGCTCGCCTGCCACGCGGGCGGCCCGGGTTCGATTCCCGGCCGACGCAATCTTTTGAAAATTCCGATGTTGATTACCGACAATTTCATTTAAAACAATTTTTTCTTCTTACTCTGACATTCCATACAACAAATCTTATTTCAAAATACATTCTTTTGATCAAAAAATGTACGAAAATATTTCTAGTTGTTCAGAATATTCAAATCTCGTAGTCATTCTGGCCGAGCGGTCTAAGGCGCTGCGTTCAGGTCGCAGTCCTCTTCGGAGGGCGCAGGTTCGAATCCTGCGGATGACAAACTTTTTGCATTTGCGTTGAAGTTACTGACGCACAAAAACTATGCGCGATCTAGGCGCAATTGTGAGATAAAGCCGGCACAAAACCGGATATCTTTTCTCCACCACGGTCAGCTCATTCATCCTATAAGGGGAGATGAGAAAGTATTAAACAAGCGTCGGTGGTTCAGTGGTAGAATGCTCGCCTGCCACGCGGGCGGCCCGGGTTCGATTCCCGGCCGACGCAATCTTTTGAAAATTCCGATGTTGATTACCGACAATTTCATTTAAAACAATTTTTTCTTCTTACTCTGACATTCCATACAACAAATCTTATTTCAAAATACATTCTTTTGATCAAAAAATGTACGAAAATATTTCTAGTTGTTCAGAATATTCAAATCTCGTAGTCATTCTGGCCGAGCGGTCTAAGGCGCTGCGTTCAGGTCGCAGTCCTCTTCGGAGGGCGCAGGTTCGAATCCTGCGGATGACAAACTTTTTGCATTTGCGTTGAAGTTACTGACGCACAAAAACTATGCGCGATCTAGGCGCAATTGTGAGATAAAGCCGGCACAAAACCGGATATCTTTTCTCCACCACGGTCAGCTCATTCATCCTATAAGGGGAGATGAGAAAGTATTAAACAAGCGTCGGTGGTTCAGTGGTAGAATGCTCGCCTGCCACGCGGGCGGCCCGGGTTCGATTCCCGGCCGACGCAATCTTTTGAAAATTCCGATGTTGATTACCGACAATTTCATTTAAAACAATTTTTTCTTCTTACTCTGACATTCCATACAACAAATCTTATTTCAAAATACATTCTTTTGATCAAAAAATGTACGAAAATATTTCTAGTTGTTCAGAATATTCAAATCTCGTAGTCATTCTGGCCGAGCGGTCTAAGGCGCTGCGTTCAGGTCGCAGTCCTCTTCGGAGGGCGCAGGTTCGAATCCTGCGGATGACAAACTTTTTGCATTTGCGTTGAAGTTACTGACGCACAAAAACTATGCGCGATCTAGGCGCAATTGTGAGATAAAGCCGGCACAAAACCGGATATCTTTTCTCCACCACGGTCAGCTCATTCATCCTATAAGGGGAGATGAGAAAGTATTAAACAAGCGTCGGTGGTTCAGTGGTAGAATGCTCGCCTGCCACGCGGGCGGCCCGGGTTCGATTCCCGGCCGACGCAATCTTTTGAAAATTCCGATGTTGATTACCGACAATTTCATTTAAAACAATTTTTTCTTCTTACTCTGACATTCCATACAACAAATCTTATTTCAAAATACATTCTTTTGATCAAAAAATGTACGAAAATATTTCTAGTTGTTCAGAATATTCAAATCTCGTAGTCATTCTGGCCGAGCGGTCTAAGGCGCTGCGTTCAGGTCGCAGTCCTCTTCGGAGGGCGCAGGTTCGAATCCTGCGGATGACAAACTTTTTGCATTTGCGTTGAAGTTACTGACGCACAAAAACTATGCGCGATCTAGGCGCAATTGTGAGATAAAGCCGGCACAAAACCGGATATCTTTTCTCCACCACGGTCAGCTCATTCATCCTATAAGGGGAGATGAGAAAGTATTAAACAAGCGTCGGTGGTTCAGTGGTAGAATGCTCGCCTGCCACGCGGGCGGCCCGGGTTCGATTCCCGGCCGACGCAATCTTTTGAAAATTCCGATGTTGATTACCGACAATTTCATTTAAAACAATTTTTTCTTCTTACTCTGACATTCCATACAACAAATCTTATTTCAAAATACATTCTTTTGATCAAAAAATGTACGAAAATATTTCTAGTTGTTCAGAATATTCAAATCTCGTAGTCATTCTGGCCGAGCGGTCTAAGGCGCTGCGTTCAGGTCGCAGTCCTCTTCGGAGGGCGCAGGTTCGAATCCTGCGGATGACAAACTTTTTGCATTTGCGTTGAAGTTACTGACGCACAAAAACTATGCGCGATCTAGGCGCAATTGTGAGATAAAGCCGGCACAAAACCGGATATCTTTTCTCCACCACGGTCAGCTCATTCATCCTATAAGGGGAGATGAGAAAGTATTAAACAAGCGTCGGTGGTTCAGTGGTAGAATGCTCGCCTGCCACGCGGGCGGCCCGGGTTCGATTCCCGGCCGACGCAATCTTTTGAAAATTCCGATGTTGATTACCGACAATTTCATTTAAAACAATTTTTTCTTCTTACTCTGACATTCCATACAACAAATCTTATTTCAAAATACATTCTTTTGATCAAAAAATGTACGAAAATATTTCTAGTTGTTCAGAATATTCAAATCTCGTAGTCATTCTGGCCGAGCGGTCTAAGGCGCTGCGTTCAGGTCGCAGTCCTCTTCGGAGGGCGCAGGTTCGAATCCTGCGGATGACAAACTTTTTGCATTTGCGTTGAAGTTACTGACGCACAAAAACTATGCGCGATCTAGGCGCAATTGTGAGATAAAGCCGGCACAAAACCGGATATCTTTTCTCCACCACGGTCAGCTCATTCATCCTATAAGGGGAGATGAGAAAGTATTAAACAAGCGTCGGTGGTTCAGTGGTAGAATGCTCGCCTGCCACGCGGGCGGCCCGGGTTCGATTCCCGGCCGACGCAATCTTTTGAAAATTCCGATGTTGATTACCGACAATTTCATTTAAAACAATTTTTTCTTCTTACTCTGACATTCCATACAACAAATCTTATTTCAAAATACATTCTTTTGATCAAAAAATGTACGAAAATATTTCTAGTTGTTCAGAATATTCAAATCTCGTAGTCATTCTGGCCGAGCGGTCTAAGGCGCTGCGTTCAGGTCGCAGTCCTCTTCGGAGGGCGCAGGTTCGAATCCTGCGGATGACAAACTTTTTGCATTTGCGTTGAAGTTACTGACGCACAAAAACTATGCGCGATCTAGGCGCAATTGTGAGATAAAGCCGGCACAAAACCGGATATCTTTTCTCCACCACGGTCAGCTCATTCATCCTATAAGGGGAGATGAGAAAGTATTAAACAAGCGTCGGTGGTTCAGTGGTAGAATGCTCGCCTGCCACGCGGGCGGCCCGGGTTCGATTCCCGGCCGACGCAATCTTTTGAAAATTCCGATGTTGATTACCGACAATTTCATTTAAAACAATTTTTTCTTCTTACTCTGACATTCCATACAACAAATCTTATTTCAAAATACATTCTTTTGATCAAAAAATGTACGAAAATATTTCTAGTTGTTCAGAATATTCAAATCTCGTAGTCATTCTGGCCGAGCGGTCTAAGGCGCTGCGTTCAGGTCGCAGTCCTCTTCGGAGGGCGCAGGTTCGAATCCTGCGGATGACAAACTTTTTGCATTTGCGTTGAAGTTACTGACGCACAAAAACTATGCGCGATCTAGGCGCAATTGTGAGATAAAGCCGGCACAAAACCGGATATTTTTTCTCCACCACGGTCAGCTCATTCATCCTATAAGGGGAGATGAGAAAGTATTAAACAAGCGTCGGTGGTTCAGTGGTAGAATGCTCGCCTGCCACGCGGGCGGCCCGGGTTCGATTCCCGGCCGACGCAATCTTTTGAAAATTCCGATGTTGATTACCGACAATTTCATTTAAAACAATTTTTTCTTCTTACTCTGACATTCCATACAACAAATCTTATTTCAAAATACATTCTTTTGATCAAAAAATGTACGAAAATATTTCTAGTTGTTCAGAATATTCAAATCTCGTAGTCATTCTGGCCGAGCGGTCTAAGGCGCTGCGTTCAGGTCGCAGTCCTCTTCGGAGGGCGCAGGTTCGAATCCTGCGGATGACAAACTTTTTGCATTTGCGTTGAAGTTACTGACGCACAAAAACTATGCGCGATCTAGGCGCAATTGTGAGATAAAGCCGGCACAAAACCGGATATTTTTCTCCACCACGGTCAGCTCATTCATCCTATAAGGGGAGATGAGAAAGTATTAAACAAGCGTCGGTGGTTCAGTGGTAGAATGCTCGCCTGCCACGCGGGCGGCCCGGGTTCGATTCCCGGCCGACGCAATCTTTTGAAAATTCCGATGTTGATTACCGACAATTTCATTTAAAACAATTTTTTCTTCTTACTCTGACATTCCATACAACAAATCTTATTTCAAAATACATTCTTTTGATCAAAAAATGTACGAAAATATTTCTAGTTGTTCAGAATATTCAAATCTCGTAGTCATTCTGGCCGAGCGGTCTAAGGCGCTGCGTTCAGGTCGCAGTCCTCTTCGGAGGGCGCAGGTTCGAATCCTGCGGATGACAAACTTTTTGCATTTGCGTTGAAGTTACTGACGCACAAAAACTATGCGCGATCTAGGCGCAATTGTGAGATAAAGCCGGCACACAACAAATCTTCTAGGCGCAATTGTGAGATAAAGCCGGCATACAACAAATGTTATTTCAAAATACATTCTTTTGATCAAAAGATAAAGCCGGCACACAACAAATCATCTAGGCGCAATTGTGAGATAAAGACGGCATACAACAAATCTTATTTCAAAATACATTCTTTTGATCAAAAAATGTACGAAAATATTTCTAGTTGTTCAGAATATTCAAATCTCGTAGTCATTCTGGCCGAGCGGTCTAAGGCGCTGCGTTCAGGTCGCAGTCCTCTTCGGAGGGCGCAGGTTCGAATCCTGCGGATGACAAACTTTTTGCATTTGCGTTGAAGTTACTGACGCACAAAAACTATGCGCGATCTAGGCGCAATTGTGAGATAAAGCCGGCACAAAACCGGATATCTTTTCTCCACCACGGTCAGCTCATTCATCCTATAAGGGGAGATGAGAAAGTATTAAACAAGCGTCGGTGGTTCAGTGGTAGAATGCTCGCCTGCCACGCGGGCGGCCCGGGTTCGATTCCCGGCCGACGCAATCTTTTGAAAATTCCGATGTTGATTACCGACAATTTCATTTAAAACAATTTTTTCTTCTTACTCTGACATTCCATACAACAAATCTTATTTCAAAATACATTCTTTTGATCAAAAAATGTACGAAAATATTTCTAGTTGTTCAGAATATTCAAATCTTGTAGTCATTCTGGCCGAGCGGTCTAAGGCGCTGCGTTCAGGTCGCAGTCCTCTTCGGAGGGCGCAGGTTCGAATCCTGCGGATGACAAACTTTTTGCATTTGCGTTGAAGTTACTGACGCACAAAAACTATGCGCGATCTAGGCGCAATTGTGAGATAAAGCCGGCACAAAACCGGATATTTTTTCTCCACCACGGTCAGCTCATTCATCCTATAAGGGGAGATGAGAAAGTATTAAACAAGCGTCGGTGGTTCAGTGGTAGAATGCTCGCCTGCCACGCGGGCGGCCCGGGTTCGATTCCCGGCCGACGCAATCTTTTGAAAATTCCGATGTTGATTACCGACAATTTCATTTAAAACAATTTTTTCTTCTTACTCTGACATTCCATACAACAAATCTTATTTCAAAATACATTCTTTTGATCAAAAAATGTACGAAAATATTTCTAGTTGTTCAGAATATTCAAATCTTGTAGTCATTCTGGCCGAGCGGTCTAAGGCGCTGCGTTCAGGTCGCAGTCCTCTTCGGAGGGCGCAAGTTCGAATCCTGCGGATGACAAACTTTTTGCATTTGCGTTGAAGTTACTGACGCACAAAAACTATGCGCGATCTAGGCGCAATTGTGAGATAAAGCCGGCACAAAACCGGATATTTTTCTCACCAAATAGCTCATTCATTTTGATAAAAAGCGTCGGTGGTTCAGTGGTAGAATGCTCGCCTGCACGATTCCCGGCCGACGCAACTTTTGAAAATTCGATGTTATTACCGACAATTTCATTTGAGATAAGACGGCATACAACAAATCTTATTTCAAAATACATTCTTTTGATCAAAAAATGTACGAAAATATTTCTAGTTGTTCAGAATATTCAAATCTCGTAGTCATTCTGGCCGAGCGGTCTAAGGCGCTGCGTTCAGGTCGCAGTCCTCTTCGGAGGGCGCAAGTTCGAATCCTGCGGATGACAAACTTTTTGCATTTGCGTTGAAGTTACTGACGCACAAAAACTATGCGCGATCTAGGCGCAATTGTGAGATAAAGCCGGCACACAACAAATCTTCTAGGCGCAATTGTGAGATAAAGCCGGCATACAACAAATGTTATTTCAAAATACATTCTTTTGATCAAAAGATAAAGCCGGCACACAACAAATCATCTAGGCGCAATTGTGAGATAAAGACGGCATACAACAAATCTTATTTCAAAATACATTCTTTTGATCAAAAAATGTACGAAAATATTTCTAGTTGTTCAGAATATTCAAATCTCGTAGTCATTCTGGCCGAGCGGTCTAAGGCGCTGCGTTCAGGTCGCAGTCCTCTTCGGAGGGCGCAGGTTCGAATCCTGCGGATGACAAACTTTTTGCATTTGCGTTGAAGTTACTGACGCACAAAAACTATGCGCGATCTAGGCGCAATTGTGAGATAAAGCCGGCACAAAACCGGATATCTTCTACGGTCAGCAATTGTGAGATAAAGCCGCATACAACAAGCGTGTGGTTCAGTGGTACATTCGCCTGATCCCGGGATCGATTCCCGGCCGACGCAACTTTTGAAAATTCATGTTGATTACCGACAATTTTGAAATAAAGACATTCCATACAACAAATCTTATTTCAAAATACATTCTTTTGATCAAAAAATGTACGAAAATATTTCTAGTTGTTCAGAATATTCAAATCTCGTAGTCATTCTGGCCGAGCGGTCTAAGGCGCTGCGTTCAGGTCGCAGTCCTCTTCGGAGGGCGCAGGTTCGAATCCTGCGGATGACAAACTTTTTGCATTTGCGTTGAAGTTACTGACGCACAAAAACTATGCGCGATCTAGGCGCAATTGTGAGATAAAGCCGGCACAAAACCGGATATCTTTTCTCCACCACGGTCAGCTCATTCATCCTATAAGGGGAGATGAGAAAGTATTAAACAAGCGTCGGTGGTTCAGTGGTAGAATGCTCGCCTGCCACGCGGGCGGCCCGGGTTCGATTCCCGGCCGACGCAATCTTTTGAAAATTCCGATGTTGATTACCGACAATTTCATTTAAAACAATTTTTTCTTCTTACTCTGACATTCCATACAACAAATCTTATTTCAAAATACATTCTTTTGATCAAAAAATGTACGAAAATATTTCTAGTTGTTCAGAATATTCAAATCTCGTAGTCATTCTGGCCGAGCGGTCTAAGGCGCTGCGTTCAGGTCGCAGTCCTCTTCGGAGGGCGCAGGTTCGAATCCTGCGGATGACAAACTTTTTGCATTTGCGTTGAAGTTACTGACGCACAAAAACTATGCGCGATCTAGGCGCAATTGTGAGATAAAGCCGGCACAAAACCGGATATCTTTTCTCCACCACGGTCAGCTCATTCATCCTATAAGGGGAGATGAGAAAGTATTAAACAAGCGTCGGTGGTTCAGTGGTAGAATGCTCGCCTGCCACGCGGGCGGCCCGGGTTCGATTCCCGGCCGACGCAATCTTTTGAAAATTCCGATGTTGATTACCGACAATTTCATTTAAAACAATTTTTTCTTCTTACTCTGACATTCCATACAACAAATCTTATTTCAAAATACATTCTTTTGATCAAAAAATGTACGAAAATATTTCTAGTTGTTCAGAATATTCAAATCTCGTAGTCATTCTGGCCGAGCGGTCTAAGGCGCTGCGTTCAGGTCGCAGTCCTCTTCGGAGGGCGCAGGTTCGAATCCTGCGGATGACAAACTTTTTGCATTTGCGTTGAAGTTACTGACGCACAAAAACTATGCGCGATCTAGGCGCAATTGTGAGATAAAGCCGGCACAAAACCGGATATCTTTTCTCCACCACGGTCAGCTCATTCATCCTATAAGGGGAGATGAGAAAGTATTAAACAAGCGTCGGTGGTTCAGTGGTAGAATGCTCGCCTGCCACGCGGGCGGCCCGGGTTCGATTCCCGGCCGACGCAATCTTTTGAAAATTCCGATGTTGATTACCGACAATTTCATTTAAAACAATTTTTTCTTCTTACTCTGACATTCCATACAACAAATCTTATTTCAAAATACATTCTTTTGATCAAAAAATGTACGAAAATATTTCTAGTTGTTCAGAATATTCAAATCTCGTAGTCATTCTGGCCGAGCGGTCTAAGGCGCTGCGTTCAGGTCGCAGTCCTCTTCGGAGGGCGCAGGTTCGAATCCTGCGGATGACAAACTTTTTGCATTTGCGTTGAAGTTACTGACGCACAAAAACTATGCGCGATCTAGGCGCAATTGTGAGATAAAGCCGGCACAAAACCGGATATCTTTTCTCCACCACGGTCAGCTCATTCATCCTATAAGGGGAGATGAGAAAGTATTAAACAAGCGTCGGTGGTTCAGTGGTAGAATGCTCGCCTGCCACGCGGGCGGCCCGGGTTCGATTCCCGGCCGACGCAATCTTTTGAAAATTCCGATGTTGATTACCGACAATTTCATTTAAAACAATTTTTTCTTCTTACTCTGACATTCCATACAACAAATCTTATTTCAAAATACATTCTTTTGATCAAAAAATGTACGAAAATATTTCTAGTTGTTCAGAATATTCAAATCTCGTAGTCATTCTGGCCGAGCGGTCTAAGGCGCTGCGTTCAGGTCGCAGTCCTCTTCGGAGGGCGCAGGTTCGAATCCTGCGGATGACAAACTTTTTGCATTTGCGTTGAAGTTACTGACGCACAAAAACTATGCGCGATCTAGGCGCAATTGTGAGATAAAGCCGGCACAAAACCGGATATCTTTTCTCCACCACGGTCAGCTCATTCATCCTATAAGGGGAGATGAGAAAGTATTAAACAAGCGTCGGTGGTTCAGTGGTAGAATGCTCGCCTGCCACGCGGGCGGCCCGGGTTCGATTCCCGGCCGACGCAATCTTTTGAAAATTCCGATGTTGATTACCGACAATTTCATTTAAAACAATTTTTTCTTCTTACTCTGACATTCCATACAACAAATCTTATTTCAAAATACATTCTTTTGATCAAAAAATGTACGAAAATATTTCTAGTTGTTCAGAATATTCAAATCTCGTAGTCATTCTGGCCGAGCGGTCTAAGGCGCTGCGTTCAGGTCGCAGTCCTCTTCGGAGGGCGCAGGTTCGAATCCTGCGGATGACAAACTTTTTGCATTTGCGTTGAAGTTACTGACGCACAAAAACTATGCGCGATCTAGGCGCAATTGTGAGATAAAGCCGGCACAAAACCGGATATCTTTTCTCCACCACGGTCAGCTCATTCATCCTATAAGGGGAGATGAGAAAGTATTAAACAAGCGTCGGTGGTTCAGTGGTAGAATGCTCGCCTGCCACGCGGGCGGCCCGGGTTCGATTCCCGGCCGACGCAATCTTTTGAAAATTCCGATGTTGATTACCGACAATTTCATTTAAAACAATTTTTTCTTCTTACTCTGACATTCCATACAACAAATCTTATTTCAAAATACATTCTTTTGATCAAAAAATGTACGAAAATATTTCTAGTTGTTCAGAATATTCAAATCTCGTAGTCATTCTGGCCGAGCGGTCTAAGGCGCTGCGTTCAGGTCGCAGTCCTCTTCGGAGGGCGCAGGTTCGAATCCTGCGGATGACAAACTTTTTGCATTTGCGTTGAAGTTACTGACGCACAAAAACTATGCGCGATCTAGGCGCAATTGTGAGATAAAGCCGGCACAAAACCGGATATCTTTTCTCCACCACGGTCAGCTCATTCATCCTATAAGGGGAGATGAGAAAGTATTAAACAAGCGTCGGTGGTTCAGTGGTAGAATGCTCGCCTGCCACGCGGGCGGCCCGGGTTCGATTCCCGGCCGACGCAATCTTTTGAAAATTCCGATGTTGATTACCGACAATTTCATTTAAAACAATTTTTTCTTCTTACTCTGACATTCCATACAACAAATCTTATTTCAAAATACATTCTTTTGATCAAAAAATGTACGAAAATATTTCTAGTTGTTCAGAATATTCAAATCTCGTAGTCATTCTGGCCGAGCGGTCTAAGGCGCTGCGTTCAGGTCGCAGTCCTCTTCGGAGGGCGCAGGTTCGAATCCTGCGGATGACAAACTTTTTGCATTTGCGTTGAAGTTACTGACGCACAAAAACTATGCGCGATCTAGGCGCAATTGTGAGATAAAGCCGGCACAAAACCGGATATCTTTTCTCCACCACGGTCAGCTCATTCATCCTATAAGGGGAGATGAGAAAGTATTAAACAAGCGTCGGTGGTTCAGTGGTAGAATGCTCGCCTGCCACGCGGGCGGCCCGGGTTCGATTCCCGGCCGACGCAATCTTTTGAAAATTCCGATGTTGATTACCGACAATTTCATTTAAAACAATTTTTTCTTCTTACTCTGACATTCCATACAACAAATCTTATTTCAAAATACATTCTTTTGATCAAAAAATGTACGAAAATATTTCTAGTTGTTCAGAATATTCAAATCTCGTAGTCATTCTGGCCGAGCGGTCTAAGGCGCTGCGTTCAGGTCGCAGTCCTCTTCGGAGGGCGCAGGTTCGAATCCTGCGGATGACAAACTTTTTGCATTTGCGTTGAAGTTACTGACGCACAAAAACTATGCGCGATCTAGGCGCAATTGTGAGATAAAGCCGGCACAAACCGGATATCTTTTCTCCACCACGGTCAGCTCATTCATCCTATAAGGGGAGATGAGAAAGTATTAAACAAGCGTCGGTGGTTCAGTGGTAGAATGCTCGCCTGCCACGCGGGCGGCCCGGGTTCGATTCCCGGCCGACGCAATCTTTTGAAAATTCCGATGTTGATTACCGACAATTTCATTTAAAACAATTTTTTCTTCTTACTCTGACATTCCATACAACAAATCTTATTTCAAAATACATTCTTTTGATCAAAAAATGTACGAAAATATTTCTAGTTGTTCAGAATATTCAAATCTCGTAGTCATTCTGGCCGAGCGGTCTAAGGCGCTGCGTTCAGGTCGCAGTCCTCTTCGGAGGGCGCAGGTTCGAATCCTGCGGATGACAAACTTTTTGCATTTGCGTTGAAATTACTGACGCACAAAAACTATGCGCGATCTAATCGCAATTGTGAGATAAAGCCGGCACAAAACCGGATATCTTTTCTCCACCACGGTCAGCTCATTCATCCTATAAGGGGAGATGAGAAAGTATTAAACAAGCGTCGGTGGTTCAGTGGTAGAATGCTCGCCTGCCACGCGGGCGGCCCGGGTTCGATTCCCGGCCGACGCAATCTTTTGAAAATTCCGATGTTGATTACCGACAATTTCATTTAAAACAATTTTTTCTTCTTACTCTGACATTCCATACAACAAATCTTATTTCAAAATACATTCTTTTGATCAAAAAATGTACGAAAATATTTCTAGTTGTTCAGAATATTCAAATCTCGTAGTCATTCTGGCCGAGCGGTCTAAGGCGCTGCGTTCAGGTCGCAGTCCTCTTCGGAGGGCGCAGGTTCGAATCCTGCGGATGACAAACTTTTTGCATTTGCGTTGAAATTACTGACGCACAAAAACTATGCGCGATCTAGGCGCAATTGTGAGATAAAGCCGGCACAAAACCGGATATCTTTTCTCCACCACGGTCAGCTCATTCATCCTATAAGGGGAGATGAGAAAGTATTAAACAAGCGTCGGTGGTTCAGTGGTAGAATGCTCGCCTGCCACGCGGGCGGCCCGGGTTCGATTCCCGGCCGACGCAATCTTTTGAAAATTCCGATGTTGATTACCGACAATTTCATTTAAAACAATTTTTTCTTCTTACTCTGACATTCCATACAACAAATCTTATTTCAAAATACATTCTTTTGATCAAAAAATGTACGAAAATATTTCTAGTTGTTCAGAATATTCAAATCTCGTAGTCATTCTGGCCGAGCGGTCTAAGGCGCTGCGTTCAGGTCGCAGTCCTCTTCGGAGGGCGCAGGTTCGAATCCTGCGGATGACAAACTTTTTGCATTTGCGTTGAAATTACTGACGCACAAAAACTATGCGCGATCTAGGCGCAATTGTGAGATAAAGCCGGCACAAAACCGGATATCTTTTCTCCACCACGGTCAGCTCATTCATCCTATAAGGGGAGATGAGAAAGTATTAAACAATCGTCGGTGGTTCAGTGGTAGAATGCTCGCCTGCCACGCGGGCGGCCCGGGTTCGATTCCCGGCCGACGCAATCTTTTGAAAATTCCGATGTTGATTACCGACAATTTCATTTAAAACAATTTTTTCTTCTTACTCTGACATTCCATACAACAAATCTTATTTCAAAATACATTCTTTTGATCAAAAAATGTACGAAAATATTTCTAGTTGTTCAGAATATTCAAATCTCGTAGTCATTCTGGCCGAGCGGTCTAAGGCGCTGCGTTCAGGTCGCAGTCCTCTTCGGAGGGCGCAGGTTCGAATCCTGCGGATGACAAACTTTTTGCATTTGCGTTGAAGTTACTGACGCACAAAAACTATGCGCGATCTAGGCGCAATTGTGAGATAAAGCCGGCACAAACCGGATATCTTTTCTCCACCACGGTCAGCTCATTCATCCTATAAGGGGAGATGAGAAAGTATTAAACAAGCGTCGGTGGTTCAGTGGTAGAATGCTCGCCTGCCACGCGGGCGGCCCGGGTTCGATTCCCGGCCGACGCAATCTTTTGAAAATTCCGATGTTGATTACCGACAATTTCATTTAAAACAATTTTTTCTTCTTACTCTGACATTCCATACAACAAATCTTATTTCAAAATACATTCTTTTGATCAAAAAATGTACGAAAATATTTCTAGTTGTTCAGAATATTCAAATCTCGTAGTCATTCTGGCCGAGCGGTCTAAGGCGCTGCGTTCAGGTCGCAGTCCTCTTCGGAGGGCGCAGGTTCGAATCCTGCGGATGACAAACTTTTTGCATTTGCGTTGAAATTACTGACGCACAAAAACTATGCGCGATCTAATCGCAATTTTGAGATAAAGCCGGCACAAAACCGGATATCTTTTCTCCACCACGGTCAGCTCATTCATCCTATAAGGGGAGATGAGAAAGTATTAAACAATCGTCGGTGGTTCAGTGGTGGAATGCTCGCCTGCCACGCGGGCGGCCCGGGTTCGATTCCCGGCCGACGCAATCTTTTGAAAATTCCGATGTTGATTACCGACAATTTCATTTAAAACAATTTTTTCTTCTTACTCTGACATTCCATACAACAAATCTTATTTCAAAATACATTCTTTTGATCAAAAAATGTACGAAAATATTTCTAGTTGTTCAGAATATTCAAATCTCGTAGTCATTCTGGCCGAGCGGTCTAAGGCGCTGCGTTCAGGTCGCAGTCCTCTTCGGAGGGCGCAGGTTCGAATCCTGCGGATGACAAACTTTTTGCATTTGCGTTGAAATTACTGACGCACAAAAACTATGCGCGATCTAGGCGCAATTGTGAGATAAAGCCGGCACAAAACCGGATATCTTTTCTCCACCACGGTCAGCTCATTCATCCTATAAGGGGAGATGAGAAAGTATTTAACAAGCGTCGGTGGTTCAGTGGTAGAATGCTCGCCTGCCACGCGGGCGGCCCGGGTTCGATTCCCGGCCGACGCAATCTTTTGAAAATTCCGATGTTGATTACCGACAATTTCATTTAAAACAATTTTTTCTTCTTACTCTGACATTCCATACAACAAATCTTATTTCAAAATACATTCTTTTGATCAAAAAATGTACGAAAATATTTCTAGTTGTTCAGAATATTCAAATCTCGTAGTCATTCTGGCCGAGCGGTCTAAGGCGCTGCGTTCAGGTCGCAGTCCTCTTCGGAGGGCGCAGGTTCGAATCCTGCGGATGACAAACTTTTTGCATTTGCGTTGAAATTACTGACGCACAAAAACTATGCGCGATCTAATCGCAATTTTGAGATAAAGCCGGCACAAAACCGGATATCTTTTCTCCACCACGGTCAGCTCATTCATCCTATAAGGGGAGATGAGAAAGTATTAAACAATCGTCGGTGGTTCAGTGGTAGAATGCTCGCCTGCCACGCGGGCGGCCCGGGTTCGATTCCCGGCCGACGCAATCTTTTGAAAATTCCGATGTTGATTACCGACAATTTCATTTAAAACAATTTTTTCTTCTTACTCTGACATTCCATACAACAAATCTTATTTCAAAATACATTCTTTTGATCAAAAAATGTACGAAAATATTTCTAGTTGTTCAGAATATTCAAATCTCGTAGTCATTCTGGCCGAGCGGTCTAAGGCGCTGCGTTCAGGTCGCAGTCCTCTTCGGAGGGCGCAGGTTCGAATCCTGCGGATGACAAACTTTTTGCATTTGCGTTGAAATTACTGACGCACAAAAACTATGCGCGATCTAGGCGCAATTGTGAGATAAAGCCGGCACAAAACCGGATATCTTTTCTCCACCACGGTCAGCTCATTCATCCTATAAGGGGAGATGAGAAAGTATTAAACAAGCGTCGGTGGTTCAGTGGTAGAATGCTCGCCTGCCACGCGGGCGGCCCGGGTTCGATTCCCGGCCGACGCAATGTTTTGAAAATTCCGATGTTGATTACCGACAATTTCATTTAAAACAATTTTTTCTTCTTACTCTGACATTCCATACAACAAATCTTATTTCAAAATACATTCTTTTGATCAAAAAATGTACGAAAATATTTCTAGTTGTTCAGAATATTCAAATCTCGTAGTCATTCTGGCCGAGCGGTCTAAGGCGCTGCGTTCAGGTCGCAGTCCTCTTCGGAGGGCGCAGGTTCGAATCCTGCGGATGACAAACTTTTTGCATTTGCGTTGAAGTTACTGACGCACAAAAACTATGCGCGATCTAGGCGCAATTGTGAGATAAAGCCGGCACAAACCGGATATCTTTTCTCCACCACGGTCAGCTCATTCATCCTATAAGGGGAGATGAGAAAGTATTGAACAAGCGTCGGTGGTTCAGTGGTAGAATGCTCGCCTGCCACGCGGGCGGCCCGGGTTCGATTCCCGGCCGACGCAATCTTTTGAAAATTCCGATGTTGATTACCGACAATTTCATTTAAAACAATTTTTTCTTCTTACTCTGACATTCCATACAACAAATCTTATTTCAAAATACATTCTTTTGATCAAAAAATGTACGAAAATATTTCTAGTTGTTCAGAATATTCAAATCTCGTAGTCATTCTGGCCGAGCGGTCTAAGGCGCTGCGTTCAGGTCGCAGTCCTCTTCGGAGGGCGCAGGTTCGAATCCTGCGGATGACAAACTTTTTGCATTTGCGTTGAAATTACTGACGCACAAAAACTATGCGCGATCTAGGCGCAATTGTGAGATAAAGCCGGCACAAAACCGGATATCTTTTCTCCACCACGGTCAGCTCATTCATCCTATAAGGGGAGATGAGAAAGTATTAAACAAGCGTCGGTGGTTCAGTGGTAGAATGCTCGCCTGCCACGCGGGCGGCCCGGGTTCGATTCCCGGCCGACGCAATCTTTTGAAAATTCCGATGTTGATTACCGACAATTTCATTTAAAACAATTTTTTCTTCTTACTCTGACATTCCATACAACAAATCTTATTTCAAAATACATTCTTTTGATCAAAAAATGTACGAAAATATTTCTAGTTGTTCAGAATATTCAAATCTCGTAGTCATTCTGGCCGAGCGGTCTAAGGCGCTGCGTTCAGGTCGCAGTCCTCTTCGGAGGGCGCAGGTTCGAATCCTGCGGATGACAAACTTTTTGCATTTGCGTTGAAATTACTGACGCACAAAAACTATGCGCGATCTAGGCGCAATTGTGAGATAAAGCCGGCACACAACAAATCTTCTAGGCGCAATTGTGAGATAAAGCCGGCATACAACAAATGTTATTTCAAAATACATTCTTTTGATCAAAAGATAAAGCCGGCACACAACAAATCATCTAGGCGCAATTGTGAGATAAAGACGGCATACAACAAATCTTATTTCAAAATACATTCTTTTGATCAAAAAATGTACGAAAATATTTCTAGTTGTTCAGAATATTCAAATCTCGTAGTCATTTTGGCCGAGCGGTCTAAGGCGCTGCGTTCAGGTCGCAGTCCTCTTCGGAGGGCGCAGGTTCGAATCCTGCGGATGACAAACTTTTTGCATTTGCGTTGAAATTACTGACGCACAAAAACTATGCGCGATCTAGGCGCAATTGTGAGATAAAGCCGGCACAAAACCGGATATCTTTTCTCCACCACGGTCAGCTCATTCATCCTATAAGGGGAGATGAGAAAGTATTGAACAAGCGTCGGTGGTTCAGTGGTAGAATGCTCGCCTGCCACGCGGGCGGCCCGGGTTCGATTCCCGGCCGACGCAATGTTTTGAAAATTCCGATGTTGATTACCGACAATTTCATTTAAAACAATTTTTTCTTCTTACTCTGACATTCCATACAACAAATCTTATTTCAAAATACATTCTTTTGATCAAAAAATGTACGAAAATATTTCTAGTTGTTCAGAATATTCAAATCTTGTAGTCATTCTGGCCGAGCGGTCTAAGGCGCTGCGTTCAGGTCGCAGTCCTCTTCGGAGGGCGCAAGTTCGAATCCTGCTAATGACAAACTTTTTGCATTTGCGTTGAAGTTACTGACGCACAAAAACTATGCGCGATCTAGGCGCAATTGTGAGATAAAGCCGGCACAAAACCGGATATTTTTTCTCCACCACGGTCAGCTCATTCATCCTATAAGGGGAGATGAGAAAGTATTAAACAAGCGTCGGTGGTTCAGTGGTAGAATGCTCGCCTGCCACGCGGGCGGCCCGGGTTCGATTCCCGGCCGACGCAATCTTTTGAAAATTCCGATGTTGATTACCGACAATTTCATTTAAAACAATTTTTTCTTCTTACTCTGACATTCCATACAACAAATCTTATTTCAAAATACATTCTTTTGATCAAAAAATTTACGAAAATATTTCTAGTTGTTCAGAATATTCAAATCTTGTAGTCATTCTGGCCGAGCGGTCTAAGGCGCTGCGTTCAGGTCGCAGTCCTCTTCGGAGGGCGCAAGTTCGAATCCTGCGGATGACAAACTTTTTGCATTTGCGTTGAAGTTACTGACGCACAAAAACTATGCGCGATCTAGGCGCAATTGTGAGATAAAGCCGGCATACAACAAATGTTATTTCAAAATACATTCTTTTGATCAAAAGATAAAGCCGGCACACAACAAATCATCTAGGCGCAATTGTGAGATAAAGACGGCATACAACAAATCTTATTTCAAAATAATTCTTTTGATCAAAAAATTTACGAAAATGTTTCTAGTTGTTCAGAATATTCAAATCTTGTAGTCATTCTGGCCGAGCGGTCTAAGGCGCTGCGTTCAGGTCGCAGTCCTCTTCGGAGGGCGCAAGTTCGAATCCTGCGGATGACAAACTTTTTGCATTTGCGTTGAAGTTACTGACGCACAAAAACTATGCGCGATCTAGGCGCAATTGTGAGATAAAGCCGGCACACAACAAATCTTCTAGGCGCAATTGTGAGATAAAGCCGGCATACAACAAATGTTATTTCAAAATACATTCTTTTGATCAAAAGATAAAGCCGGCACACAACAAATCATCTAGGCGCAATTGTGAGATAAAGACGGCATACAACAAATCTTATTTCAAAATACATTCTTTTGATCAAAAAATGTACGAAAATATTTCTAGTTGTTCAGAATATTCAAATCTCGTAGTCATTCTGGCCGAGCGGTCTAAGGCGCTGCGTTCAGGTCGCAGTCCTCTTCGGAGGGCGCAAGTTCGAATCCTGCGGATGACAAACTTTTTGCATTTGCGTTGAAGTTACTGACGCACAAAAACTATGCGCGATCTAGGCGCAATTGTGAGATAAAGCCGGCACACAACAAATCTTCTAGGCGCAATTGTGAGATAAAGCCGGCATACAACAAATGTTATTTCAAAATACATTCTTTTGATCAAAAGATAAAGCCGGCACACAACAAATCATCTAGGCGCAATTGTGAGATAAAGACGGCATACAACAAATCTTATTTCAAAATACATTCTTTTGATCAAAAAATGTACGAAAATATTTCTAGTTGTTCAGAATATTCAAATCTCGTAGTCATTCTGGCCGAGCGGTCTAAGGCGCTGCGTTCAGGTCGCAGTCCTCTTCGGAGGGCGCAGGTTCGAATCCTGCGGATGACAAACTTTTTGCATTTGCGTTGAAATTACTGACGCACAAAAACTATGCGCGATCTAGGCGCAATTGTGAGATAAAGCCGGCACAAAACCGGATATCTTTTCTCCACCACGGTCAGCTCATTCATCCTATAAGGGGAGATGAGAAAGTATTGAACAAGCGTCGGTGGTTCAGTGGTAGAATGCTCGCCTGCCACGCGGGCGGCCCGGGTTCGATTCCCGGCCGACGCAATGTTTTGAAAATTCCGATGTTGATTACCGACAATTTCATTTAAAACAATTTTTTCTTCTTACTCTGACATTCCATACAACAAATCTTATTTCAAAATACATTCTTTTGATCAAAAAATGTACGAAAATATTTCTAGTTGTTCAGAATATTCAAATCTCGTAGTCATTCTGGCCGAGCGGTCTAAGGCGCTGCGTTCAGGTCGCAGTCCTCTTCGGAGGGCGCAGGTTCGAATCCTGCGGATGACAAACTTTTTGCATTTGCGTTGAAGTTACTGACGCACAAAAACTATGCGCGATCTAGGCGCAATTGTGAGATAAAGCCGGCACAAAACCGGATATCTTTTCTCCACCACGGTCAGCTCATTCATCCTATAAGGGGAGATGAGAAAGTATTAAACAAGCGTCGGTGGTTCAGTGGTAGAATGCTCGCCTGCCACGCGGGCGGCCCGGGTTCGATTCCCGGCCGACGCAATCTTTTGAAAATTCCGATGTTGATTACCGACAATTTCATTTAAAACAATTTTTTCTTCTTACTCTGACATTCCATACAACAAATCTTATTTCAAAATACATTCTTTTGATCAAAAAATGTACGAAAATATTTCTAGTTGTTCAGAATATTCAAATCTCGTAGTCATTCTGGCCGAGCGGTCTAAGGCGCTGCGTTCAGGTCGCAGTCCTCTTCGGAGGGCGCAGGTTCGAATCCTGCGGATGACAAACTTTTTGCATTTGCGTTGAAGTTACTGACGCACAAAAACTATGCGCGATCTAGGCGCAATTGTGAGATAAAGCCGGCACAAAACCGGATATCTTTTCTCCACCACGGTCAGCTCATTCATCCTATAAGGGGAGATGAGAAAGTATTAAACAAGCGTCGGTGGTTCAGTGGTAGAATGCTCGCCTGCCACGCGGGCGGCCCGGGTTCGATTCCCGGCCGACGCAATCTTTTGAAAATTCCGATGTTGATTACCGACAATTTCATTTAAAACAATTTTTTCTTCTTACTCTGACATTCCATACAACAAATCTTATTTCAAAATACATTCTTTTGATCAAAAAATGTACGAAAATATTTCTAGTTGTTCAGAATATTCAAATCTCGTAGTCATTCTGGCCGAGCGGTCTAAGGCGCTGCGTTCAGGTCGCAGTCCTCTTCGGAGGGCGCAGGTTCGAATCCTGCGGATGACAAACTTTTTGCATTTGCGTTGAAATTACTGACGCACAAAAACTATGCGCGATCTAGGCGCAATTGTGAGATAAAGCCGGCACAAAACCGGATATCTTTTCTCCACCACGGTCAGCTCATTCATCCTATAAGGGGAGATGAGAAAGTATTAAACAAGCGTCGGTGGTTCAGTGGTAGAATGCTCGCCTGCCACGCGGGCGGCCCGGGTTCGATTCCCGGCCGACGCAATCTTTTGAAAATTCCGATGTTGATTACCGACAATTTCATTTAAAACAATTTTTTCTTCTTACTCTGACATTCCATACAACAAATCTTATTTCAAAATACATTCTTTTGATCAAAAAATGTACGAAAATATTTCTAGTTGTTCAGAATATTCAAATCTCGTAGTCATTCTGGCCGAGCGGTCTAAGGCGCTGCGTTCAGGTCGCAGTCCTCTTCGGAGGGCGCAGGTTCGAATCCTGCGGATGACAAACTTTTTGCATTTGCGTTGAAGTTACTGACGCACAAAAACTATGCGCGATCTAGGCGCAATTGTGAGATAAAGCCGGCACAAAACCGGATATCTTTTCTCCACCACGGTCAGCTCATTCATCCTATAAGGGGAGATGAGAAAGTATTAAACAAGCGTCGGTGGTTCAGTGGTAGAATGCTCGCCTGCCACGCGGGCGGCCCGGGTTCGATTCCCGGCCGACGCAATCTTTTGAAAATTCCGATGTTGATTACCGACAATTTCATTTAAAACAATTTTTTCTTCTTACTCTGACATTCCATACAACAAATCTTATTTCAAAATACATTCTTTTGATCAAAAAATGTACGAAAATATTTCTAGTTGTTCAGAATATTCAAATCTCGTAGTCATTCTGGCCGAGCGGTCTAAGGCGCTGCGTTCAGGTCGCAGTCCTCTTCGGAGGGCGCAGGTTCGAATCCTGCGGATGACAAACTTTTTGCATTTGCGTTGAAGTTACTGACGCACAAAAACTATGCGCGATCTAGGCGCAATTGTGAGATAAAGCCGGCACAAAACCGGATATCTTTTCTCCACCACGGTCAGCTCATTCATCCTATAAGGGGAGATGAGAAAGTATTAAACAAGCGTCGGTGGTTCAGTGGTAGAATGCTCGCCTGCCACGCGGGCGGCCCGGGTTCGATTCCCGGCCGACGCAATCTTTTGAAAATTCCGATGTTGATTACCGACAATTTCATTTAAAACAATTTTTTCTTCTTACTCTGACATTCCATACAACAAATCTTATTTCAAAATACATTCTTTTGATCAAAAAATGTACGAAAATATTTCTAGTTGTTCAGAATATTCAAATCTCGTAGTCATTCTGGCCGAGCGGTCTAAGGCGCTGCGTTCAGGTCGCAGTCCTCTTCGGAGGGCGCAGGTTCGAATCCTGCGGATGACAAACTTTTTGCATTTGCGTTGAAGTTACTGACGCACAAAAACTATGCGCGATCTAGGCGCAATTGTGAGATAAAGCCGGCACAAAACCGGATATCTTTTCTCCACCACGGTCAGCTCATTCATCCTATAAGGGGAGATGAGAAAGTATTAAACAAGCGTCGGTGGTTCAGTGGTAGAATGCTCGCCTGCCACGCGGGCGGCCCGGGTTCGATTCCCGGCCGACGCAATCTTTTGAAAATTCCGATGTTGATTACCGACAATTTCATTTAAAACAATTTTTTCTTCTTACTCTGACATTCCATACAACAAATCTTATTTCAAAATACATTCTTTTGATCAAAAAATGTACGAAAATATTTCTAGTTGTTCAGAATATTCAAATCTCGTAGTCATTCTGGCCGAGCGGTCTAAGGCGCTGCGTTCAGGTCGCAGTCCTCTTCGGAGGGCGCAGGTTCGAATCCTGCGGATGACAAACTTTTTGCATTCGCGTTGAAGTTACTGACGCACAAAAACTATGCGCCATCTAGGCGCAATTGTGAGATAAAGCCGGCACAAACCGGATATCTTTTCTCCACCACGGTCAGCTCATTCATCCTATAAGGGGAGATGAGAAAGTATTAAACAAGCGTCGGTGGTTCAGTGGTAGAATGCTCGCCTGCCACGCGGGCGGCCCGGGTTCGATTCCCGGCCGACGCAATCTTTTGAAAATTCCGATGTTGATTACCGACAATTTCATTTAAAACAATTTTTTCTTCTTACTCTGACATTCCATACAACAAATCTTATTTCAAAATACATTCTTTTGATCAAAAAATGTACGAAAATATTTCTAGTTGTTCAGAATATTCAAATCTCGTAGTCATTCTGGCCGAGCGGTCTAAGGCGCTGCGTTCAGGTCGCAGTCCTCTTCGGAGGGCGCAGGTTCGAATCCTGCGGATGACAAACTTTTTGCATTTGCGTTGAAATTACTGACGCACAAAAACTATGCGCGATCTAATCGCAATTGTGAGATAAAGCCGGCACAAAACCGGATATCTTTTCTCCACCACGGTCAGCTCATTCATCCTATAAGGGGAGATGAGAAAGTATTAAACAATCGTCGGTGGTTCAGTGGTAGAATGCTCGCCTGCCACGCGGGCGGCCCGGGTTCGATTCCCGGCCGACGCAATCTTTTGAAAATTCCGATGTTGATTACCGACAATTTCATTTAAAACAATTTTTTCTTCTTACTCTGACATTCCATACAACAAATCTTATTTCAAAATACATTCTTTTGATCAAAAAATGTACGAAAATATTTCTAGTTGTACAGAATATTCAAATCTCGTAGTCATTCTGGCCGAGCGGTCTAAGGCGCTGCGTTCAGGTCGCAGTCCTCTTCGGAGGGCGCAGGTTCGAATCCTGCGGATGACAAACTTTTTGCATTTGCGTTGAAATTACTGACGCACAAAAACTATGCGCGATCTAGGCGCAATTGTGAGATAAAGCCGGCACAAAACCGGATATCTTTTCTCCACCACGGTCAGCTCATTCATCCTATAAGGGGAGATGAGAAAGTATTAAACAAGCGTCGGTGGTTCAGTGGTAGAATGCTCGCCTGCCACGCGGGCGGCCCGGGTTCGATTCCCGGCCGACGCAATGTTTTGAAAATTCCGATGTTGATTACCGACAATTTCATTTAAAACAATTTTTTCTTCTTACTCTGACATTCCATACAACAAATCTTATTTCAAAATACATTCTTTTGATCAAAAAATGTACGAAAATATTTCTAGTTGTACAGAATATTCAAATCTCGTAGTCATTCTGGCCGAGCGGTCTAAGGCGCTGCGTTCAGGTCGCAGTCCTCTTCGGAGGGCGCAGGTTCGAATCCTGCGGATGACAAACTTTTTGCATTTGCGTTGAAATTACTGACGCACAAAAACTATGCGCGATCTAATCGCAATTGTGAGATAAAGCCGGCACAAAACCGGATATCTTTTCTCCACCACGGTCAGCTCATTCATCCTATAAGGGGAGATGAGAAAGTATTAAACAATCGTCGATGGTTCAGTGGTGGAATGCTCGCCTGCCACGCGGGCGGCCCGGGTTCGATTCCCGGCCGACGCAATCTTTTGAAAATTCCGATGTTGATTACCGACAATTTCATTTAAAACAATTTTTTCTTCTTACTCTGACATTCCATACAACAAATCTTATTTCAAAATACATTCTTTTGATCAAAAAATGTACGAAAATATTTCTAGTTGTTCAGAATATTCAAATCTCGTAGTCATTCTGGCCGAGCGGTCTAAGGCGCTGCGTTCAGGTCGCAGTCCTCTTCGGAGGGCGCAGGTTCGAATCCTGCGGATGACAAACTTTTTGCATTCGCGTTGAAGTTACTGACGCCCAAAAACTATGCGCCATCTAGGCGCAATTGTGAGATAAAGCCGGCACAAACCGGATATCTTTTCTCCACCACGGTCAGCTCATTCATCCTATAAGGGGAGATGAGAAAGTATTAAACAAGCGTCGGTGGTTCAGTGGTAGAATGCTCGCCCGCCACGCGGGCGGCCCGGGTTCGATTCCCGGCCGACGCAATCTTTTGAAAATTCCGATGTTGATTACCGACAATTTCATTTAAAACAATTTTTTCTTCTTACTCTGACATTCCATACAACAAATCTTATTTCAAAATACATTCTTTTGATCAAAAAATGTACGAAAATATTTCTAGTTGTTCAGAATATTCAAATCTCGTAGTCATTCTGGCCGAGCGGTCTAAGGCGCTGCGTTCAGGTCGCAGTCCTCTTCGGAGGGCGCAGGTTCGAATCCTGCGGATGACAAACTTTTTGCATTTGCGTTGAAATTACTGACGCACAAAAACTATGCGCGATCTAATCGCAATTTTGAGATAAAGCCGGCACAAAACCGGATATCTTTTCTCCACCACGGTCAGCTCATTCATCCTATAAGGGGAGATGAGAAAGTATTAAACAATCGTCGGTGGTTCAGTGGTGGAATGCTCGCCTGCCACGCGGGCGGCCCGGGTTCGATTCCCGGCCGACGCAATCTTTTGAAAATTCCGATGTTGATTACCGACAATTTCATTTAAAACAATTTTTTCTTCTTACTCTGACATTCCAT
This sequence comes from Allodiplogaster sudhausi, assembly GCA_945643635.1. Classification (NCBI taxonomy): domain Eukaryota; kingdom Metazoa; phylum Nematoda; class Chromadorea; order Rhabditida; family Diplogasteridae; genus Allodiplogaster; species Allodiplogaster sudhausi. The sequence continues at coordinate 3,285,826 of CALZFC010000035.1, read as the reverse complement.
ACAACAAATCTTATTTCAAAATACATTCTTTTGATCAAAAAATGTACGAAAATATTTCTAGTTGTACAGAATATTCAAATCTCGTAGTCATTCTGGCCGAGCGGTCTAAGGCGCTGCGTTCAGGTCGCAGTCCTCTTCGGAGGGCGCAGGTTCGAATCCTGCGGATGACAAACTTTTTGCATTTGCGTTGAAATTACTGACGCACAAAAACTATGCGCGATCTAGGCGCAATTGTGAGATAAAGCCGGCACAAAACCGGATATCTTTTCTCCACCACGGTCAGCTCATTCATCCTATAAGGGGAGATGAGAAAGTATTTAACAAGCGTCGGTGGTTCAGTGGTAGAATGCTCGCCTGCCACGCGGGCGGCCCGGGTTCGATTCCCGGCCGACGCAATGTTTTGAAAATTCCGATGTTGATTACCGACAATTTCATTTAAAACAATTTTTTCTTCTTACTCTGACATTCCATACAACAAATCTTATTTCAAAATACATTCTTTTGATCAAAAAATGTACGAAAATATTTCTAGTTGTACAGAATATTCAAATCTCGTAGTCATTCTGGCCGAGCGGTCTAAGGCGCTGCGTTCAGGTCGCAGTCCTCTTCGGAGGGCGCAGGTTCGAATCCTGCGGATGACAAACTTTTTGCATTTGCGTTGAAATTACTGACGCACAAAAACTATGCGCGATCTAATCGCAATTTTGAGATAAAGCCGGCACAAAACCGGATATCTTTTCTCCACCACGGTCAGCTCATTCATCCTATAAGGGGAGATGAGAAAGTATTAAACAATCGTCGATGGTTCAGTGGTGGAATGCTCGCCTGCCACGCGGGCGGCCCGGGTTCGATTCCCGGCCGACGCAATCTTTTGAAAATTCCGATGTTGATTACCGACAATTTCATTTAAAACAATTTTTTCTTCTTACTCTGACATTCCATACAACAAATCTTATTTCAAAATACATTCTTTTGATCAAAAAATGTACGAAAATATTTCTAGTTGTTCAGAATATTCAAATCTCGTAGTCATTCTGGCCGAGCGGTCTAAGGCGCTGCGTTCAGGTCGCAGTCCTCTTCGGAGGGCGCAGGTTCGAATCCTGCGGATGACAAACTTTTTGCATTCGCGTTGAAGTTACTGACGCCCAAAAACTATGCGCCATCTAGGCGCAATTGTGAGATAAAGCCGGCACAAACCGGATATCTTTTCTCCACCACGGTCAGCTCATTCATCCTATAAGGGGAGATGAGAAAGTATTAAACAAGCGTCGGTGGTTCAGTGGTAGAATGCTCGCCCGCCACGCGGGCGGCCCGGGTTCGATTCCCGGCCGACGCAATCTTTTGAAAATTCCGATGTTGATTACCGACAATTTCATTTAAAACAATTTTTTCTTCTTACTCTGACATTCCATACAACAAATCTTATTTCAAAATACATTCTTTTGATCAAAAAATGTACGAAAATATTTCTAGTTGTTCAGAATATTCAAATCTCGTAGTCATTCTGGCCGAGCGGTCTAAGGCGCTGCGTTCAGGTCGCAGTCCTCTTCGGAGGGCGCAGGTTCGAATCCTGCGGATGACAAACTTTTTGCATTTGCGTTGAAATTACTGACGCACAAAAACTATGCGCGATCTAATCGCAATTTTGAGATAAAGCCGGCACAAAACCGGATATCTTTTCTCCACCACGGTCAGCTCATTCATCCTATAAGGGGAGATGAGAAAGTATTAAACAATCGTCGGTGGTTCAGTGGTGGAATGCTCGCCTGCCACGCGGGCGGCCCGGGTTCGATTCCCGGCCGACGCAATCTTTTGAAAATTCCGATGTTGATTACCGACAATTTCATTTAAAACAATTTTTTCTTCTTACTCTGACATTCCATACAACAAATCTTATTTCAAAATACATTCTTTTGATCAAAAAATGTACGAAAATATTTCTAGTTGTACAGAATATTCAAATCTCGTAGTCATTCTGGCCGAGCGGTCTAAGGCGCTGCGTTCAGGTCGCAGTCCTCTTCGGAGGGCGCAGGTTCGAATCCTGCGGATGACAAACTTTTTGCATTTGCGTTGAAATTACTGACGCACAAAAACTATGCGCGATCTAGGCGCAATTGTGAGATAAAGCCGGCACAAAACCGGATATCTTTTCTCCACCACGGTCAGCTCATTCATCCTATAAGGGGAGATGAGAAAGTATTTAACAAGCGTCGGTGGTTCAGTGGTAGAATGCTCGCCTGCCACGCGGGCGGCCCGGGTTCGATTCCCGGCCGACGCAATGTTTTGAAAATTCCGATGTTGATTACCGACAATTTCATTTAAAACAATTTTTTCTTCTTACTCTGACATTCCATACAACAAATCTTATTTCAAAATACATTCTTTTGATCAAAAAATGTACGAAAATATTTCTAGTTGTACAGAATATTCAAATCTCGTAGTCATTCTGGCCGAGCGGTCTAAGGCGCTGCGTTCAGGTCGCAGTCCTCTTCGGAGGGCGCAGGTTCGAATCCTGCGGATGACAAACTTTTTGCATTTGCGTTGAAATTACTGACGCACAAAAACTATGCGCGATCTAATCGCAATTTTGAGATAAAGCCGGCACAAAACCGGATATCTTTTCTCCACCACGGTCAGCTCATTCATCCTATAAGGGGAGATGAGAAAGTATTAAACAATCGTCGGTGGTTCAGTGGTGGAATGCTCGCCTGCCACGCGGGCGGCCCGGGTTCGATTCCCGGCCGACGCAATCTTTTGAAAATTCCGATGTTGATTACCGACAATTTCATTTAAAACAATTTTTTCTTCTTACTCTGACATTCCATACAACAAATCTTATTTCAAAATACATTCTTTTGATCAAAAAATGTACGAAAATATTTCTAGTTGTACAGAATATTCAAATCTCGTAGTCATTCTGGCCGAGCGGTCTAAGGCGCTGCGTTCAGGTCGCAGTCCTCTTCGGAGGGCGCAGGTTCGAATCCTGCGGATGACAAACTTTTTGCATTTGCGTTGAAATTACTGACGCACAAAAACTATGCGCGATCTAGGCGCAATTGTGAGATAAAGCCGGCACAAAACCGGATATCTTTTCTCCACCACGGTCAGCTCATTCATCCTATAAGGGGAGATGAGAAAGTATTAAACAAGCGTCGGTGGTTCAGTGGTAGAATGCTCGCCTGCCACGCGGGCGGCCCGGGTTCGATTCCCGGCCGACGCAATGTTTTGAAAATTCCGATGTTGATTACCGACAATTTCATTTAAAACAATTTTTTCTTCTTACTCTGACATTCCATACAACAAATCTTATTTCAAAATACATTCTTTTGATCAAAAAATGTACGAAAATATTTCTAGTTGTTCAGAATATTCAAATCTCGTAGTCATTCTGGCCGAGCGGTCTAAGGCGCTGCGTTCAGGTCGCAGTCCTCTTCGGAGGGCGCAGGTTCGAATCCTGCGGATGACAAACTTTTTGCATTTGCGTTGAAGTTACTGACGCCCAAAAACTATGCGCCATCTAGGCGCAATTGTGAGATAAAGCCGGCACAAACCGGATATCTTTTCTCCACCACGGTCAGCTCATTCATCCTATAAGGGGAGATGAGAAAGTATTGAACAAGCGTCGGTGGTTCAGTGGTAGAATGCTCGCCTGCCACGCGGGCGGCCCGGGTTCGATTCCCGGCCGACGCAATCTTTTGAAAATTCCGATGTTGATTACCGACAATTTCATTTAAAACAATTTTTTCTTCTTACTCTGACATTCCATACAACAAATCTTATTTCAAAATACATTCTTTTGATCAAAAAATGTACGAAAATATTTCTAGTTGTACAGAATATTCAAATCTCGTAGTCATTCTGGCCGAGCGGTCTAAGGCGCTGCGTTCAGGTCGCAGTCCTCTTCGGAGGGCGCAGGTTCGAATCCTGCGGATGACAAACTTTTTGCATTTGCGTTGAAATTACTGACGCACAAAAACTATGCGCGATCTAGGCGCAATTGTGAGATAAAGCCGGCACAAAACCGGATATCTTTTCTCCACCACGGTCAGCTCATTCATCCTATAAGGGGAGATGAGAAAGTATTAAACAAGCGTCGGTGGTTCAGTGGTAGAATGCTCGCCTGCCACGCGGGCGGCCCGGGTTCGATTCCCGGCCGACGCAATGTTTTGAAAATTCCGATGTTGATTACCGACAATTTCATTTAAAACAATTTTTTCTTCTTACTCTGACATTCCATACAACAAATCTTATTTCAAAATACATTCTTTTGATCAAAAAATGTACGAAAATATTTCTAGTTGTTCAGAATATTCAAATCTCGTAGTCATTCTGGCCGAGCGGTCTAAGGCGCTGCGTTCAGGTCGCAGTCCTCTTCGGAGGGCGCAGGTTCGAATCCTGCGGATGACAAACTTTTTGCATTTGCGTTGAAGTTACTGACGCCCAAAAACTATGCGCCATCTAGGCGCAATTGTGAGATAAAGCCGGCACAAACCGGATATCTTTTCTCCACCACGGTCAGCTCATTCATCCTATAAGGGGAGATGAGAAAGTATTGAACAAGCGTCGGTGGTTCAGTGGTAGAATGCTCGCCTGCCACGCGGGCGGCCCGGGTTCGATTCCCGGCCGACGCAATCTTTTGAAAATTCCGATGTTGATTACCGACAATTTCATTTAAAACAATTTTTTCTTCTTACTCTGACATTCCATACAACAAATCTTATTTCAAAATACATTCTTTTGATCAAAAAATGTACGAAAATATTTCTAGTTGTACAGAATATTCAAATCTCGTAGTCATTCTGGCCGAGCGGTCTAAGGCGCTGCGTTCAGGTCGCAGTCCTCTTCGGAGGGCGCAGGTTCGAATCCTGCGGATGACAAACTTTTTGCATTTGCGTTGAAATTACTGACGCACAAAAACTATGCGCGATCTAGGCGCAATTGTGAGATAAAGCCGGCACAAAACCGGATATCTTTTCTCCACCACGGTCAGCTCATTCATCCTATAAGGGGAGATGAGAAAGTATTAAACAAGCGTCGGTGGTTCAGTGGTAGAATGCTCGCCTGCCACGCGGGCGGCCCGGGTTCGATTCCCGGCCGACGCAATGTTTTGAAAATTCCGATGTTGATTACCGACAATTTCATTTAAAACAATTTTTTCTTCTTACTCTGACATTCCATACAACAAATCTTATTTCAAAATACATTCTTTTGATCAAAAAATGTACGAAAATATTTCTAGTTGTACAGAATATTCAAATCTCGTAGTCATTCTGGCCGAGCGGTCTAAGGCGCTGCGTTCAGGTCGCAGTCCTCTTCGGAGGGCGCAGGTTCGAATCCTGCGGATGACAAACTTTTTGCATTTGCGTTGAAATTACTGACGCCCAAAAACTATGCGCCATCTAGGCGCAATTGTGAGATAAAGCCGGCACAAACCGGATATCTTTTCTCCACCACGGTCAGCTCATTCATCCTATAAGGGGAGATGAGAAAGTATTAAACAATCGTCGGTGGTTCAGTGGTGGAATGCTCGCCTGCCACGCGGGCGGCCCGGGTTCGATTCCCGGCCGACGCAATCTTTTGAAAATTCCGATGTTGATTACCGACAATTTCATTTAAAACAATTTTTTCTTCTTACTCTGACATTCCATACAACAAATCTTATTTCAAAATACATTCTTTTGATCAAAAAATGTACGAAAATATTTCTAGTTGTACAGAATATTCAAATCTCGTAGTCATTCTGGCCGAGCGGTCTAAGGCGCTGCGTTCAGGTCGCAGTCCTCTTCGGAGGGCGCAGGTTCGAATCCTGCGGATGACAAACTTTTTGCATTTGCGTTGAAATTACTGACGCACAAAAACTATGCGCGATCTAGGCGCAATTGTGAGATAAAGCCGGCACAAAACCGGATATCTTTTCTCCACCACGGTCAGCTCATTCATCCTATAAGGGGAGATGAGAAAGTATTAAACAAGCGTCGGTGGTTCAGTGGTAGAATGCTCGCCTGCCACGCGGGCGGCCCGGGTTCGATTCCCGGCCGACGCAATGTTTTGAAAATTCCGATGTTGATTACCGACAATTTCATTTAAAACAATTTTTTCTTCTTACTCTGACATTCCATACAACAAATCTTATTTCAAAATACATTCTTTTGATCAAAAAATGTACGAAAATATTTCTAGTTGTACAGAATATTCAAATCTCGTAGTCATTCTGGCCGAGCGGTCTAAGGCGCTGCGTTCAGGTCGCAGTCCTCTTCGGAGGGCGCAGGTTCGAATCCTGCGGATGACAAACTTTTTGCATTTGCGTTGAAATTACTGACGCCCAAAAACTATGCGCCATCTAGGCGCAATTGTGAGATAAAGCCGGCACAAACCGGATATCTTTTCTCCACCACGGTCAGCTCATTCATCCTATAAGGGGAGATGAGAAAGTATTAAACAATCGTCGGTGGTTCAGTGGTGGAATGCTCGCCTGCCACGCGGGCGGCCCGGGTTCGATTCCCGGCCGACGCAATCTTTTGAAAATTCCGATGTTGATTACCGACAATTTCATTTAAAACAATTTTTTCTTCTTACTCTGACATTCCATACAACAAATCTTATTTCAAAATACATTCTTTTGATCAAAAAATGTACGAAAATATTTCTAGTTGTACAGAATATTCAAATCTCGTAGTCATTCTGGCCGAGCGGTCTAAGGCGCTGCGTTCAGGTCGCAGTCCTCTTCGGAGGGCGCAGGTTCGAATCCTGCGGATGACAAACTTTTTGTATTTGCGTTGAAATTACTGACGCACAAAAACTATGCGCGATCTAGGCGCAATTGTGAGATAAAGCCGGCACAAAACCGGATATCTTTTCTCCACCACGGTCAGCTCATTCATCCTATAAGGGGAGATGAGAAAGTATTAAACAAGCGTCGGTGGTTCAGTGGTAGAATGCTCGCCTGCCACGCGGGCGGCCCGGGTTCGATTCCCGGCCGACGCAATGTTTTGAAAATTCCGATGTTGATTACCGACAATTTCATTTAAAACAATTTTTTCTTCTTACTCTGACATTCCATACAACAAATCTTATTTCAAAATACATTCTTTTGATCAAAAAATGTACGAAAATATTTCTAGTTGTTCAGAATATTCAAATCTCGTAGTCATTCTGGCCGAGCGGTCTAAGGCGCTGCGTTCAGGTCGCAGTCCTCTTCGGAGGGCGCAGGTTCGAATCCTGCGGATGACAAACTTTTTGCATTTGCGTTGAAGTTACTGACGCCCAAAAACTATGCGCCATCTAGGCGCAATTGTGAGATAAAGCCGGCACAAACCGGATATCTTTTCTCCACCACGGTCAGCTCATTCATCCTATAAGGGGAGATGAGAAAGTATTAAACAAGCGTCGGTGGTTCAGTGGTAGAATGCTCGCCTGCCACGCGGGCGGCCCGGGTTCGATTCCCGGCCGACGCAATCTTTTGAAAATTCCGATGTTGATTACCGACAATTTCATTTAAAACAATTTTTTCTTCTTACTCTGACATTCCATACAACAAATCTTATTTCAAAATACATTCTTTTGATCAAAAAATGTACGAAAATATTTCTAGTTGTTCAGAATATTCAAATCTCGTAGTCATTCTGGCCGAGCGGTCTAAGGCGCTGCGTTCAGGTCGCAGTCCTCTTCGGAGGGCGCAGGTTCGAATCCTGCGGATGACAAACTTTTTGCATTTGCGTTGAAATTACTGACGCACAAAAACTATGCGCGATCTAATCGCAATTTTGAGATAAAGCCGGCACAAAACCGGATATCTTTTCTCCACCACGGTCAGCTCATTCATCCTATAAGGGGAGATGAGAAAGTATTAAACAAGCGTCGGTGGTTCAGTGGTGGAATGCTCGCCTGCCACGCGGGCGGCCCGGGTTCGATTCCCGGCCGACGCAATCTTTTGAAAATTCCGATGTTGATTACCGACAATTTCATTTAAAACAATTTTTTCTTCTTACTCTGACATTCCATACAACAAATCTTATTTCAAAATACATTCTTTTGATCAAAAAATGTACGAAAATATTTCTAGTTGTTCAGAATATTCAAATCTCGTAGTCATTCTGGCCGAGCGGTCTAATTGTAAGGCGCTGCGTTCAGGTCGCTGTCCTCTTCGGAGGGCGTAGGTTCGAATCCTGCGGATGACAAACTTTTTGCATTTAAGTTACTGACACAAAAAACTTTCTCTCTTTCTCTTTCTCTCTCTCTCTCTCTCTCTCTCTCTCTCTCTCTCTGTCTGTTCATTGCCCCAACCCCGCGCCGTGCTCATTTGTAGCCTCTCGGCTATTTTCCATTTGTGCATACATCCCACTCTCTCTCTTTTCTCTCCCTCTCTCTCAATCTCGGTCTCTCAATTTGCTCCGTCTCTCTCTCTCACTCTGTTTCTCTCTCTCTCTCTCTCTTTGTATGCTGCTAGCAAACATTGCCACGTAGCATCCCAAAAACGCAATCCGAAGGCATCCTTCTGCTGTTTTCTGACCATGATTAGTGCGTCTTTGTAAGTCGCAGGCACATGTCTGATGGGTGGATCTGGTGCGTTCATTTCATATGCTATATTGGTGTTGAACATTTATGCTATCCTCGGGGCCAAAACTCTTTCAGTTCTTTCATTCAGCTAGAGAGAGAGATAGAGCAAGGAGAGATAGAAGAAAGAAAGAAAAAAGCGCCACGTAAAACTTCACTCATTCAACTGCCACGACCGAAATGTTCCCAGAATAAACGAGAAAGTGTTCAGGCACCAAGGGAGGCTACAATATATCCCGAGCATATGAAGGACCAAAACATTGACAATCGGAAAAGACTACTGAAACGTGGAACTGTGCAAGTTTCTGTTTTATATTCGCGCCCGTTTACGTGTCCGGCGTGAAGCACATTTATCATGAAAGCCAATTGTTTTACATGTACTTTATAATAAGCATGTCGCAGAATTATAAATTTCATTTTATCTACTTTATACATAGTGTATACATTCATATATGATAACTTTTCTTTCAATACGAATCTATTCCGGCTAAAAAAAATGTTCGAAAGAGATTTTTTGAATTTACATTTCTATCCACTGCTTCTGAGACAATGAATTACATATTCCCTACAAATTCCTGTATGTCAAAACATTCTGATTCCAATGTTACTATCAGCTTTTCATCCCGGATAAAGACATTTATTCAGAGCTTCTCAAACGTTCCATAACAATTAAAAATTGAAATTTATCACTACATTGCTCTCTAAATTGAAGATCATGCAGCATTAGCGTGCGCGAATTTCGTTTCTTACAAATTCATTGGGGTCTCTCTTGAACATTCTTTACTGCAACGAGTACGGTGTGTTCAAGTACGCTATATAAATTTCATATACATTTATTAAAACATACATATGTACAGTATATTTCTTTGCAATATTGCAAACGGATAAAAAGCACACATTTGGAAAAAAAAACCTTTACAGAGCACGGAATCTACATATGTACTTTACAAATTACGCGTGTGTTCATTGAAATCCCACAAAGAGCTCTCCACATACATATGTATGATGCTTAAATTACCCGCGTAGCCATATTTTGAATGGCAATGAAATGTGTTTACATCGAAATTTAAAATGAGAAATTAATATTTTTGAAAATTGATTGAAAGAGAAACAAGATTGAATCATTTTTTTTTACATGTCGACAATGCATTTCTTGCAAGCGGAGATGTCGTCGTTCAATGGCGAATAGACGAGTTGTTCACTTTTTCTGAAAAAAAAGAAACAAGAATAATTTTGCTAAATAATTCATTGGTCAGAAAAGGAATTCTTTAAGAAAGTCTAAAAAAAAAAGATCGCGCCTCTTGGAAGAGATGGCCGAGAAGGCGACTGAAATCATCCATAGTTTGTATTGGAGAACACCAAGAACAAGCTTGTACCCAAGAGCCGTCTCTTCGCTGGTTTTTGCTTCCTGAATTTATAATTCACAAATTCTACTTTTCTAATTATCGAATGTGGTACAACAATATCCGACAACAATTATAATCGCCCATTTGTGTTGTGAATTTTCCTAAATGTGTTTGAAATTAATTTTACATAAAATAAAAAAAGTAACAAACCTCAATGAAGAAGCTCCTTGTTGAAGAAGCAAGCATGCAGAGCTCGAAGATCTGAGAAAATATATTATAATCAACTAAATATAATATGTAATTAGATCTGAGAAAATATTATTAATAAAGTAAAAGATATTCAACTAAAATTAAAGTGCTTACAATCTGAGCGGTGAGAGGCAGCAGCATCAGCCAAGATCGACGAAAGTTTGCGCGGATGCCAGCGATCGCAATAAGACCCGCCAGAGCGCCGGCAGCGGAGATGAATAGCTGCTGAAAGAGAGAGGACAGAGAGGGAGAGAGAGAGAGAGACTGAGAGAGAGAGTGATAGAGAGAGATGACATATAGATAGTGTGTGTGTGAGAGAGCAAGAGAGAGTGAGAGAAGGATATAGAGAGAGAGTGAGAAAGAGAGATGACATAGAGAGAGTGGGAGAGTGAGAGAGAGAGAGCGAGTGAGAAGGGGAGAGAGAAGGGAAAATAAGATGCCAAGAGAAAGAAAAAACAGACTGTTTACCTATCGTAATTGCAGAAAGAAATAACTACTCGGAAAATGAATGACCCGGCCACTGTCTATAAAGAGTTTGAACTAACAGCGTGGAAGACGCTGTCAAGTGAAGCAGTCGCCGACGTGAATCCACTTTAAATCTCGCAGACAAAGTCCGTAAAATAGAGAGTTCCGAGAAGTTGGACAACGACCTGGAAAGGTGCAGAGTCTATGAAATGATGTTACTCGTCTGAAAACAAAACAAAGCATTGGCAACTGTTCCAACGAATCTGTTTTGAACTGGTCTTGTATAACGAAAAAAAGAAGTGATAATTACCGATTTCACGGGTTTGCCTGCGATGTTCTATTTTATATAATTTAATGTTAATGTTGTCACATCATTTAACTGATGAACGAATAAATAAATAAATGTACCTCCACAGTAGCGCCACCGCAACAGCATGTGGCGGGAGAGGAAAGAGTTGTTGATGGATTAGAAGAAGCTGATTGTGAGGTATTGGGACATTTGGCGGGAGTGGAAACCAAGGCCTCCTTGCTGCCGTTGACTTTGCATGTCATCTCGTTGTGACAATGAAAGAGCTCTAAAAAAAAACTTAAAAAAGGGCGATCACCGAAAATTTACTAATATGCGTTCAAACATGCAAAAATCTCGAATGGAAGTCCATAGAATCAAACTAAGATGTACGGTACACTTGTGGCCAAATGCTTGGTTTTTCCAAAGCGGTATTTCAATTCTGATTGACTATTTTGTTGTTATTTTGTTCTTGCTAAAAGTTTTTACAAAAAAACTAACACAAAAACTTCATTAAGCTCACTGAAATGTCAAAGTCGCGATGTCTTTGTAAATTTTATCTTCCCGCGATGGTAAATGTACCCTAGTTACTGTATACACCACATTTTTGCACTGAGACACCAATATGAATTTGATTCAAAAGTTGCACTTTCAAGTGCATATACTTGAATGTGAAACTTTTTTGTGGTCTTTCATGTGCATATCCTTTATCTATATGCTGAAAACTATTCGAAAATACGTAAAATGTCTCATATTTCGTGAACGACTTTTCGGTGATCACCCTCCTTTAAAGAAGGGCGATCACCGAAAAATTATGTGATATTTCAACTTGTCGCGACCATTCTCACTCTCATAGCAAAGGCGAGAATGAGAGTGAGGAATCACATGGCAGACGCGGCAATTCGAACCACCTGCCTCGCCCTCCTTTAAGAGAAAGAAGACAAAGCAGTCGCAGATCGATTTAAAGGGCGCGAATTGAGTGCACAGCCAGTGAGGAGCGGCTTAAGGGGTGACTGGCCGGATCGCTTTTGAAGAAGAGGAGGATTTTGTATGTGTATGTATATACCCACAAAGATGCATTTCCACAAGACTGGGTAGCGGGATAGGGCATACTTACGACCGACCGACTGAAGTATATGTACATGGACGAATAATAAACTTTGAATATTTATTTAATAAAAAATTGATAGTTCATATATATGTATGTACACATATGTATGTATCTATCTGTCTTTGAAAGAGAGAGAGAGAGAGAGAGAGAGAAGGTACGAAATATTCAGAATAAGGAGCAGTTGTAGAGGCGTTCATCCTGGCACCATCCAACGCCACCTTTATACCAAAGGGCTGAGCTGCAGTTGAAAGGCAGACGATAAAAACAAAAGGGTGATGAGTTTCGCATCGTATGAGGGTGAAACGTTAAGCATACGTACGTTGCATGATATGCCAATTTGTGCTGTGAAGGGTGAAAGGGCGGCAAGCGGCAATGATTGCAGCCAAATATTTGCCACGTTTGCCTCTGACGAAAATCCGTCAGGTATGTGCCCTCAAAAAAATATATGAAAACTCCCTGTTCATCTACACTCTCTCCTTATATCTCTCTCCCTCTCTCTCTCTCTCTCTCTCTCTCCCCGTTTCCGCCAGTCTCTAAAAGGTGTTTTCAATCTTTAGTGAGTCGTAATGTACATACATATGCAAATGCGTGACGCAGCCACTGTCTCCTCAAACTGTGGAATAATATAGACACATTGTCTCTGGGAGGGCGAGAGGAGACAAACACAAAGAGCAGGATATAATAGAGAAGCGAAAACAGCAAATCCTCCATCGTTTCAATCAGGAATTGCTAAGTAATGCAAATCGTCTGCAGAAAATTAACAGGCGAAGTAACGAAGGCGAGGGCGATGAAGAAGAGGAAGACGCTGGAGGTATACTCGCATTCGATCATAATCGTGAAACTTTCATAGATACCGTACCGCCAACAAGTGATACGGCTCGAGCGGCACCGAGCGGCTCGAGCCATATGATCCAAGTTAAATTTTAAAAAAAATCGGAGAAAAAATAGTAACAATATTTGGTCCAAAATTAGTAATATTAATATAAAAATATGAACAGGTATAACTGGGTAAATACGCATTTTCGACCATAGAGAATACGACAGTTAAGAACATTTTCAAAAATATTCAGAAGTGACCGACATGAGATCTCCTAATATGTGAATTTGCTGCATTTAACACGAGGAAAGGTCGTGTTAAACAAGAGTCAGCGAACTCATTATTGACCGGGGATTGCGCGGGGAAGCGTGGTCAGGTGGTATCGGGGTGCAACTCTCAGGATTCGTAATCAAAGACTACAATCTGATATGGGTTTGGAATTTCTCAGGTTTGGGTCTTGTGTCGGCGCCGACGCCCAAAGTGGGCGCGACTGGTTTTCGGGATTCACTGGATGGGCCAATTTGAGACTGGAAGCTGAAAAGAATATTTTCTGATAGGGAATGTCTTTATGATTTTTTAGGAAACAAAATGGGCTAATTCCGTCAGAGGGTCCAAATTTTCCCTCACCCATTTTTGGCCCATTTTTCCTCTGTTTTTTTTCCTCACTGTTTCATTTTAAAAGGCGGATCTTATACTTTCGACATACGTACATACATATGTATGTTTATGATGTTGTTTTTCAAGGCGCTTGCAATGATTGTGGGAAAACAGACATTGTATGATATCGGTCGGTGCAAAAAATATCGTGCCCGTTTTGCGTGACAGGACATCCAGATTCTTGTTCAGTCACGAGTGCTTTGAAACGAGCATATTTGTAATTCGCTGGGTTACCGGAAAAGTGCCCTGAGGAGGCTGTGAAATCTCGGATTTTTGGGTGGCCATTTCCGCGGCCATTTCTTCTCGGCAATTGAACTCTTCGCGCTTCTCTATCATATAATCTAGTGCTCTAATGTATAAGCTCTTTTCTCCTATCGCCGTCCCGGTGGCAATGTGTCTATGTTATTCCACAGTCTGATTGTGAGGAGACAATGACTGTGGCGTAACGCGTTTGCATATGAACATTACTGATCAATAAAGACTGAAAACACGTCGGAAACGGAGAAAGAGAAAGAGAGAGAGAGAAAGAAAAAGAGAGAGAGAGAAAAAGAGAGAGAGAGGGAGAGAGAGAGAGGGAGAGAGAAAGCAGACGAACAGGGAGTTTCCACATAATCATGAGTGCATTTTTGAAGGCACATTCCTAACGGATTTTTGTCAGAGGCAAAGGTGGCACAAATATTTGACTACAATTCAAGCACTTTGCCGCCCTAGCTCAACACAAATTCACATGCATTCAACATATGCGTAACGTTCCCACTCATAAAATACGAACCTCATCACAGTTTGCTTTCATCGACTGCAGCTCACAGCCCTTTGGTTTAAATGTGGCACTGGATGTTATCTGGATAGAAGCCTCCACAACTGCTACTTATTTTGAATATTTCGAACCTTCCCTAACTTTCAAAGATAGACAGACATGTACGTATACATATGTATGTACATACACTTATGTAGGAAGTATGTATGTATGTAATATCCTCCACCCCATCTTGTATACTGTTGTTTCCGTGATATACTGTTGTTTTAAACAAAAAAAAACACATCTAATTGTTGGTATATGTATGTGTGCATATGTATATGTATGTACATATGGACATAAATGCATGTTCATACATGCTTACTAATTTAATATATATTCAGCAATACGATACAAGAACCGTATGCGTCTCCATAGATATTTTTTCAACAAATAAATCCTTAAAGAAGGGCGATCACCGAAAAACTGCAATTGTATGTTCAAACGTTCAAAGGTTTCAAACGGAAGTCTATTAAATTACTCAAAAAAGTACGGTAGACGAGATCGCTAAAGTAGCGCTGGTTTCGAAGCGAGATGTTATGGCTCGTTTACTAATTTCATACTGTTTTGCCTAATAATCTTTAGTTTATTGTAGAATATTCGCATAAGAAAGGGATAAAGCAGGAAACAAACAAATGTCTTAAAATATTTGTAAATTCAATCTTCCCGCGATGGGTAAGTGACCGTTAATATACTGTCGAGTGCTGTCACACCACGTTTTTGCACTGACACCAATCACAAATTCATTACAAAATTGCACTTTCAAGTATCTTAAGCTTGAATTTGGAACTTTTTTGTGTTTTTTATTTGCCTTTTCTTTTTCCTAATGCCCGAGACTATTCGAAAATAGCTAAGATGTTTCATAAATCGGCAATCACTTTTCGGTGATCGCCCTCCGTTAAAGACACAAAAGGTAAAATACGAAAAAGAAGATGTTGCAGAATATAGTGGTGTTGTTTTCTTCAGAATTAGTTATCATTTATCTCTTTAAAAAAATGCATACGTTTTCTTACATTATAAACGTGTTCAAACAATAGCTTATTATTCACCTAAACAGACATTCTATTGAATTTGCCTTTTTTGAACTAGAATTTTGCTAAAACTAACACAAGGCGAAGTGATCTGTCTTTAAAACGTTCTCCCATTTTAAAAGCGAGACATTTCTAATATATGTATGCACAGGTTGTTGGTTTGGAATGTCAGAGAAAGAATATAAAATTTTTTTTTAAATGAAATTGTATCGTAATAAACATCGGTATTTTCAAAAGACCCTGGCAAGCGAGCCTTCTACCACTGAACCACCGACTCGTCTTTCTGTACCTCCCGACACACTCACTGGCTCTGCACACTCAATTCCACCCCTCCTTCGATTGATCTGCGACAGTTTTTGTCTTCACTCTACATACTACGATTTGAGGTTTCCAATTCTCTCGTCTGTCAGAACAAAGCTGTCTATTTATGCAACACCGTAATAAATTGAAGAAAAAAAAATTAACACCGACTGGCTTTTCGTCTTCAAATTTCCACAAGGACATCTTACTCATGCAACCAATGATATAATAGAAGGACATAGTACTAATAGTTTTAGGCTTGTCGCAGTTTGTCAAATGGCTACTGCTCTTCTTATCTGCTCACCTATAGACGTCTTAATTCGCGGGATAATTTGAAGTTCTCGACAAAATATGAATATGAAAACAGCATCGTCTTTTCTTTTTAAATATTCCGTAGCCGTCCGTCCTATCTTTTCTTTCGCATGCTCATATTCGTTAGGCCATTTCAATACTTTTCGAACAGGTCATGTTTTCAAAATTGATTTTTATTTAATTTTTTAAATTCATTTTTTTAAAGCTCTTCAACGAGATGACGTGCAAAGTCGGCGGCGGCTGCTGCAGCGCGGGAAAGACGGCGCTGAAGGCGGTTGCCACTCCCGTCGAACGTGCCGATTCCTCAGCAGCTTCATCGAATCCATCAACTCCTGCTTTGTGCTGCTGCGACGGCATTACCGTAGAGGTACAGTGTTGGTTAAAAAGTCTATTAACTTTTGGTTTTTTCAAACAAAATTTCCTTAATAGTCGACGAAAGGTTATGAAATTTTCATGGCTGCTACTTGATCTAGTTAGACACCTAATAGTACATTATTGGTTTCATTTATCGACCATTGAGCGTGAAAAATAAATAAAATAAATATCAATTCTTTTTTTTTGGACTAGACCAGTTCAAAACAGATTCGTTGGAACAGTTGCCAATGTTTTGTTTTGTTTTCAGACGAGTAACATCATTTCATAGACTACATGCCTTTCCAGGTCGCTCTCCAACTCTTCGGCATTCTCTATTTTACGGAATTTGTCTGCGAGATTTACAGCGGATTCATGTCGACTACTGCTTCACTAGACAGCGTCTTCCAGGCTGTTAGTTCACACTCTTTATAGACAGTGGCCGGGTCATTCATTTTCCGAGTAGTTATTTCTTTCTGCAATTACGATTGGGAAAGAGTCCTTTTTCTCTTGCCTTTTTATTTTCTCTTCTCTCTCCCCTTCTCTCTCGCTCTCTCTCTCTCTGTCCTCTCTCTCTCTCTATGTCACTTTATCTCTCTCTCTCTCTCTCTGCCCTCGCTCTCCCTCCCTCTCCCCTCTCACTCTCTCTCTCGCTCTCTCTCTCTCTGTCTCTCTCTCTCTGCCCTTGCTCTCTCCCTCTTTCTCTATGTCCTCTCTCTTTCAGCAGCCCTTCATCTCCGCTGCTTGCGCTCTGGCGGGTCTTCTTGCGATCGCTGGCATCCGCGCAAACTCGCGTCGATCTTGGCTGATGCTGCTGCCTCTGAGCGCTCAGATTGTAGGCACTTTATTTATTTATTTATTTATTTGAAATTTTTTTCATGATTGTATACTGGTAGATAGACTGACAGACATTAAAAACGTCTTATGCACATGTTGTTAATTACTTTATATTTTCTCAGCTCTTCGAGATCTACATGCTTGCTGCCTCAACAACGGGCTTATTCGTTGATGAGGTTTTTTTTATTAATATTTAGCTTTTTAAATAAAATTATTTTCCGACACATTTATAAATTCACTATACAGGCGGGCGATTGTATGTTATTGTTTTCGTGGAATTTACAATAATTATACAGTGAGAAAGGCAGAATTAGAAATTAGGTATCATATTTCAGGGGGCTGAAGGCAGCGAAGGAGAGAAAAAGGCTCTTTGGTACAAGCTTGTTATTGGTGTTCTCCTCTACAAATTGTGGATGCTCACAGTCGTCTTCTCGGCAATCTCTTCCAAGAGGCGCGATCTTTTTTAGAGTTTATTAAAGAATTCCTTTTCTGGCCAATGAATTATTTAACTAAATTTTTTTTTTTCAGAAAAAGTGAAGAACTCGTCTATTCGCCATTGAACGACATGTCCGCTTGCAAGAAATGCATTGTCGACGTTTAAAAAAAGATGGTGTCTCTGATCAATCAATTTTTTTAAACATGTTTATTGGAAAACATATTCTATTGGAAAACAATTTAACAAATTATATAACAATTTATCGTTGTATCAGCCCGATTGTGGGATGGGTACAGAGATGTAATTGACCGAACGTCAACTTTGTTGCGGGATACAAATAAAATTGGAGACATTCATTGCCATTTAAAACTATGGGTAATTGAGTCATACATACTATGTAGTATGTGGAAAACTCTTTATGGAATTCCAAGAAGAAAAAACAACTAATTTCTGAAGTACATATGTATGTAGATACCATGCTCTGTATAGGTTTTTTTCCACAATGTATGCTTTTCTTCTGTTTGTTATATATATATAGTATCTAATTTATTATACTGTACATATAAATATGATAAAAGAATATGAGATTTCTAAGTCATACTTGAGCACATCACACTCATTGTTGCAAAGAATGTCCTAGAGAGATCCAAATGAATTTGTAATAAACGAAATTTGCGTACGCTAATTCTACATGCTCTACAATTTAGAGTGAAGTAATGCTAATGGTAACCATAAATTTCAACTTTAAAGCGTTATGGAAGGTTTGAAAAGGTCTGAATTTAAAAGTTTTCATCCAGGATGAATTGCTGAAAATAACATTGGAATTAAAATGTTTCAACACACCTTGGAATCTGAAGGACAAGAATATTATCTCACAGTAAACATCATCTTCTTTTCTCTTCTTTTCTCCACCACGGTCAGCTCATTCATCCTATAAGGGGAGATGAGAAAGTATTAAACAAGCGTCGGTGGTTCAGTGGTAGAATGCTCGCCTGCCACGCGGGCGGCCCGGGTTCGATTCCCGGCCGACGCAATCTTTTGAACATTCCGATGTTGATTACCGACAATTTCATTTAAAACCGTTTTTTTCTATTCTTTCTCTGACATTCCAAACCAGAATAATCTTCTTATTTCAAGTTGGATTCTTTAGATCAAACATTTTACGAAAATATTTATAGCAGTGCAAAATTCAAATCTCGTAGTTATTCTGGCTAACAGTAAGCAATTCAAGCCCAAGTCCTCTTCCGTCTTCAATCTTTCGACGGCTCCATCAGCATTGCGAGGCGAATATTCTGTGATGTTCCTCATCATCGGCAATTTCATAAGAGAGCCAGAGGAGGGGCGAGGGCGGCAGTATGCTGAAGAGCCACACGACGTTGCGCAAGACGATGAAGAAGTGTGTTGCTGGAGGGGGTTATAAGAACAAGAGGATCGTGTACACATGGACAGTGAGAAGTTGAAGAGAGAGAGAGAACGAGAGAGAGAGTGCGAGAGGGAAAGAGAGCGAGAGAGAGAGGGTGAGAGAGAGCAAGACAGGAATCGTGTGAACGTCTGGAGAGCTAGGATAAGCGAGAGGGAGAGAGACAGAGAGAAAGAGAGAGAGAGAGAGAGAGGCATCGAGAGCGTCGAGATTGTGTGTGAATAGCTCTGCACGAGCTTCTTCTCACCAGCAAACGTACAGCGTGTGGACGAGAGGGCAAAAAGCGGCCAGCCAACGGGGTACTTAAGATAGTCTCGTAGAACCCGGAGACACGCCATGGCGCGCCCTCTTCACTGCATGAAGCGGTGAATTCGACATCAGCATTTTTCTTTTCTACATTTTCGTACCATTTATCTCAATGTTATCTTACATATGTATATGTATGTATTAAGATGTTTTAGGTTTCGGGCCAAAGTACAGTAATTGTAATTTTAATATATGTTACATGGTAAGAACCGGCATATGATGCGGTGCGCCGGCGCCACACTGCTGGCCGCTGTTCTCCTGCTTGCCGGCGGAGGCATCCGAGCTGAGGTTCCGTATCTTGTGGCAATCCTAATTTTTGATTGGCAATCCTAACATAATGCCAAATCAGCGCAGTTAACAGCGATAACAATACCATTACACAAAATGGTTATTTCATCATCTCAACAATTATTTTGCCACATACACCAGGATGCCAACTCGGAGCAGCATCAGCCAACCTCAGTTCGATGCAAGCGACAGTACTACGGCTGGGGCTGTGGCGGAGGCGCAGCACTCGCGCCCTACCCGACCGAAGGCTACTATGCGCCAGCCATCGCGCCAGTTGTCAGCAACTTTATTATTTTATTTTATTTTTTATTTTAAATATAAATATATTCTTTTCATAGACTACAGCTGAATAAATAACTATCAACCATTCTTAGCACAAGAATATAAAGCTATAGCGTATTTTTCCAAAGCATTCCACATATTCTCACGGGTGATCTTCAGGCCTGCGCCCCGGCGTGCATGCCAGCGTGCCGACCTGCTTGCATCTTCGGTGTTCTGCCCCCTCTTCCTCCGCCTCCTCCGCCTCCTCCGTCTCCTCCTCCTCCTCCTCCTCCTCCTCCTCCTCCTCCTCCTCCTCCTCCTCCTCCTCCTCCTCCTCCTCCTCCTCCTCCTCCTCCTCCTCCTCCTCCTCCTCCTCCTCCTCCTCCTCCTCCTCCTCCGCCCCCTCCTCCTCCGCCTCCTCCTCCTCCTCCGCCTCCGCCCCCTCCTCCCGCTCCCCTCTGTGTCCCGGCTTGCATGCCAGTGTGTGCTCCGGCCTGCATCGCCGCTCCTCCCCCTCCTCCGCCTCCTCCGCCTCCGCCTCCTCCGCCTCCTCCGCCACCACCTCCCCCTCCTCCTCCAGTCTGTGCCCCAGTCTGTATGCCGAGCTGCCTTCCAGCTTGCGTCGCCGTTCAGGTTTGCCATCTACGCCTCGTTTTCTAATTTATTCATGTCCCTGAAAGACAAAGAAAATATGTATGGATTTTAGCCACTAGCCGTAGCGCTTCCGCCTCCTCCTCCGCCGCCTCCGGTCTGCGCGCCGGTATGCATGCCGACATGTGCTCCAGTATGTCTCGCGGCCATCCCTGTCCCTCCTCCGCCTCCGCCTACTCCTCCCCCTCCTCCTCCTCCCGCTCCCCTCTGTGTCCCGGCCTGCATGCCAATGTGTGCTCCGGCCTGCCTTGCTGCTCCTCCGCCTCCACCTCCTCCTCCTCCGCCTCCGCCTCCCCCTCCGCCACCTGTCTGCGCCCCAGTCTGTATGCCCACTTGTGCTCCAGCCTGTGTTGCCTACTATGCACCTCCTCCCCCGCCTCCCCCGCCTCCTCCCCCGCCTCCTTCCCCGCCTCCTCCTCCCCCTCCTCCTCCTCTCCCTCCACCCCCAGTCTGTGCCCCAGTCTGTATGCCAACTTGTGCTCCAACATGTGTTGCGTACTTTGCACCTCCTCCTCCTCCTCCTCCCCCTCCACCCCCAGCATGCATCCCGAGGTGCCTGCCCTCATGCCTTCCAGCTTGCGTCGCCACAGGGTAAGAGCCCCTCATCAGTGCCTGTCCCATCCAAGGCTAGGCCAAGACTCTTTGTTCATTCAATTCGTCTGTACATACAAGACAAGTGTTCGCGTTACATTTGATGCGTGTTCTTCAGGAACGATAAATTATCTGTCTCAAACCTCTCGTTCTTGTCACTGGAGCAACAATTGAAATGGTCTTTATAATGCATTATAAGCATAACATCAGGAAAGGATAACAGAATATGATAGCCTCATTTAGGGGCAATGGCATCATTAAATAATACGTTTCCCGCCTTCTCCATAATTAACTCCATGATTCGTGAATATCGGGACGGACATTTTATAAATTACAATTATGGCCATCTAAAAAGTGTCTGGTCTCGCGTGTAGGATGGCATGAAATGTGCTATTTAAACATTTAGCTGTATTCGAATATAAATTGTGCGACTCTATGGCAACGGTCACCGCTGGCTGCATGCTATCTGAATTCTAGAGTTTTGAGATCGCTTCTCATTTTGACGCTTAGAAACTAGTAACCTTTGACTTATACAAAGAAGTAGTCAGATGAAACCAGATGAAGTCAAAAAAACGAGTCATTACAGAGCGCGCTTGCAAACGGTCATTATTTTCGACAAAATAATATTATTTGTTCAAAAATGCCATCAGAAAAGCAGCTTCTTTAACAATCTGTTTTCAAATAGAATAATATGTATATTCCAGGTGGTAAAAGGAATTTGAAGAGAATTATTCTTCTGCACTTCATATTGGGAACAGAATGTTTGGATGCTTTCTTCTCTTCTCCTCACCATCAGTTCCCCTTGCGTTTAATTTCGACGGACGTCTTAATTTCGTCTTTCCGATTAGCCTTACATTAGCTGTGTCATATGCAAAACCATCTCTTCATGCTTATCGAGCGAAAAAAGAGGGCTCCAAAACTAAGAGTGCCAGAAATTTGCATTTTTTCCAAGTTGATTTACAAATATGTTTTTCTCTTTGTTGCTACTCGGCGTTCCGCATAGAGCTCGTGTGTAAAAGCGCGAAGAGGTCATGTACTCTTTCACTATTTGCTTTGCTGAAATATCATTATCTTCCCGGTGATTACGATCAATCAACATCTCTGTGTCCTTTCACAATCGACCTCAAGTCAAGGGTAGATAGTACTGAAGAGAATGATCAATCAATCGCTTACTCTCTGACACCTCGGATCAGTCGGATAATTTATTGTTCTTGAAGAACACGCATCAAATGCACAATGAGACGATAAATGCCTTTTATATACAGACGACTTGAATGAACCGAGAGACTCGGCCTAGCCTGGGACAGACTGACATCGAGGGGCTCTTACCCTGCGGCGATGCATGCTGGAAGGCAAGCGGGAAGGCACCTCGGGATACATGCTGGGGGTGGAGGAGGGGGAGGAGGAGGGGGAGGGGGAGGAGGCGCATAGTATTCAACACAGGTTGGGGCACAAGTGGGCATACATACAGGAGCACAGACTGGGGGCGGAGGAGGAGGCGGCGGTGGCGGAGCAGCCAGGCAGGCCGGAGCACACACTGGCATGCAGGCCGGGACACAGAGGGGAGCTAGAGGAGGCGGAGGAGGCGGCGGCGGTGGAGGGGCAGGGATGGCCGCGAGACAAACTGGAGCACATGCAGGCATGCACATCGGCGCGCAGACTGGCGGCGGCGGAGGAGGAGGCGGAAGGGCAATGGCTACTGGCTGAAATCCATATATGTATAAATGTATATATTTTTTGTCTTTCAGTTGCATGAATAAATTAGAAAACGAGGTGAAAAGTGCAAACCTGAACGGCGATGCAAGCTGGAAGACAGGTCGGCATGCAGACTGGGGCACAGACTGGAGGGGGAGGGGAAGGAGGCGGAGGAGGAGCGGCGATACAGGCTGGCGCGCAGACTGGCATGCATGCTGGAACGCAGAAGAGCGGAGGAGGGGGAGGGGGAAGAGGCGGAGGCGGAGCAACCAGGCAAGCCGGAGCACACACTGGCATGCAGGCCGGGACACAGAAGGGAGCGGGAGGAGGCGGAGGCGGCGGAGGAGGAGGAGGTGGAGGAGGTGCCGGAGGCAAGACACCGAAGATACACGCAGGTCGACACGCTGGCATGCATGCTGGAGCGCAGGCCTATAAGAACAGGTTTTCCATTTTACAATACCTTACATACAATGTTATTTACTTTGCACTTAAGATAGACCCTAAAATAAAATGAGTCACTGACCACTGGTGCTATGGCCGGCGCAAAGTAGCCACCAGGCGGGTGAGGCACCAGTGCCGCGCCGCCGCCGCAGCCCCAGCCGCCGTAGTACTGTCGCTTGCATCGGACGGTGGCTGATGCCGCAGCTGGGGCATCCTGTTAAAGGAGATGTTGAGCATGTCACAACTTTTGGCAGGAAGAAAAATTTTGGCGGGAAATAAAGTTTTGGCGTGAAATAAGTTTTGGCGGGAGGGACAGTTTTGGCGGGATAGACAGTTTTGGCGGGTAGTACAGTTTTGGCGGGAAAGACAGTTTTGGCGGGAAAGATAGCTTTGCAAGTTTTGGCGTGAAATAAACTTTTGGCGGGATGCTTCAAACCTCTGCACGGATGCCCTCGACAAGCAGCAGGAGTGCGACGAGCACTGCGGCGCCCGCGCACCTCATCTCGGGCCGGATCTTATGGATGGAGACAAATATAGTATGTCACAAGAGTTGTATCGGTACGAAAGTGATGCAACTTGACGAACATTCAGAAATATGCATGTACAAGCTGGATTGGTACGAAGTATCAATTTGACGAACTTATGTGTGACAAATTTTGAACTGTTTAGTAAATAATAAAGTTCATCTAAACTTTCCTTTCAGATGACACGTGATTGCCAGGGGCCCTCACTCTGCACTCAATGGCGGAGTGAGTGTGTTCATGCTTCTCAGTCTGCTGGAGACTGTCTTAAGTACCCGCGGACTGGCCTCTTTTTGCCCGTGTGCTTCTCGCCCATGCTTCGTTGTACGCCGGAGGGGCTATTCACACACACAGACACACTCTTCGAGATCATTCTCCTCCCATCACTCTCTCGTCCTCTGGTTCTCTGTTTTCTCTCTTTCTCTTTCTCTCTCACACACAGTTTTCTCTTTCTCTCCCTCTCTCTTTCTCTATCTTTCTATCTTTCTCTCTTTCTTTCTCTTTCTCTTTCTTTTTCTTTTTTTCTCTTTCTTACTTTCTATTTCTCTCTTTCTCTCTTTCTCCTTTTTCTCTTTCTCTCTTTCCCTGCTCTCTTTTCTTCTTAATTCCTTCCATCTCTTTCTCTCCTTCTCTCTTTCTCTCTGTCTCTCTCTCTCTTTCTCTCTTTCTCTCTTTCTCTGTTTCTCTGCTCTCTTTTCTTCTTAATTCCTTCCCTCTCTTTCTCTACTTCTCTCTTTCTCTCTTTCTCCCTTTCTCTCTTTCTCTCTTTCTCCCTCTATCTCTTTCTCTCTTTCTCTGCTCTCTTTTTTCTTAATTCCTTCCCTCTCTTTCTCTCTTTCTCTCTTTCTCTCTTTCTCTCTTTCTCTCTTTCTCCCTCTCTCTTTCTCTCTTTCTCTGCTCTCTTTTCCTCTTAATTCCTTCTCTCTCTTTTCTTGCTGCCACTTCGTGCTCCTCTCGAGATACCCCCTTCCTGAACGCCTTGTCTTCACCGGATCAACGGACCGTTTCTTATGACAGTTCCCGGCTGAATCTTCTTTTTTTCCAGCCTCTTTCCACGCCATCCTCTCGGCAGTGCCTCTCGTCCTCGAACACACAATCGAGATTTATCTTCTCCTCATTCTTTCTCGTGCTCGACTCTCGGCTCACGGCTGGATCTCTCTCTCTCTCTCTCTCTATCTCTCTATCTAGCTCTCTCATTATCTCTATCTCTATCTCATTCTCTGACTCTCCCTTCCTGCCACACTTTTTATGGGGTTGAAGAACAGAGGAAGCAAGTGTCCTTGCAATCTTTGCACAGACTGTCTGCAAGCATCCTGGAGAGAAGAATCAGGGGGCTCGCGGATAAAAGAAGAAGAATAGGAAGAAAAACAGTAAATAATGACAGTGAACACCAAACGATAGATAGTTGGCGGGGATTAAATTTCCTACAGCTCGATCATGTCTCTCTTTCTCTATCTCTCTCTCTCTCTCGCAGAGTAGTTTAAACGTTTATCAAGTAGTTCTTCAATTATCGTTTGTATTACATTGTTTCACTTGATGTTCGACAACAAAGAGTGACACATGAAATAAGGAGTTCAAGATTAATATTTAAAAAAAAATTGAAATGAGTAAATAAGTCAATAAATGTGTTTTGTAGTGTAGTGGCAACATAGAGTGGACGGGAGAGTCGACCATGTGAGGTGGTCTACAATTCAAAGAGTGAGAGCGGACGGGAGAGTCGACCGTGCGAGGTGGTCTACAAGTCGAAGAGTGACTGCCAGTCGACGCCACGCTTCGCCGTGTAGTACTCGGCGCAGCGATGCTGCGTCTCGACAAAGTCGTCCCAGAGTTTCCGATTCTCTAGCTCGCGCTTGATGCATGGCAACTGTACACAACGTCATGTTCATATTTTTTTATTATTACTAAAAATAGAAACAATTATTTAAAAAAAAACATAATGAAACGGCTTTTTTATAGGAAAAGAATATTAGAAGATTCAGCGAAATTAGGCTCTTTTTTGTCATTCTTTTTTTTCTGTCAAAATATACTTTACTTTACTTTGATAAATATCCGTATTTATTCATTAACGTTCAAACAGTTGAAGTAATGAAGCAAAATATACGCAGAACAAAGCAGAGAGAAAGAGGGAAAGAGGTAGTAGAAAGAGAGAGAGAGGGGGAGAAAGAGACAGAACGAGAGAGAGAGAGAGAGAGAGAGAGAGAGAGAGAGTAGAAGGAGAGAGAGTAGAAGGATTGAGAGGAGAAATAGAGAGAGAGAGAGAGAGGAAAAAGAGACAGAGGGAGGGAGAGAGAAAAGAGAGACAGAGGGATTGAGAGAGAGAAAGAGAGACAGAGAGAGAGAGAGAAATCGCTGCCAAAGGCTTGCCTGTCTGTAGATGTATGAGTAGATGTCGAGCCTCTTCTCGCATCGTTCCCAGTCCTTCTCCTTCGACTCCATCGACTGCTGGGCGATGCCGCCGGCGACGTTGCCGAGCTAAAGCCTCTTCTCTCTCCATATCTCTATCTCGCTCTCTCCTTCCCTCTCACTCTCTCTTCCTCTCCCTCTCACTCTCTCTCTATCTCTCTCGCTCTCTCTCTCTTTCCCCGTCTCTCTCTCTCGCTCTCTCTCTTTCGCCCTCTCTATCTCTCGCTCTCTCTCACTCTTTCGCGCGCTCTCTCTCGTTCCTTCTCACAATTTCACCCTCTCTCTCTCACTCTCTCCCTCAATCTCTATATTCCAAACCAAAATTGGCATCCCGTTGACATTACAGATGAGCGGGCTGCCAGAGTCGCCCTATAAATTTCGTATCTTAATTTTTCAAGGTAGCACAAAAAAGAGAAACCGTAATAAGAATGAAAAGAACACTTTATTAATTGACCTAATTAGTCGTCTAATTAGTAGCCTAATTAATTTGCATATTTAATTTGCATAATTAATTACATTGCATGCGCTCGCGTGCTTCTTGTACTTTTGGACGGCGAGCGCGTCATTGTAGACAAGGACATGCTTGGTGGTCGCCATGTGCAGGCGATGCTCGTAGTGGCCAAACTCTCAAATTAATTTGTATAAATAATATATAACAAATTTTATTTAAAAAAAATTCTTTTTTTCACTTCTTTTCTATCTGATTTTCAATGCAATAATAACTATAAAATGATTATTTATATTATTATTCAACAAGAAGAAGAAGACTATTAAAAGGAAAGTATTTTTTAAACAAGAAAAGGAGAGGAACTACCGACCGTCAAGACCCCAGCCAGTCACCATGCACTTGCCCTTCTCCATACTCTGTGGCGTCGTGATGTTTGGGAAGATGTCTGGCGAGAGAATCAGCGGTACCTGGAAGGCGTTGTTGAACACGCACGGCGAATGATCAGGCTAATTCGAATGAGGAGCTCTTGTGAGGTGGGGTGTTGACGGGAATCGACTACGTAATATTTGCGTGTCGTTTTACGGAAATTTGCATCCTTCTACTGCAATCCGCATATATACTGCACACAAGCAAGAGCAGCATTAACCGCACGAACAGACAACGTATGCGGGTCCTTGCGATCGCACACCGAGACGTTCTCCTTGAAGAAGAGCAGGCCGTAGTCGTCGCGCTTCTCCCAGAATTCGTAGTGCTAAAGGGGAAAGCATGGATGAAAGAGCTTTTCATGAACTACATGCATGCTCATGGTCAGCTAAAATTTTTTT
Source organism: Allodiplogaster sudhausi (assembly GCA_945643635.1). Lineage (NCBI taxonomy): Eukaryota > Metazoa > Nematoda > Chromadorea > Rhabditida > Diplogasteridae > Allodiplogaster > Allodiplogaster sudhausi. The sequence continues at coordinate 3,258,430 of CALZFC010000035.1, read as the reverse complement.
AAATTAATTGATAAATAAAATTACTTGAAATATTAAAATAAATCAAACAACTAGAAAACAAAAAGTAGAAAAAACAACATCCTTGGCGCGAAAGAAGTCGCTGCCCTTTCGCACAATCTCTCGATCCAGCTCTGGCACGTCCGCTTTGTAGTCGTTGATGGTCATCTGCATGCGGTTTCTGAAAATAAATTTTAAAAAATGAGATCGAAAAGGTGCTCTTTTTGAAGTCACACAAATTGTAGTTAAAAAAAAACATTCATGTGTAACATATGTACATACAAGCAAACATATCTATACGAAATGGTATTGCTTTTTTTCTTATTCTTATTCTGAGTAGCTAGCGAAGATGTGTGTATTAGTTGGTAGCGTAATTTCGAGACTGAAGCAGAGAGACAACCGCACGAGCTCGAGACGCCGCTGATACAATGAGCGGCCGTGTGGACGACGCGCGACGAGAGCAGGGTGCCGGCGCAGTTGAAGATCGTCTCGCGCTCCTTGTGCAGCGTCACCATCCATGGCGGACTTTGGCCTATTATTATTATTATTATTATTATTATTATTATTATTATTATTATTTAATATATTTTTTATTCATATAATCATTATATTAATTCTTATTATTATAATTTTTTTACAGATAATTTATCAATAATTAAATCAATGCATTTGGAGCCTTTCTTCTAGTCGAAAAAAAAATAAATAATAAATAAATAAATAAGGATTGATTTATTTTGAATGCTTGTAATAGAGAGTCGAAAATATGTAATTGTCAAATCAGCACAGTCACACTCACGTGACTTGACCGTTCGTCCACGAAGTAGGAACTGAGTTGAGTGGTCACATCCAAAAGTCAATAATAATAATAGTGCCCAAAATGCCGTAGGTCTTGAAGGAGGAGGCATTGATCAAATGAAACAGATGGACTTTCGATGTGCGGGAAGAGGAGAGAAGCTAGAAGACCTTCTCTCTCTCTCGGTCTCACTCTCTTTCTCTCTCTCTCTCTCTCTCTCTCTCTCTCTTTCTCTCTTGAGTCATCCATGGAGAAGCAAGTACCAGTCGTTGACGTAGTGGGCACGGGAAATGAGATGATTGATTGATTGGAAAAGAAAGGAGCCTACTGAAAAAGGAAAGGAAAAGCAAGCTTGTACTTTGTGTGTGTGTGTGTGTGTCTCTCTCTCTCTCTCTCTCTCTCTCTCTCTCTCTTTCTTTCTTCCTTCTCTCTCTCACTCTCTGTCTATCTCTGATTGTCTATTTGTCTCTCCATCTCTATTTCTTTCTTTCTCTCTATAACGTAAATGCCAGTATTCACACTGTTCTCTATGCTCTCCACCTCAGCCTTGCATACTCGACTTCCAGACAGACTATTCTTTTTGTTGATTAATTAAGAAAGGTGAACTGACGCTCGTGTTCGGGAACCTTTTCGAAGCTCTCGATCCATAGACAGAAAATAGAATTAATTTCAACATATACTAGTATGTAATTAGATCACTTGGCACAGAACGGAAGATTAAAGTAAAGCCAAGCGTTCAACTTCTGAATCGAAATGACCAAAGGAGTGTGAGTTTAAGGGACGGAGAATATTGATTTAAATAAGCAGCGTTGATTGGATATATTTATTTAAAAAATAATAATAGAAAAATGGAAAAAAATATTGATGATTATTCAGAGCAAGAGAGGAAGGTCGGATAGATCAAAACTATGCCAGCGTGCGCAATTGTGACCGTGACAAAGAGATCTGCAAATGTTTGTATTTCATGTCAGTATTGTCGTAGAATTTTTGGTCATTGGACAGTTTACAACTTCTCATGGCATTTCGAGTTGATGGACTTCATTTCGTTTTAAGACAAGGAATGCATGGATTCTGTACTTCGGTCGCCGACGTGAGGCGAACACGAGAGTGAGTTCATCCCCCTTTATTTTATGCCTTGATCTACAGATAAATTAAAAGTCATTTCCTTTCAATTAGCCTTTGCAGTGTTTTCGGCCTGGAGTCAACAACATTTGTATAATCTTCTGATTGTGAGCAGAACAAAAAAAAAAGAATGCAAATTTAACATTTTCCAACTTTTAATTTTATTCGTGTTTGATTGGTTGGTCCCAGTCTTTGCGAATGACACTGTTAGTAGCCTAGAAATGAGGCCGAAGGACACGTCATCGAGAACATGTCTCAAATCTTGCCTTAAGATCTTGGTCGCCACTTTATTCGCCCTCTCTGTCTCTCTTTTTCTCTCTCTTCTCTCTCTCTCTCTCTCTCTTCTCTCTCTCTTTCTCTCTCTCTCTCTCTTCTCTCTCTCTCTCTCTCGTTGAGAAGGGAAGGAATTCTTCGCCTTGTCGCCATGTCACATCTCTCGCAGTCTGCGACTGACCCGATTTCCGCCGGCCGCTATCTTCTTCTTCAGGTTCCCTTCTTCACAGCGCTGAGTGACTTGACATGGGAATGCTCAGTCAAAGAGAATGTCTATAGTAGAGAGAGACAGAGAGAGAGAGAGAGAGAGAGAGGGAGAGAGAAACTAAGGAAGGAAGATAGAGAGAAAGGGAGAGAAAGAGAGAGAGAGAGGGAGAGAGTGCAGAGAGAAAGAGAGAACGGAGACGAACCATGTTCTATCGCAAATGATGGAGGCTCTCACTACTACTAATTGTGACACTTCACTGATCACGCACACGAGAGAGACAGAGATCAACTCCACAAATTGTTAATTGCATCCTCGTCCTTAGACTCTAGCAGCACTTTATTAACACTCATTTTCTGACCACTCTTCAATGATAGGAGGCAACTTATATAGCATGAATAGCGGAAACAACATTTCTCTTACTCTTCAACACCTCATTTACTATGAAATTAATGTTATAGTAGAATATATAGAGCAATAATCTATATGTCGTTATGAAAATAAAATGTGTGTGTATATAAAAATAGAAAAAAATAATAAGAAGGTAATCGGAGAGAAGAGAGAGGCGAGCAAGTGGAAAGTGTTTGAAGCAAGACAAAAGACAAAAGCGCCACTTTAGAAGGGCTGTCCAAAAAAAAACTGGAGTCAAATCGGGTGTCAAAACTGGAGTCAAAGTGAAGCGTATCAAGAATGGCTAAAAGCTAGAGGAAAAGGAAGGATGATAGCAAAATCAGAATCAGGAGAAAAAGACTGAAGAGTCGGATACAAAAGGCAGAAGATGGATTTAAGAGGAAAGGAAAAACGCTCTGGACATATGGCCGCTGGCAGACAGCCACAGTCCTTCACGTCTGCCTCCCAAATAGACGAGGCGCCAAATTCAAATGCCAAAAGCGCGCGAATTAAAAAAAAGAGGTGAAAAATAAAGAAAAAAGAGGATAGAAATGCTGACTGATCCCGCCTCAGATCTACAAGGTTATAAGAAAAAGAACAAGAAGAAGGCCATTCGTGTTTGAGGAGTATAGCAATTCGTTTGTAAGGCATATATGAATAAGAATAGAGACTGCGAGCGAGAAAAGAAAAAGAAAAGCAACCGAAGACATGTCTAACAGCAGCGAGAAGTGACGAGAGAACGATAATCACATAAAAATGGGTGGGGGGATAGAAGAGTGAGAGAAAGATGGAGCAATTCTTCTGAAGAGTGAAATAATGTTGATAAATATAAGGAGTAGCAGAATATAATAGAAATAAGTCGCAATGGCTAATCAATCGTTTTCTGGAGAATAAAATTAATCTCTGAATTTCTGGAGAATAAAATTAATCTCTAAATGGTATTGGGATCGGTAAGAGAGCGCCGAATCCTGGCAGGAAGGAAGCGAAGGCCGGTGGCTTGCACTCCGGCCACATATGGCCATCTGGCAAAAGACAACGACCAGGGGCAGGACTGCTGACAGACAGTCCCGTCAGATAGAACCCGATCGCGAATATAGACCAGATTACCAAGAGTACGGCGCATACCACCGTTCTCCGCTCCATAACCACCACAGAACTGATTATGAGAGGCAAAGATGAGGAAGCTACTGGATTAGAACAAGGCTTGAAACGAAGGCGAACTCGCAAGAGGTTGTACACTCGATTCGGAAATAGCGTGGGCAGAGTAGAGAGGGAAAAGAGCAAAAGATATTGAGAAAATTATATGTAAGTAGTAATCCGATAAGAATTGGAGAGGCCTGCTGATCAGAGAGTTTGAGGAAACTGGAAAAGAAAGCGAGAGCAGAGCGTTGTTGTACTCCAAATTATATAATAATAGATTACTATAAGAAGAAACAACAAAACTTGTCACATCATTACGAACAGATAAGAAGAGAAAAGAAAATGAATGTTTTTTGCTGCTTTTTGATGATGACACTGGGGTCGAACAGGAAAAATGGCGGATATTCTAGTCGAATTGAAGAGAAAAATGACAAGAAGAAGAAGAAGGCTCAATTGGTCAAAACAACTAAAAAATGATATGGTCGCGTATTACCAAAAGAAGACTCTGGCTTTTTGCAATGGATGGCGGCTAATTTTTTGCGGGGGAATATTATCTTATCTTTTTTAAGACGTCAATAAAAAGAGGGAATAATCTGGCGGGAGAACGCTCTCAATAATCTTTCTCTCGCTGTCCTCAGCTCTTGATCAGCTTGTTGATAATCTCGACCGTCTTGGCGGACGTCTTGCCCTGGACGAACGTGTCGTGGTCGCCTTCCACCATGAAGACCTACAATATTGATTGGTTGGCACGTATTCATTGAGTTCGGGTAGCAAAATGGGAGAGTCTGAAGAGGCCGTTTAACAAGTCCTCTCCATGTTTAATGAATTTTGTTGGCGTGCGGCTCTCTAGTTGTAGGAGTAATAATGTGACATCTTAAAAGCTCCAATTCCCACACAAAAGTTTACTGTTCTTTTAAGATGCACGAAAGTCTATATGTAGTAATCTATTTGAATTTTCCTGCTCATTATTCTAGTCGCCTTTCAAAATCACATATGACTATGTCATGCAAAAAGGGCGCGAATTCAAATGCTAGTTTTTGGCGCTGCTCACCTCGTGCTCGTTGGACACTGCCGAGACGCCGTAGTCTCTGCCGACGTCCTCTTCGCGCGCGGCGCCCTGCTCGGCGCGGATAAGCGTGATGTGGCCGTCGAAGCGACGATCCGGCTTGTAGCGGTCGGCCATGAGGAACTTGGAGTGCATCGCTTCGCACGCGAACGCCACCGTCTCGGGCGACTTGAAGAGCCCGGTCGTCATGACGGTGTCGACGACCTGTTGTTGGTGAATATTTTATATTTTGGCGCCAGATTTTATTTTTTGGCGGGAAAATAGAGAGCATTTAAAAAAAAAAAAAAAACGATCACATTGATATTATTGAGTATATATTTATATACTTCCTCCCTTTTTTCTGTTATTTTCTTTTCAAACATTTGATATTTTGGCGCCATTTTTTTGGCGGGAAAATAATTTAAAAAAAAGAAACGCCCACCTTCTGGACGCGCGCCTTGAAGCCGGGCTGCTGGAGGAGTTCGACGCGGAACTTTTTGTAGTCGACGTTGGCGAAGCGGAGCGTCATGGCGCACATGATCTCCGACTCGAAGAGCGGATTGTTCACCAGAGTGTCGCCCGTAACGCCGAACGCCATGCGGTAGACCTTAAGTAATTAATAATTAATTATAATTAAATAGTATAATTAATCAGTATTAATAATTAATGATATAATTAATTAGTTTTAATACATAATTAACTAGTGTAATTAATTAGAATTAATAATTAATTATATATATATAACTAATTCGTAGCGTGAATTAGTGCTTCTTCGTTCTTTTATTCCTTTTTTCTTTCTTTTGCTTTTTTATATCATTCATTTTTTCTTGAAAATATTTGTTTTTTTTTGTATGCGCCAAATAATATCATGAATAAAATGTGTACATACATACGTTGTAATTAATTTTTATTTAAATATATAAATAATAAATATTTTAATATAAAAGAATTTGGCTGACATTTCTATAAGTCTGCATGTAGAGATGCGAGCCGTCGAGGAGGATGAGCCGTTCGACGGCGTCCGGTCCATCGGACTCTTGCAGACGGCACGCCATCTCGAAGCCGATGCAAGCGCCGTAGGAGTAGCCGATCAGGCGGTAGGGGCCGACCGGCTGCACCTTCTTCATCTCCTGCACAGAGGTGAAAGTTGAGATCAATCAACTGGTCACTTTATTAACTGGTCACTTCACCTTCTTCATCTCCTGCAGAAAGGAAAGAAAAAGTTGAGATCAATCAACTGGTCACTTTATCTACTCATTTGAATCAATCAAATGTTCCTTTTGTTTGCTGTTCTTGATAAACATCTCCCGCACAGAGGGTAAAGAGGTTGATCAATCAATCCAATGAATGGTCTCTTTTTCTTTCTTTTGGCTGTTTTCTGGACAGACAGCTAGAGGTAACAGAAGCTTCTCGATAGAGAAGGGATATCTGGCGCTCTTCCAAGATATTTTAAAATCCTATAAATAACATTTTTGGCGGGAAAATAACTGCGTCAAACAAAAAAAACACGCATGCCTTGATGTAGTACTTGGCGACACTCTCGATCGAGTCTTGCGGGACGTCCTTGGTCGACTGGAAGCAGTACGCCGGGAACTCGCATCGCTTCATCACCCTCTGCAGGGGCGTCGCGATGCCTTCGATGGAGTGGACAAAGAAGGTGAGCGGGCCTTCGTCAACCTAGAGAAAATAATTGTGTTAAAAAAATTTTTGTACTAACTCCATAATTCTTTTCCTTTATTTGGTTCTTAGAATATGGTATAAGCGCGGGATAACTGACATTTCTTGCTAAAAGCGAACCAAAGAATGAATTATAGTGCGACCGTAATATACCTGGTTGCACTTGACGACGACATCCTGAGGGTCGAGGTCGTTGACGTCGACGCGCATCTTGAACAGCTGGTTCATTTGACGCTCGAGCTGCGCGACCGTGTTCTGCTCGGCCTCGCGTTCGCCTTCCTTTAAATAAGAGCAGCATAATTTAGGTGTGTGATCGAACCATTGACACTATAGGGCTACGGTAGCATTATAATTCCTTATACCTCCTTCTTGTCCCGATGGTTGTCATAACACTTTAATTCCCCCGACCTTCTTAATGTCTACTATGGCTACGCAGCAATATTATTCCCTACTGCCTAAAGCTACGGTAGAACGGTAACCCTTACATTCTATGGTACGGTAAAACTACAATTCCATCATCCTAAGGTTACGGTAGCACACTATAATTAAGGTTTCGTCGGCAGCACACTATAATTCTCTCAGACCGACCTTCTTCATGTCGAGCTCGGAGATCTGCAGGGAGGTGCCGGCGACGCCGCCGTTCTCAGCGAGAGCTTGCAGCTTGTTGAGCGTGAGCGTGCGGATGTCCTTCATGGAGAGCACAATGTCGTAGTCGCGCTCGAGCGCCTGCTTAATCTCGACGCCCATCAGCGAATCCAAGCCGAGGTCGCCGAGGTTCGCGTCCGGATTCAGCTGCGAGATGTCGTTGACGCCGAGGATGTGCGCGATCGTCTGCAGGAGATTGCCACCGCCCGCCGCCTTCTTCTGGCCCATGTCGGCCTGTGGGAGGAAAAAATATATACTATGTATATATAACTATATTAGAATTTACACGTACTCTTATTCATTACTCCGTAAATACATTTCAATTCGCATGTATTTTTATTTATTATTGCGTAAGGCATATGTATATACATTACATTAAAAACAACAGTAGTAACAACAACAAAATCAACTGGGCAATATGTATAAAAAAAAGCTAACCTTGATAAAGGAGGAGACGATCGGATGGTTCCATGAGAGGAAGAGATCGAGTGCGGCGAGGCAAGAGGGCATACGCTGCGGCAGCGTTCCACCAACGACCGTGTTGTTGTCGCCCATGTTCTCGAGGATGACTCCGACGTCACCGATGGCGCCCCACTGCAATCACGTGTGGTGTGGCCTAGTGGTAGTGTGATAGCGAATCAAGAACAGAAGGTGCGAGTTCGACGCCGTGCTAATACGAAGTACTTTTGCGAAGCACCAGACCTGAACAGCAATGCCCGGGTAGCCGTCCTCGCGACGCATGTCGATCATGCGCTCCATGGTCGAGTTGGACCAGCCGTAGTTGGTCTGGCCGGCGTTACCGCGGCCAGACGTGATCGATGAGAAGACGACGAACCTGGAAAGAGCCGAAGTAATCAACAAAATCTATGTTTTTTTTTAAAATATACACAAGCGGGTAGTTTAGGTTGAATTTATCAGATTGGAGAGATAAAAAAGATAAGTGGGTAAACATTAATAAATGATGTACCAGAAACAAAGTGAACTTTAATAATTGATGGAATAAGAAAATTGGCAAAACCCACCAGCGAAGAACGTCCTTGTCGCAGAACTGCCGCGTGGCTTGGTCAAGGTTGATCGTGCCGTAGTACTTGGCCTCTGCGGCGTCCTTGAAGTTCTGGACGTTCTGATTCTCGAAGAGACAATCGCGCAGCACCATGGCGAGATGGAAGACGCCGCCGAGCGGGCCGAGCTCGAGGCACTGGCGGATCAGCTCGTTAGCGTCGCCCTTCTGCAATTAATTAGGCTAATTAATTAAGCAGATTAATTATGCTCATCAATTGAAAACTAATTAACTGGGCTAATTACATAATTGGACACAACCTGATGGGCAAGCTGTTTAGTTTTCGAATCATTTTCTGCCTTCACGTTACTTTCCTTTGTAATTATCTAATTAATGGATTCTCTAAAATAAGGCGTTATCTTATATTACGTGCCTTGGCAATGTTCTGTGTCGAGACGAGGACGGAGATGCCGAGTCGCCGCCAGAAGTGGACGCAGCGTGCCTGGTAGCCGGTGCGGATGCCGGTACGCGACGTGAGCACGAGCTTGCGTGCTCCACGGTTGATCAGCCACTGCGCCAGCTCGAGTCCGAAGCCACCGAGACCTGTTTAATTAATTAATTAATTAATTAATTATCTACTTCTTCTTCTTCTTCTACTTCCCACTTTCTCATTTATTTTTGCCCATAATCTTAATATCCGATTTATGTATGTATGCACATGCGTAACTAAAAGATCGACCGCTCACCTCCGGTGATGAGGTAGGAGTGACGCGGATGGCAGAGGGAGCGGCAGATGGCGCGCACGCGAATCGGCCGTGGCACGCAGTCCTTGGTCGGTTCCTCCTTGCGGATCTCCATGAGCACCTTACCGATGTGCTTGCCGGCGGACATGTAGCTGCAAATGTTGTGGGCTGTAAAAAAAGGCGACATAAATGTTCTGGGCCGTAAAATAGGCGTCATAAATGTCCGGGAAGTAAAATAGGAGCATAAATGTCCGGGACGTAAATTAGGGGTCTTGTTATTTAAATTTTTTTATGATGTTAAATTACGACTAACCGGAAGGCGTCCTCGGCCTTGTCTGCCGAGAAGGCGGTGTAGTGGAGCGGCTGCACGATGCCGCTCTTGATGCCCTCGTTCAGGAGCGCCGCCACCTCGAGCCAGTCCTCCTGTGGAATTTAATCAATTCAGTGTCACGTGACTACTGATTATGTCTTTGAATAGAAAATAAAGAAATAAATGATAGTATTATAATAATAATAAGAAGAAGAAGCTTTATAATAATAATTATTATTATTATAAAAAGAATAAGCATAATAATAATACTAACCTTGTTGCCGACACTCTGGTCCATAATGCCGTCGAGGAGAATGCCGTGGAAGGTGACGTTCTTGAGGAAGACGGCCATGCCGAGCGGCGAGTTCTGCGACAGATCGACCTTGCCAATCTCGAGAAAGCGACCCTGCTGCGCGAGGCAGCGCACGGACGCCTGTGAAATTATTTTGTCGACTTTATTATTTTTTTTCCTTCCACAACCTAACCTTAAATTAAAGGTAATTACGCGTATAGAAGTTCTTTATTTAAAATTTTTAATTCTTTTTCTTGTAGCCAATATATGTATGTATGTGTGTATGCATGTAGATTTATATAATAGCCATATGTGTTGCTCAATTAACTTCACTAATTAACTCTACTATTCCAAATAACAGCATCGCTTGCCTGAAGCATGTGCTGCGCAAGCGAGTTGAGCACGAGATTGACGCCCTTGCCCTTAGTCTGATGCCGGACGTGGAGTTCGAAGTCGGCCGATCGCGAGTTGGCAAAGTTCTCGTCTTTGAGAGCCGGGAACTTCTTCTTGAGATATGCCTTCTTCTCTTCCGAGCCGACCGTCGTGTAGACCTGTAGGAGCCGGTATATATATGGAAATGAAGTAATGGGAGTAAGTATTGTATGATATACTAACTATATACTACATACATAGAAGAGTTTCCGGATTCATGCAACGTATTAAAGCAAACTATTAAAGCGGAATGCATAGTATTGCTCGGACATACAAAGAAGAGTTTCCGGATTCATTTTACTTATTAAAGCGAACTATTAGAGCGGAACGGATAGTATTGCTTGGTGATACTACTGGAATGAGATGTGTATGCCCAACCGTGCAGCCGTAGCTGAGCGCGATCGCGATCGCTGCCTGTCCAACGCCACCGGAGCCGCCGTGGATGAGGATGCTTTCGCCCTAGAGGAAGAAGAAGAAAATACAACTAGCCTTATCTTTTTCTTTCTAAATCTTTTTTTTTCATTTAATAAAACTATATATATTATAAAGTAGGCTTCTTAAGTACATATAAGTCTTTGCGGGAATATAAAGATTTTGTTTTATCTGATATTCGCTAGTGCTTCCAATATGTAAAAATTAATAAATAAATTAATTAATTAATAATATTTAAAAAACAATTTATACCTTGCGGATTCGTCCACGGCACACGAGCGCATAATATGCCGTCGCGTAGACGACGGGCACGGTGGCGGCTTCGGCGAGCGACCAGCCAGCTGGCACCTCCCACGCGTACTCCTTGTCGATGATGACGGAGGTGGCGAGGGCTTGTGCGGGGAGGATGCCCATCCAGCGAGAGCCGTCACGGAGACGACCGGCGAATTCCATGCCGAGCAGGCATTCACGGTCGGCGAACTGGAGAGAGGGAAGAGGGAGAGAGAGAGAGAGAGAGAGAGAGAGAGAGAGAGGGAGGGGGAGAGAGAGATGGAGAGAGAAAAAGGGAGAAAGAGAAAGAGAGAGAAAGAGGGAAGAGAAAGAGTGAGAGAAGAGAGAGGGGGGGAGGATTAGAGAGTTTGAGAGAGGGAGAAAGAAAGTTAAAATAGAAGAGAGAACTAGAGACTAAGAGTAGGGAGATGGAAGAGAGAGAGAGAGCAGAGAAATCAAAGAGTATTCCCGGACCTGTCCTGGAATGGCATCAGGCGGCAAGCGACCGTACGCGAGCATCACGTCACGGAAGTTGATCGCGGCGTAGTAGACGTGACAGAGCTGGAGGAAATTGCTATTTGAATTTCCCGCCAAACACACTATCGATTTAAATTTCCGCTTAGAACGCTTATCGATTTAAATTTCCCGCCAAAACGCTGTAAATCATATCGATTAGCATTGAGCCCCTATTATTGTACTCACCTCCATGTCTCCCTTGTTCTCGTAGGCATCAAAGTACTGGTTCGGCGACTCGAACCACGTGAGCGAGGAGACGTCTCCTCGCACGAGCGTATTGATGAAGGCGTGCTCGACCTCCTTGTAGAGATGCAGGTCTTCTGGAAAAGAAAGAGAGCAGAATTAGTCGAATCTTTGGAAGCGGGCTATTCGACTTTGAACAGAAAGCAATTAAAGAGGCTCTCCTTAAAACCTACCGCAATCCTCAACAAAAGAGTGTGCAAGACGACATTCGTGTTGTTTCAATAGAGCATTGGTCAGCAACAAAAAAAAATAGAATCAAGTCATAATAGCCCCGCTGCTTCTCCATGAACAATCTCTTTAAGGTGGAGATTAGGAAGAAGAAGACAAAAAAAGATATATAAATATATGGAGACACACCGTCCTTGACGATCATGTGACGCATCGAGCCAAAGATGCCGTCGCGGTAGTTGTTCGCGTGCAGGTCGTACTCGATCATCTTCTTGATCTGAACGAGAAAAGAATACTTTTTGGAACCGCCATTCAAATGTTAAAAAAAAATTGTTTAATAATGATATTTTACATCTGATTTTTGAACTAGCCAATTAATTATGAGGCAAAGCCAACTAATGAAGAAGAAGCTTCTTCAATTAACTAAGAAATCTATCGACGTCAATTAATTAAGGTGCTACTCCAATTAATTTAGAAGTTGTACACGTACGTTCGCGTCTTCGAGATGCAGCACGGCGGGCGCCTCTCGCACTTCCTTCTTCACCGACATGTCGATGATAGTGCGGAAGCGGTTCACCTTGAGATTCTCCTCGGTGAAGCAGAGCGCCATGCCGACGACGCCGTTGTTGCGGACCTATTTGATAATAAATAAATTAATTAATTAATTATTCAGGTAATTAATAAATTAATCAATATAATTATCATCATTAGTTTTATTGATTTTTTTTTTCAAATTTGCAAAGAAAGGTCTTTAAGAATTCGTATTTATCCCGCGCACTAATTAATTCATCAGCTAATTACTTAACTAATTAAAAGCCAAAAGAACAGCGCCAACCTTGGTGTTGCACAGCCAAATCGTCTTGGTCTCGTTCTCGTTGAGGCGCGCCTCGATGATTTCCTTGAGCGGCTCGATCCAAGAGAACTCGACAATGTCGTCGACGTCGATGAAGACGGGATCGCGCGGCAACGTCGGAATCTTGCGCAGCAGGAAGCACGTAGTCGGCATCGAGGGATCGGTCTGAGAAGAGAGAGAGAGAGAGAGAGAGAGAGAGAGAGGGAGAGAGAGGGAGAGGAGAGGGTGGGAGAGAGAGAGAGGAGAATGAGAGAGAGGGGAGGCAGAGAAAAATGGGGGGGGGGGAGAGAGAGAGAAAATATAAGAGGGCTAATCTTAGTGCTACTGACATATCTGCGAGAACATATCTTCAGTCTTTCGGCACAGAGTAGTTTGTAATGTTTTTTTTTTTAATGAAAAAAAAAGAAAGATTTCTCCTACCTGGAAGTTGCAGATGCGGAAGCCGTTCTTCTCAAAGAGCGCCACGAGCTCGTCGTGCGTGAAGTAGCGGCCGTACTTGCGAGACGGCTCGATTTCGAACGAAGGGATGAGCAGCGCCTTAGAGGGAAGCGGTCACTTTCCGTGCCAAGAACTTTGTCTCATGTCAAGCACGATACAATGCGATTGAAGCAGGCAACAAAAAAAAGATGACTTGGGTGAGAGACAGAGATACACATAAATAGAGATCGAGAGATAGAGAGACAGGTAAACAGAGATAGAGATACATAGAGAGAGCGAGAAGTAGAGAAAGAGAGCGAGATAGACAGAGAACAGCGAGAAAGAGAGGGAGAGAGCGAGAGGGAGAGATAGACAGAGAGACCGAGAAAGAAAGAGAGAGACAGGTTCTCTGACCTGAATGGCGGTCGCCAGCTCGAACTCGGCGGTCGGCTCGATGACGACGACGAAGCCGTCGTCGCGGATGAGATGCTTGAGGTTGTTTAGGTAGTGCGCCGGGTCGGGCTTACTAAAAAAAATTTTTGTAAAAAAAAATTTTTTTTTAAATTTATTTTAGTTGTTTGTAAAGACTGCTATCACAACAACAACAACAAAATAATGAACGGAATTTCAAAAGATAATAGATAGACATTATCTAATTGTAAGAGAGAGAGATAGAGAGAGAGAGAGAGAGAGAGAGATTCCGCTTACCCGCAGAGCACCTTGTCTACAAGGACGTAGTCAAAGTTCTTGGCGTCGTTGTGGCCGGCGAAGCCGGCGTCGTCGAGCGCGACGCGAATCTTACGACCGCCAATCTGCTCGATCGTGTTGTCGTCGAGGTGGTCGACGTTGGGACCGGCGACGGCCTTAAATTTAATTAATTAGTTTAATAAATTAACTAATTTTATTTTTTTGAATTCCCGCCAAAATCTCAGCAACGTTATTTGATTGGGTGGGAACCGAAAAATTTGGGCCAATTTATTGATTGATTCAAATAATTTGAACTTTTTTGAATTCCCGCCAAAAGCACAACGCTATCGATTTTAATATTTCCGCACCCAGTCAATCTCGAGCAGCGGATGCGACGCCATCGCCTCGACGCACTGCTGCAGCTGCTGCGTCGAGTTGAGCTCGACGCCGCACATCTTGTTGTTGTGGCCGGACGAGTTCTCGATGGCGATGTCCTTGAAATATATGTATATTAAAAAAAAAAAATATATATATATATATATATATATACATATATATGTATATATATAGATAAATTTATTTTTATTCATTTATTTTTATTTGACTTTACTGTTCATTTGTTCAGCTTCTTGCTACTACTATAAATCTGACAGTAACAAGAAGCAAAGCTGAAATTTTTCCATCAACTCTTTCATCTACTTTTAAGGAGAATACGCATTTAAAAGCAAAACATGCAGTTTTATTGCACGCTACTGTATGTATGTACATACATACACCTACCTGGATGGTCTTGAGGATCCTGTCGTGGATGAGCGCGATCGCCCAGAAGCGATCCGTGTCGAAGACGGAGCGGACGGCGGAGAGATTCGAGAGCACCTGCTCCGGGAAGTCGGAGGCGGTCGTGTCGAGGCGGAAGACCTTGAAGAAGAAGACATTTTATTCAGCATAATTTTTTAAAGAATAATAATAATTGCATATTATTCTTATTATTATTGTGAATTCCATTTTCATTTTTTTTTCATTATTTGTTGCAATAAAAGTTTTCGTATTTCTTCACACAGACCTCCTCGAATGCGCGCAGAATCGGACTCTTGTTGTCGTCCTCGAAGCGCTTCAGCGCCGCCTCGTCCACCTTGGCCGCGAAGGGGGCGAGAGCCTAAAAAGTGTTATGCATTTGCCTCTCTTTCAGCCGTCTCAGGCTGCTTCCCCTTCTTCCTTGGGTTTTGGCTGTTGAGAGATTTCGCCATCGATTTATTCAGCACAAAACAGCTTGGCGCCATTGTAAGCGCTCTTGTTTTTCAATCTCTCCCTCTCTTTCCCTCGCTCTCTTTCTCTCTTTCTCTCTCTCTCTCTCCTCTCTCTCTCTCTCTCTCTCTCTCTCTCTCTCCTTTCTCTACCTCTTTCTCTTCTCCATCCCCCCAAGAATAATGATTCTGACCTTGGCGACAGCGACGAGCTTCGCGCCGTTCTGCAGCTTGCTCAGGACGCCCTTCTTCGCCCAGTCGGCGAAGCCCTTCGCGATAACTGTGAAATGAAGAGCTTTAATTATTTATTTACTTAAAATATGCTTTTAAAACATAATCATGCATAATTTTGTATTTAAATTAATTAATTAATTAATTAATTAGTTAATTAATTAATTAATTAGTTAATTAATTAATTAATTAATTACCGTGCTTGAGGACACTGGTGTACTCGAAGAGCAGCTCGCGATCACGCGGGAAGTCATTGAAGGCCGTCTTGTCAAAGTGCGGCACGAAATGGATGCGCTCGTAGTAGAGCTGAAGAGAAAAGAAGGAATCGCATAAGTTTTTCGCTCTCTCTGTCTCTTTTTCTCTTTCTTTCGACTACTTTGCAAAGTCTAGCAAGGTCTTGTCTTATACTTTCGTTGAGAGTACAATGTCACAATTTGTCAGAAATGTTGTCACAAAGAAAGTTCGCTATGGGAATACTATGTGTGTTACAGAAACAAAGTAGCAAAGTAGCAAAATTGGCCAATCCTCAAGTGTATACATATATACCACCTGTCCATTCGTCTGGTTACGCCGTGCGACGGTGTGCGCCGTCAGGTCGCAGCACTCGACGCCGCCCGCGATGCAGCCGTTCGTCGCGATGTCGTTGCGCAGCTCGACGACCTTGAACAAAGGGCATATATTGATGGATTGATATTTATTGATTTATTTGATTGATCCGTTTATCAATTGATCTTATTGATCTATATGTATTTATTGATCACTTTATTGATTGATCCTTTTATCGATTGATATTATTGATTCCTATATTGGTTGATCGATTTATTGATTGGTCTATTGATTGATTTATTGATTGGCTAAAAAAAATATACTAAAGTATTGATCAATCGCTTCCACCACCAACCTGAATGCCGTCCCGCTCGACGACGCACTGGAGATGCTTGGTCGGATCGATGCGCAGGTAGCGAACGCGCGTCGGCAGACGCAGCGTGTCGGCGCGCTCCGCGAGAAGTGCGGTCTGTGAAAAAAATTACTGGGTTTTTTTTTCCTTTTAAAAAGAAAAAAAGGGCTTATATTATTTAAATATAATTACCAGAATAGATACATAAATGAAAGTATGATGTACAAAAGGCGGCAAATGATGGTGGAAAGGCTATGTGAAGAATTTGCCGCTATGAGCAGCACCTGGAGGAGCGAGTCGAGGAAGGTGACCCAGTTGCCGGTCCAGTACAGCGTGCCACGCTCGCCCGAGTTGCACGTGCGGTAGATGCCGCGGAACGCCTGGCCATACTCGTAGCCACTGTATTGAGAAATGGATGGAGATTCATTTTAATGACACATTTACTTTATTAACTCTAATTTTTATTATTTTTAATTGTGAGAACCACATAAATTTGCTCATTTTTCGAGGATGGAGAGAGAGAGTAAGAAAGAGATATAGAGAGAAGGGAGAGAGACGGAGAGTAAGGGAGAAAAAGAAAGAGAGAGAGAGAGTAAGATAGAGAGAGAGAGAGAGGATGAGAGAGAGAATGAGAGAGAGAGAGAGAGAGTGCTGACCGAAGCAGGAACTCCTTGTATGCGTCCTCATTGTCAATTTCAATCCGATCGGCAATCTTGCTCGTGCGAATCTCGCCGAGATCCTTGTAGTAGAAGGGCTGATGATCCTCGGGGATGTAGATCTTGCCAGAGGCGGCAACCTGCCAATAATCTCTGTTATACGCGTATACGTAATCTTATCTTCGTTATGTTGGATCAATCTTTTCTCCATTCTATTAGTCTTTTTTTTACACGAATAGATAAGATAGAATGAGAGAGAGAGAGAAAGATAGAGAGAGAGAGAAAGAAAAAGAGAGATAAAAAAGGAAAGAAAGAAAGAAAGCTGACCTGCTCTCCATCCAGAATGTCGAATCGTCCGGAGCCGGGCGTGATGACGACGTCCAGCTTGATGGGCTTGGACAGAATGGTGGCCGAGTAGACGTTGATGTCCTCGAGGACGACGGGCGTCTTTTGGTAGTCGACGCCGCGCAACTTGCACAGGGTGCGCCACGCGAGGCACATGTGCCCGGTGAAGGGGTAGAGGACGCGGCCGTCGATCACATGGTCGAGCAGGTAGGCTTCCTGAGTTGGGTAGAAATGTGTTGGTTCTGTTACTATTATCAGAGCTATCACATGTATTAAAGCTGTAACTATAATACCGTAATAAATTCATGAATGTAAATCAATCGATATCATCAAAATCGATCATCATTCGATCATCGATGCCATACATGCTTCGGTCTCCAAAGGAGAGGATGATCCGGCACGCTCATTAGATCCTTACTTAGAGATGCTAATTCATCCTAATTAATTAGCCTAATTAATTAGCGTGCGCCAGCCAACCTTGCTGTCGGAGGCGAACGGATCGATGGTGTACGAGGCGGACGACGCGACACCGCCGCCGGCGCCCATGTTCATCGTCTTGCTGTCGACGACGGGCCAGTCCTGCGAGTGGTCCCACTTCCAGATGGGCCCGATCATTGGCGTGCTCTAGAAAGACAAGACTTTCTTCATTGCCTAGTGGGTTAAACGCGCATTCTTTCAGTTCAAACTACCAGAGTTCGAATCCACTGGCGTGATAAATGATAAATCCGAGGACGCGCGCTATGCATACCTTGGGCACCGGGTACTCGACGCCCGGGTAGAGACGCTCGGCGTGGATGGTGATGCCGGTTTGGTAGATCTTGCCGATAGCCTAGAAATCAATTGTTGGCACATATTGGCCTAGTGGCTAAGGCGCCCGGCTTGGAATTCGACGTTCGAGCGTTCGATTCCGCCTAGCGTTTTTATAATTCTTGCCTGGAGGAAGTGCTCGAGCTCGTTGTCGGCCTTCATGTTCATCATGCCGACGTTAATGACAGTCTTCTGGAGCGAGCGACGAAGGACGGCCTGCATGAGGGAGTGCGGCGCGATCTCGATCGTCACGGCGTTCGCGGGGATCTTCTCGAGCGCCTCGTAGAAGAGGACGGGCGAGCAGGCGTTGTGAACGTGGTACTCGGCCGAGCTGAAATTGACAACAGAGTTCACCAAAAACATTCTGCGCGCCAATTTTAGCACACCCAACCCTGGCGGACTCTCTTCTGCCCCATTGACGAGACATTTCATATTTAAAAAAATTTTGTTTAAGAAAGGAAAGAAACTAACGAGCGCGAATACAAAGAAAGAGAGAGAAACAAAGATATAAACAGATGCACCAAGTCGCAGCAAGGTCCGAGTCCCACTGATCCTCGGGCACCGACGTCGAGATCCAGCGCGAGGAGCGCGGCTGCGGCTCGGTGACCGCCGTCTTCATCGCGTCCAGCATGTCCTGCTCGATGATGCGCATCGCGGGCGAGTGGAAGGGAATGCCGGAGGAGTCGACCACCTGCGGAGGTTGGGCGGTAAGTAGAATGTCTCTCTCTATCTCTTTTTGTCTCGATTCGACCGTGATAGTGTAGGTAATCTCTCCTACTATAGATAATATGGCGGCTCTATGTGAAACCTTGGCGAAGACGCCCTTGGCCGAGAGATCGTCGCAGAACTTCTTGATCTTGGCAGCGTCTCCTGAGATTGTCACGGAGTCGGCGCCGTTGTGGCATGCGGGCACGACGCCCTCAGGCACCTACATAATTTCGCTATTTGTCTCGAAGTTCTACCGAATTAACATGTGCATTACTGAAATCTTTTCTTTATTTACTTCTTTTATTTAAAAAAATTTTATTTGCCATAGTTCGTTTTCTGTCTCAATCAGAGACAATGTTGGTAAACAATATCGATTTTCTGACCTGCGCCGCCGCCTCCTCCCACGTGAGTCCGACGGCAGCCATGGCGCCCTGGATGAGATGCTTCTTGGCCATGATCGTTCGTCCTCGATGGTACGCCAGCCGCATCGTCTGCTCTCTCGTGATGCCGCCGTCAGCGTAGCCGCAGCCCATCTCGCCGGTCGAGTGGCCAATGATGCCGTCCGGCGTGACGCCCATCAACGCGAGCACGTCCGTGACGGCGATCTGGATCGCCGTGATCGCGAGGATGCAGTTCAGCGGGTTGTTCTGGTACTGCGCCGGGTCCGAGTTCGACAGCATGCCTGTGTTACAATAATAGTTCCTTTTCAACTTACTACTTTCGGCAGCATGCTTGTGTAACAAGAATAGTTCGTTTTCGGCATACTACTTTCGACAGCATGCCTGTGTTCCAATTACAATAGTTCAGTTTCGGCATACTACTTTCGACAGCATGCCTACCTGTGTTACAATTAGAATAGTTCGTTTTCAGTATACTTCCATTTCATTTTCTGAACTTCTTGCAATGCTTGATTGTGTTTTTTTCTTCTAAATTTCCGATTTAAATTAGCGCCATTTTTTCTTTCTCTAACCGTAAACGTCAACGCCATAGATCTCGAGCGTCTTGGAGGAGGCGCGCAGCGAGTCGTCAAACGCCGGAATCGCCATGAGCTTCTGCGCCATGCCTGGCCACTGGCTGCCCATGCCCGAGTAGACAAAGTAGATCGGACGCGCTTCGGTGATGGCGATCTGGAGAGAAGTCACTGTTATGTTATTTTATTATCTTTTTTGGCCGTTTGTTACAAAAATTTTATTGACTAAAACAAGCAAAAAAAGGCAGCAACGCCTGAAAGTTAGTGGCCCGTGTTTTAGGGAAAAAAAAAGTTAGGTGGGCCATATTTTAGAAAAAAAAATTTGAAAAAAACGCGCCTTCGTGATGTCGCGGACGACGGGAAGATCGCCGCCACGGTTGACGAGCATAAAGCCACGGAAGGGCGTGTCCTTGGGCGGCAGATTCGCCTGGTTCTGCAGGAGTGCATGGAAGTGCACGTCGTCAATGTGCTGCTCGATCCTGTCGAAGACGTGCGCGACACCGTCCTGTCAAATGTTGTGTGTGTGTTGTGCCATTTTATTATTTATAGTAGTTATATTTTTTTATTTTTTATTGTAGTTAATATTATTTATTTACACATTTAGTTGTTCTTTGTTTTCAAAGTTTTTCAAAGCTGTCACTTAAAGCTTGCTACGAAAACCGACGGCACGGAGGCTTTCGATTAGGTTTCACACTTACACTTTTTTTGGGTTTTTGCTAACTTGGTGCATCATATTTCTGCGTACGTGACATTTGGAAGCTTCGACAGAAAGTTCGATGAAGTGAAGCCACAACAACAACTGACTTGCGTACGTCCCGAGTACATGAGAAGGCGCGGAAATGTGGCGGGCGAGGGGGCCGCGCGCGCCTCAGGCAACTCCGCAGCACGCAGCAGAGCGTGCGTGTTCGAGCCACCGAAGCCGAACGAGTTGACACCGATGTAGCCGCCGGGCAGAGCTGTCGGCTCCGTGACAACCTGTGGATATGGCGGGAAATTATATAAATTTTTTTAATTTATGAATTATCTTAAATGGCGGAAAAAAACTTATTTATTTATGAATTTAAGAAAAAAACCATTATCTACCTTGAGACGGCCGTCCGTCAAGCCGGGGATGTACTGGTTTGGCGAGTTGAAGTGGAGATTCGGAGGAATCGTCTGGCGTTGAATCGCAAGGACCACCTATAGTGGTGGAATTCCCATTGATTTTAAAGCCTTTTTATTATATTATTTAATTAATTAAAAATTTATTAAATTAATTAAAAGCGTTCTAATTTACATATTTCTTTAATAATTATGGAATTTCTCTTAATATGCATACGTATTTAGGGTGTTCTTTCTCTGCCACACACAACAAACCTTGGCGAGCGAGCAGACACCAGAGGCCGGCTCCGCGTGGCCCATGTTGGACTTGACCGAACCGATGAGGAGGGGCTGGTCGTCGGGGCGATTCGAGCAGAAGACGTTGCAGATGGCGTTGGCCTCCTGCGGATCGCCGACTTTGGTGCCGGTGCCGTGCGTCTCGACGTAGTAGACTGTGTTCGGGTCGACGCCCGCCTCGGAGTAGACCTCTTCGAGGAGCGCCGCCTGACGCTCGCCCGAAGGGAAGGTGATGCCCTTTGAAGAAAGAAATTTCTCTCATCATTTATTTATTCATTTCATTTCTTTGCGTGCTAATTTCCTAGCCCCTTTTTATTTTATTCATTTCCAATTAAGTTTTCTAGAAGATTAGAAAAAAAGTCTTTTTTTCCATTCTTACACATATTCTCGCTTTAAAGGAGTACACGAACGTCCAACAGTAATATGCTACAATTTCTCTGACCATTCCCTCTTACTAAAGATGCTTGTGTCTCAGGCAAAAAGGCGGGAATTCAAAATGGGGATTTTTTTTCGCAGCTCCCTTTCTCCTCCTCTCCAACCTGCTCCTTGTTGCCGTCCGTGTTCGACTTAGCGTGCACGATGGTGGCGTAGAGGCGGTGCGCCTTGTCGCGTCGCTGCAGGAAGACAGCGGCGACGCCCTCCGTGCGGCAGTAGCCGTCGCCTTTATTTAATTAATTAATTAATTAATTTGTTAATTAATTAATTTCTATTAGACACTTTCAACTTCTCATGCATAGCGTTTGCTAAATTTAAATTTAAATTTAAATAAAAATAATAATAAAAAAAGAAAATTTATTACAGCACCCGACACCGAGCGGATTTAAAGAAATAATTCTTTTTTTTTTATTCCAGCACCCGACACCGGGCGAGTTTTGCTGAACACTATGTGGCTGACCAGACTCGTCGAACGAGCGGCACGAGCCACGATCGGAGAGCATGCCGAGTCGCAAGAACTGCAGTGCGGCCGTCGGCGTGAGCGTGAGATGCGCGCCCGCGACGACGGCAGCGTCGCATTGTCCCTGGCGGATGGCGTCCACTGCCAGTTGGAGCGCCAGAAGGGACGACGAGCACGCCGTGTCGACGGAGAAGGAGGGGCCTAGCAAAGTTGACCGTTTATTTTTTTATTTTTTTTGTTATCCTTTTTCATTAGTTTCTCTAAAATATGAATATATATATTTAATATTTATATTTAAAAAAAACACATAGAAACAATCAGATCCGATGACTATTTATCATTATTTAAATGAACAAAAAAAAGAAGCAACCTCTGAAGTCGAATGTAAACGAGAGACGGTTCGAGAACATGGAACGGGTGCATCCTGTCAGAGTGTAGCCGTTCACCTGAGAGTCATTAATTAATTAATTAATTTATTTATTTTTTGTTTTGTTTAATCAAAGTACTATAGCAAAAGGTTTTTTTGTTCTTTTTTATTGCTTATTCTATGACAATGAGATTTTGTGCCTTTTATATGACAGATAGCTCGTAAATGTGTTAATTGTTTGCATTTTATTTCTTTATTTTAATATGCTAATTTTTGTTCTTCTCTTAAATAATTAATTAATTATTCTTTCGTTTAATATCCTTTTACCGTCTCGGGATCAGTCGTGAGCGCTCCGCTGGTCTCAGATGCGGAGCAGCCGACAAAGACACCGGTGCGAGAGCCACGAAGGTCGACCGGGTTGAGGCCTGGAGGAGAGAGAGAGAGAGAGAGAGAGAGAGAGAGAGAGAGTTAAAGAGATAGGGAGAGAGAGAAAGAGAGAGAGAGAGAGTTAAAGAGATAGGGAGAGAGAGAGAGAGAGAAAGATGGAATAAGATGGAGGAATATATATATATATATATATATATATATATATATATATATATATATATATATATATATATAGAAGGAATTAGACATGACAATAAAGACAGACAGAGAGAAAGACAGAGAAAGAAAGAGAGAGAGAGAGAGGAGTGAAAGAAAGAGATCGCGCCGTGAGATATGATGGTACATTGCAGATACGGTTGAACTGCAAGGGGATGACGACAAGTCATTTTTTTTCTCTTCTTCTTTTTCCATGCCGTCTTCTCTCCTTTTTCTTCTCCACTCTAATGGTATGTAACTGCCCTTTGCATTATGGACTTTTGCTGATCTAACATCAAGATATCGCTTTCTGCTTTCCAGAAAGTCTGCCTCGGATTAAGCATGTGAATGGGTGAAATGACAGAGGGAGACAGTGGAAGAGAGAGGGAGAGTGAGAAAGAGAGAGAAAAAGAGAGAGAGAGAGAGAGAGAGCGAGAGCGAGAAACACAAAGATTAGTGTAAAGTGTGTTTGTTTTGTCTGCCATATCCGAAGATATGAAACAGAAGCGCAATCAACAAATCATAAATCATTTGCTGATCTTTAACAGTGTCTACGCTAATTCCTTAAATAGTTTGCAGAGTCTGCTTAGACAGTTCCTTCTGGCTCATTGGCCCAGAGTTAGTTAGAAGGAATCCGTGGAGTGTGGAGACTGTCGCTTCCTCATATCTCGCCCATATCTCTTCTGTCCCTCTTTCTTTCGTTCTCTCCTTCTCTCTCTCTCTTTCTCTGTCTCTCTCTCTCGTCCCTTCTTCAACTCTCTCCATCTCTCTCTCTCTATCTTTCTCTCTCTCATTCGTCCCTTCTTCAACTCTCTCTCCTTCTCTCTCTCTCTCTTTCTCTCTCTCCTTCTCTCTCTCCTTCTCTCTCTCGTCTCTTCTTCAACTCTCTCTCTCCTTCTCTCTCTCTCCCACTCTCTCTCCTCTTTAGCTCTCACCTCATCCTCCCTCCCTCCCCCCCCCCCCTCCTATTGACTCATGCGCACGAGTTCAAGGATACGTGGTACAAGAGAGCACTGGGCCAGCCAGCAGTCTCAAATGCAGACTTCGGCCCGGCCACAACCCACCTTCCCTCTAGACTGCCTAAAAGGCACGCCCTAAACTGAGGATGGCCACGTAGAAAGAAAGATCAGAAGAAAGATCAGAAGAAGAAGAAGAAGAAGAAGAAGAAGAAGAAGAAGAAGAAGAAGAAGATAATGAAGAAAAATCGTTAAAAAATACGAGAACTTCCATTGACGCCATGAAAACATTTCCAAAAAAAGGTCACAAAAAAGATGTCTACAATTTGTTTGTTTTCATTCGGAAGAAAAAAGTTTAGATGAACTTCTTTTTTAATGACTAAAGGTGGTGATTTCAATTTCGCAAAAGCAATTGCTATGATGAGGACTAGCACTAAATGATTTGTTTCTCTCGATTGCATTCGGGCTGTCCTTATGGCAATTAGATGAATGCACTGGAGTGCGATATGTACGTAGTACAATCTAATTCGTGCCATCGTGTTGGCATCTTACATATATATTTTTTTTTCTTGAAAAGTTGAACAAAACGCCGGCGACTTAGCCCTTCTTACCAGCACCCTGAGGGTACTGATGAGACCCTGAGTGAGGGTACTGATTAGTACCATGGGGCATTGATTGGTACAATTAAGGAACGGATAAGAAGGGTTTTTCGCCATCATCACAAAAAGTACCCGCATCTACGAGCGCCTCCCAGGTGACTTCGAGCAGCAGGCGCACTTGCGGGTCCATGTAGTTGGCCTGGAATAAAAAATGGGTAGAAATATGTATACTTTGCGCCTTAGAACGAAAGTAGCGGGAGGAAATACTTTGCTGCTTGGAAAGAAAGTAGCTTCTTAGCCGTGCAAATATTAAAGAGAAAAGTTTGACAAAGGCGAAATTGGCAACAAATTTCAGGCGTTACAAAAAAACCTTGCGATCAATAATGCAGGAGGCTACATTAAACAGGGTTTTGGACTTTCCTGATTCAGGAACAAGAAATAAATTAATCGGCACCTGCTTGGGCGTCACGCTGAAGAACTGCGCGTCGAACTTTTTGAGGTCCTTCAGCTTGCCGTGACGCTTCGGCAGATCGAAGAGGCCTGTGGGAAATTGCTTTATTTCTTTATATTTATTTTTATATTATTTTTCATTAATTCACCGTTTGTGCGCTCACAAAATGGCGATATCAACTTCAATATATAATGCGTGTTTTTTTTAAATAAATAAATGTATCAATAAAACGTTTATAATATCTTGAAGCAACTAAATGAAGCAAAAGTGAAGCAAAACTGAAGCAAATTAGTACCGGGCGGCCAGCGGAGGTCGTCCTCGGTGACGAGGTCCTCCTTCGCCATGAGGAGATCGCCAAACTCCTCGACATTCTCAGCGCTGCAAAAAAAAATTTCTTCGCTTATGAAAATAATATATTTCGGAGGCAATGTTAGTGTGCATCACATTCCAGTACAGAGACCGTTACCGTACATATACATACGTACTTCTTCTGTTCAGATTTCAGATCAATGTATCTTTCTTCACCTTTCTACAACTTCATGTATATAAATGTAAAAAAAAATGCAAGCAGATAGAGCCAAAATAGACTGGCAGTCAATCAGAGAGACAGAGTGAGTGAGAGATAGAGTTCCTGTCGCCTTGACTCCCAATCATAAAGGTTATCAGCTGGCATAAGTAATGGGGGGGGGGCAAGACATTGGGCGAACGCTAGCCAAAACAGGCAATGCCCACAGTGATTTGTGGTGATTTATGGCCTCCTCCTAGGGCCAATCAATATATGTACATGTATGTAATATATGCTCATTCATACTAGGTAAATACCACCCAAACTAGCTCATATGATAATTGAGGTGTTCTGTGCCCCTTTCAAAAATAATCTGCTGCATACAATTAAATGATAGAAAAGTGTGATGGCCAAAAAATTATTGCATATGTAGATGAAATTTGAATATAAGGTTTTGAGTATATCTCCGATATACATAAATAGTAGGTGATGAGCCGGTGACAAAAAAAAATCATTTCTTTTTTTTGGACAATCGAAAGTGATCAGCGAGGCCTTTTCGAGAGCACTATCGTTAACCCCCCCCCCCTCATATCCCTTTCCACGATCTTATCACTATTCTCCCTTTCCATTTCATAGCGGAAGCGAGAGCTATCCCGAGACACGCAGAAAGAATGGTGTCAACCCAACAAGTGCAGAGCACACTTCCGAAAATGAGCGGAGCAATCAAGAGCAGTCCGGCCATGCTTCGTCATCGCGAAAGGCTGGCTTCTTCTCTCTGTCTCATTTTGTTTGGGAATATCCTTCTTTCTCTGCTTCTCCCATTTCTTTTCATCACTCTCGATCTGACGCATATCCGATAGAAACATACATAGTTCAATTCCACAGATCACCCCAGGATAAAGCATGATGACTAATTGAAATAAGAGGGAAGAGTCTAGCCTAGCTCTCGCTATCCCAAGAATGTGGATCCGAGGAAAGAGATGACTAATATCCGGAATTTTCTAGGCGCACCCAAACTCAATACTAAACAATTTTTTTTTGCAGTGAAGTAGTGATTACAATTCGATAAAATTTCATGCCATCTTTTAAGCTTTATTTTTCAGATCTTGCAATAAGGAGAGATGAGGAGAGAGAGAGGTAGAGAGAAAGAGAGTGAGAATGAGAGTGAGAGTGAGTGAGAGAAAGAGAGAAAAGATGTTTTTTTACTGACCGCGGAAACCTGCCAGAAACCCCGCTGATGACAATGTCGGTCTGCTCCTTCCAGTATGGCGACTCACCCGTGGAGCTCATGCTCTCTTGCGACTGAAATTAATGATTTAATATTATTAATTAATTAATTAATTAATTAATTAATTAATTATATTCTCTTTCCATTTGATTATTTATGTAAATACGCGGTGGTACAGGCGAATGAAACTGACAAATGATTAATATGTATATTTAGAAGAGAAAAAAATTAATTATTATATTATTCCCATTTTTTTTTAAATTATTTGAATACGCGGCGGTACAGACGACAGATATGTAGTGAAAATGTTAACGATTAAGTGCGCGAGGAAGATAGAGAATGTCTTTTCTTTTCTTTTATAGTATTAGAAAATGTGAGTTGGCGGGGCAATTCTGGCTCGTATTTCTACTACTACAGAACAAGGCCAATAAAAAGGAGAAAGAATAAACAGAAAGGGCGGGCGGGTCGACTTGGAGAAGTGGAGAAGAATTTTGGTTTTTGTTTAACGAAATGCGTTGGGAAGTGCACATAAATATATTATGTATATGTAAATTGCACTATCACGATTTACAAATTGGCTAAGTTAACCAACACCACGACCGATGGATATATTCAATACATGTGTAAGTACAGGTATGCGCATGCATCTCGCCAGGTTGGCGCGCCTAGAGTGTGAGCGGGTGTGTGTGTGGGAACGATCGGGTTTGGTGCGAAGAGAGAAGGGATGATCACGAGAGAGAGAAAGAGAGACAGAGGGACAGAGAGAGTGAGTGAACGAGAGAAAAAAGAGAGAGAGAGATAATGAGAAAGAGCAAGTAATAGCGAGAGAGAGAGAAAGAAAGAGAGGGAAGAGAGAGAACAACGCGAAAGCGCGAAAGAGCTGCGCAACTCGAAAATGGTTAACGAGAGAAGAGGGCAGGGAGGTCAGATACGGACAGCCGAGTCAGAGGGCGAGAATGAGAGAGCGAGAGTAAGAGGGCGAGAGAGAAAAAGAGAGAGAGAGGGAGAGAGATAGAGAGATTCAGGGAACGAGATGGAAAGGAAGAGTGAGAGGATCTAATGAGAAAGGGCAGAGTGAATCGAGATTGACAGAGAAACAGAATCTCGCCTGCTCTGCCAACTTGAAAACGCAAGGGCATAGTTCGCTACTGAACATGCCGGGATGGAGAAAAAGAGATAGAGAGAGCGCAAAAGTGAAAGAGAGAGAGTGCGAGAGAGAGAGAGAAGGAGGGAAGAGAGAAAAAGAGAGAAGGCGAAAGAGAGAAGAGAGAGAGAGAGAGAGAGAGAGAGAGAGACGGGCGACTAACCCATCATAAACAAGACAAAAAGGAGTATTACGAGGAAACTAAACAGAAAAGGGAGAAGTGGTCAATTAGTTGGTGGACATTGGCAATAACAGAGTGAGTTATTTTTGGTTCTGCTCCTGGAAAGATGGGACTAAAAGAGCGAGAGAGAGAGACAGAGACAGAGACAGAGACAGAGACAGAGAGAAAGAGAGACAGAGAGACAGAGAGGGGGAGAGAGAGGGCAAGAGATGGATAGGAGACACAGAATGAGAGAGACGGTAAGACAAGGAAGTAAGCTAAGATGAGATGAACAGTGGCGAGCTGCAGGCCAACCGTCATGCTCATCAAGGTAAAGCAGGGAACAGAAAGAGAGAGAGAGAGAGAGAGAGAGAGAGAGGGAGAGAGAGAGAGCGTGAGAGAGAGGTAGAGTGGAGAGAGGGAGAGTGTGTGTTGATAGAGAGGGAGAGAGTGAGAACTAGAGAGAGAAGAAGAGAGTAAGAGGAGGGACAATGGGTGCTAGAGACGGTGAGAGGGGAGCCTATTAACGTGAAAGAAGGGGAAAGGTTGGAAGAGGCAGAGAAACATGTAGAAAGAAGATGGTTGGAAATGGGAGATTCACCAAAAATGATACATGAAAATGGAAAGAGAGTATGAGAAAGAGAGAGAGAAAGAGTG
>CALZFC010000035.1:3222500-3225000 GCA_945643635.1 Allodiplogaster sudhausi | reverse complement strand
AGAAGAAAAGAATATCATAATAATCCGTTAACTCAAAAGGGAAGAAAGCATAAATTCTAATTTTATGACGCGCAAAACGTTTCGCCTCCAAAACAACATATCGCCGGTCCTTCTTATCTATTAAGTACAGATGGTAAGTGTACTAGTGGTGAACATTATCATTTGGTTGTTACCTTGTGTATGTGATCAAAAAAAGAAAGATTCTTCCGAAAACGTCAATCACCCCCATCCTCGGCTGATAATAAGAACAAAGGGATTCCCTCATAGAATGTTGAGTGGCGAGCAGAGAAATACTGTTTAAACTACATTTTATGATGATAGGAAAGGCAAACGAAAACAAGGAGATATGTATGTATGTATATATGTTATTTTGGCAACACCCGGGGAACACAAATTTCATGCGAATGTTCACTGGAATGGAAAGGATAGATACATAGAGAAAGATTCTACTCGTGGTTCTATTAAAGGAGTCGGGGATGTCAAACGCGGACATGCAGCATTCTACAGCAGCTTCGTACATACATACATACATATCAGTCAGTTGCGGTGGCCGCAATAGCAGCAGCCCACTATCGGCTGCCTGCGCGGCTTTCGGAGATGAGGCGTAAAGCAAAGTGCGATACGCACATATTCTTGTGATCGCCTTGACGAGAACCAGAGAGAGAGAGAGAGAGAGAGAGAGAGAGACAGACAGACAGTCAGAGAAGGAGAGAGAAAGAGAGACAGAGACGGAGAGAGAGTGAGAGTAGCAGAGAAAGAGAGTGAGAGAGAAAGAGAGTGAGAGAGGCAGAGAGAGTGAGAGTGAGAGTGAGAGTGAGAGTAGCAGAGAAAGACAAGAGACAGCCAAGAAGGACGCATGTGCGTGGGATTGAGAGAATGGGGATGATCGGGGTACGCAAGAGAAGAGTCGCCAAAGGTCATTTCATGTATGTATGTACGATACGAGAGTAGTACTCAGAGAGAGAGAGAGAGAGAAAGAAAGAAAGAAAGATATAGGTGTGAGAGAGAGAAATAGAGAGAGAGAAATAGAGAAAGAGAGACAAAAAGGGAAAGTTTGATTGGTCAGGCCAAGAGATAAGAGAGGAGCGCGCAAGATCTCGCCGTCAGGCGCAATTCGATACTCTCGCTTTCCTTATGTCTCGATCAATCCCCATACCTAAAATTTCTACAAATATCTTAATATCCCTTTCTCTCTCTCCCTCCCTCTCTCTCTCTCTCTCGTCTCCTCCTTCCAGAAATCTATTTAACCATGTGATTCGTTCTCTGCAGTTTGCGACAAACGGTGATAAGCATATGTGATAACTTTTTTTGTTCATATTGGACGATGGGGGGGGGGAGGTAGGACAGAGGGGGGTAGGTCAAAACTGGTAGATCAAAATAGTTCCTTACTTGTGCGCCATCGGAGACGGTCTCCCAGCCGGAGGAGAGATCGGAAGAGTTGGCGCTCACTTTAGTAGTCGTCGGTGCCATGTGGACGGTTGTCTTTCTTTTTACTCTTCCTCTTCTTCGTCTTCTTACTTCCAAAAGAGTGCGTTCAGGAGGCGGTCCCTTGGCAAGATCACAGAGACACCAGGGCTCTAAAAAGGGAACGAGAGAGAGAGAGAACGAAGGTAGACTGCCACAGGACAGATTACTATTATTATTATATACGAAGGGTAGGCGAATGAGAGAGAGAGACATATAGAGAGAGAAAGAGTGAGAGAGAAAGAAGAGAGGAGAGATTGACAAAAAAGAGAGAGAGAGAGTAGAGGAGAGAGAGAAGAGAGAGAGAGTAGAGAGAGAGAGTAGCGAGAGAGAGAGTAGAGACGGAGAGTAGAGAGAGATAGAAATAGGCAGAAGCAAGAAGATAGACGGAACAGATAGCGACTGGAACACTGGCAAGTAAACACGACAACATGTTCAGCAGGGAAAGGGACAAGAAATGTCGCAGACACACTGAGATGACGGAGACTTTGATGAGAAGGCAGGTCTTTTGTTTACGGGACAAAGAAAGTTCTTGTCTCGAAAAGTGCAGGTACTCTTGGTTTTTTGTAAAAAAAAAGTCTACGAAAAGTGCAGGTACTCTTGGTTTTTTGTAAAAAAAAAATTTTCTTTTTGGCCTCATAAAGGACAAGTGCACTTCAAAGGCTAAAAAAACATGTCTTATTAAAGCTTATCGTTCATTTTCCACAGTATTTTTGCCATGCAAATTTTAAAATTAAATCACAATTTCTAAGTAAACTGCAGAAATTAGTCTATATGCGTATTCCTTTTTGGGACTTTTTTTTTTGCCATCTCAAAACAGGCTACTAACAATCATATCACCCATATAAAGAATGCCTAAATATCATTGCTATAGATCATTCGGCAAAAGCATAAGAAAAGGACTAATAGAACTGTAAAGATTATGCTTTAATTTAATTGTAGTAAATGGTAAAGAGATCGACGGAACAGAAATTCCTCTTATCCAATATTCCTGAGGCCTTTGCCAGCATACAAATTCCTGAAAAAAAAAAGTTTT
>CALZFC010000035.1:3152500-3212500 GCA_945643635.1 Allodiplogaster sudhausi | reverse complement strand
GAGAGGGAGAGAGAGAGAAAAAGAGAGAGAGGGAGAGAGAGAGAATGAGAGTGATATTTCAAATCAGGCCACCTCCTCCAGTTACCTAGTAGAGTCACTCCAGGCTTTTCTCTCTCTCTTTCTTTCTCTCTCTCTCTCTTTCTCTCTCTCTCTCTCTCTCTCTCTCTCTCTCTCTTTCTCTTTCTCTCCCTCCATCTCTCTCTCCCTCTCTTTCTCTCTCTCTCCAGGTAGCCCCGCCCTCTTCTGATATCTCATCGCGGTGTTCCGTTCTATGGCGCAAACACGCACACACAATCTCTTCTTGCTGATAAGCGATCCGGAGACATCTCCGGTTGTGATGGTGTGACTCTGCTGTGGAAAACGGGAGTCGTTCGTCGCCAGACTTCGAGAGTAAGAGAGAGAGAGAGACAGAGAGAATAATATCTTTGCAACAGTAATGTCAATGTTGTTATGTGGTTCCCATTGTAGCCATGGCCGCTACATATGACACGTCTTCTACATAGAATGCAACCAGGCAGGAGGAGCCAGGAGGTGGCAACAAGTGGAGTAGAATACAATAAAAAAAATAACCTCGTTCTCCTTATCAGTCACGAAAACAGCCCTTTCTCTCGTTTCCTTCCGTGTGTAGAAAGTGCCTCTCTTTGATTCTGTTTTATGGGACGAAATGTAATTAACAAAAAAAAAACTACAGAAAACTCTCATCAAAATGTAGATTACTGATTTGAGGATGGCATGGAGGGAGATCACTCACCACTGCTGGCCTCATTCCTAGGTACATATATCACACTTGTATGAGACTGCTGATTCCCCATCCCATCGTCTGACTGCTCTGGAGCGAACCACATTCATTATTGTGGCATGTAGTGGAGCGAGATTATTGTTGGACGAGCGAGGCGAGAGAGGCGAGAGAGAGAGAGAGAGAGAGAGAGAGAGAGAGAGTTATAGAGAGAGAGAGAGAGATAGAGATAGAGGGAGAGTTATAGAGAGAGAGAGGGAGAGTTATAGAGAGAGAGAGGGAGAGTTATAGAGAGAAAGAGAGAGAGAGAGAGAGAGAGAGAGAGAGAGAGAGGGCGAAGGGGAGAGCGAGAGGGAAAGAGAGAGTACGAGAGTAAGAAGGAGAGAGACGGAGAGAGAGAGTGAGAGAGATCGAGGGAGAGAGAGAGAGAGAGAGAGAGAGTGAGAGGGAGCGAAACGGAGAATCATCGACAGTATCGAGGGAACCTACTCTGTGTACGGTGGCAGAAAGAGACAATCGCAAAGAAATGTCAGAGACATCGAAAAGCAAGAACTCAAAACACCTTGAGCTTTTCCTCTTGTGAGAAAAGCCACGTGAAATACACGTGTTCGGGTAAATGTTGTTGTTCTTCAAGTAAACAAAGATGCTCTTCTAGTAAGCAAGGATCCTCTTCTAGTAAACAAGGATTCTCTTCTAGTAAACAAAGATTCTCTTCGAGTAAACAAAGATTCTCTTCTAGTAAACAACGAAAACAAAGAAGCTCCCGCACGGAGACGGCTTGCATGTTCATGGCAGCAATATAGAAGAGAGAAGCTCCCTGGGATGACGTTCTACAGAGACAATCTTGATCTTCTCTGAGAGATCGATACGAATCTCTCTCAATCTTTTCTCTGCATAAACAAAATACAATCGAAGAGAGAGAGAGAGCGAAAGAGAGAGAGAGAGAGAGGGAGGGAGAGAGGGAAAGGGAGAGAGAAAAGGAGAGAAAGAGAGAGAGAGACAGAGAGAGAGAGAGAGAGAGAGAGAGAGAAAGAGAGAGCGGATCTACATCAAAATCTACATTGCATGGCTAAAGCTGTCGATATCTGCTGTGAATCTCTCAAATTCAGCTGTTTTCCACGTGCGTCTCACATGTCTCTTGACAGGCTGACAGAGCGTGAAACATCCCCGAGCGGGATGGTCCGAGTGTGTGTTGCCAAATACGAATTCAGCTGAATGGCAACAGAAAACCTCCGAACCTCAGCTGATATCACCTATCAGGGGCTTCTCCAACGCATTTCCAGCGGCGTGTTTTTTTCTCTGTCTCCTAATTCGTGGCTCTTCCTTATCTTCCACGCAACAGTAGTTCGTCTTTGGAATCCTATCAGACCACGGAAATGTGGTTGTTCCGTGTGAAGAAAGGAAGAAAAACAATAATCTTGCAAGAGTCTCGCCTTTTGGTTAGATACGTCCTTTTATCACCGATTCCAAGCTCCTAATTATGTAATGACATCATATTAGTAGAATATGTAGCAGCGCATTAAACACAAATGTAGCAAAACTGAGAGGAAAGCACAGACTAAAAATAAATACAATAATCTTGTTCAGTTCTCGTCAAGGACACAGCGCCAATAAATAATCATCCCTAGCATATACATAGACACGTCTAAATATACCTATATCTCTATTTAAGATGATTCCGCAGTTCCCACCACTAAACCAATCAATAAGCCAGTCAATGTACTACTTATGTACTGATACTATTGACACCTGACCAAGCAGGCGTATTGTTAGTTTTCTTGCTTACTTGACTATTCGTCTAGACGCGTACACTACAAATGAGATGTGGACCTGATTGGACCAGATGTGGACCATCTTCTTTCAACAGGGGCAACATATGTGTACATATCACGGGCATCCACCAAAAACATTCTCGCTCCAGACCCGTTAGTACCTTCTATGTGCGCGCTCTATAGCTGACATCCTTTTTCTCTCTCTTTAAATTCCATAAATTTTATCTCTTTCTTCTTTACAAGTAAATAATATGACACTTATATATATATAAGCCATAAAAGCAACAGTATACAGAATCTCTTTGTAAAAGGGGAATAACATCTGACGATACTGGAGAGCAACATTTTTGATGCGCATGCTGTAGGCTCTGGCGTAGAAAGAAATTAGAAAAAGGGGGGCATTCTGATTAGCCTAATTAGTTACACTAATCAGCCTAATTAGTTTAGGATGTATCTACTCTCGTCTCCGCTGTCGGCTGCCTTCCCTGCTTCTCCTCTTGTGCAGCAAGCGATTCTGCTGCATTGCTCGCTTCGGCAAAGGCGATCAACTAAAAACAGACACACTGGATACTGTAGAATCATGGGAAAGAAAGAGAGAGAGAGAGAGAGAGAGAGAGAGATAGAGAGAGAGAGAGAGAGAGAGAGATTAAATCTTACCTGGTCCTTGAGGAGCTGGCGTAGATCAATAATGTCATTCTCCAGTTCGTCGATTCGTTCGAGTCTCTCGCCATCCATTTCAAGCAAGCTGTTGTACGAGTGATTGAGGGCCTGCAATATTTAACATTATGTATGTTATTTAAAATTATATGTATACATATTATTTACCACTTTTAATTACATAATTTATAACTGTAATTTTTTTAAATCAATAATTATAAACTAATAACTGGTTATATCCTGAATATTACTTCGTTATAATTCGATAGCCAATTTGACATACGTTTTGAAAACGGTCACAAATCTGCACCCGGTGGTTCGCATGTGCATCGCAATTATAAGAAGTGCTCGCTGTTTGATGCGGATGCTAGTTGGGGTGTTTCCGTTCCATACATTATAAAAAAAATAGAACAAATCTTCCTCATTTGGTTATAGGATGCAGTCAAGGTCTTGGCACGAAAAATTTCCATCGGTATACTGTACTTACACAATATGACGAGTAAATGTGCAGCGCGGCTTCGATTTCATTTTAAACAAATAAATTTTAGCTATAATTTTTAGAAAAAAAATACATTAGTAATTATAAAATAGTAATTAATCTTATTCTTAATTCTAAAAGCAATACTTCATTAAATCTTGCATAATATTTCGTCAAATTAATCCTGTAATCAATTCAAGACACATCTTGAAAAAGTTCACAAATGTGCACCCGGTGATTCGCATCAGCAGCGCACACATAGAAGAATGAGCGCTTATATCACGTCGATTCCATCCGGAAGTACATTTGAATAAATATTAAATAAAAATAGATCTCCCCTGTTTGATAATAGGACGCGGGAGTTGTCTTGGCACGAAGATGTACTTAGAATACTGTATACCTCGTACCACTCCGTATATACAGTATACCTTGTACTACTCAATATTATCTTGTAAAACACGATATAATTTAACTTGCAAAACTCGGTAAACTTTAACTGGCACTACACTCTATACTGTACTTGATCCTACTCGGTATACTGTATTTGCTATACTGTACCACCCACGGTATACTGTAACTTGTACTACTCTGCATATACCGTACCTTGTACTCGGCGCGGCGCTGCTTCAGCTCGGTCTCGTGTGCAGCGGCGCGTTCCTCGGCCTTCCGGAGTGCGGCTTCGAGTTCGGCGATGCGAGAGAGATGCGCGTCGCGCGTACGCAGCACGGCAGCCAGCTCCATCTTGAAAAAGAAATTTTGTAGAATAGGGTAATTTTTTTTAAACAATATTTATAACAAAAACTATATTTCTTATGAAATATTTTCTATATGATTGTTTAAATTTCTACTATTACATTAAAATTTGAATATTCTGCACTGGATTTTCGCAACGATACAGTGTGGCCTGGATCTGTGATCAGTATAAGCCCTTAGAATATAGTAGCAATATTAATTGCAATAGTAACAATACTACTTTCAATCGTAACAATGCTACTTATCGCTAGCGAAACAAGTAACGGTCGGCTACAAGCCGTAGCGGCTATCTCTGTTTTCTTCCATTCATGGTAACGCGCTGCAACTACTCGTATGGTGCACATGCATGCTTGTCTTCTGAATCATGCGTTCCCTTCCATCTCTCTTTCTTCCTCTCTCCATTTCCTTACTTTCATTCTTCCTTCCTGCTGTGACGTCTACTCCACTTTCCATCACTCCACTCTACACACTCACGCGATGTTCGGGGGAACCTTTCTTTCTGGTGGTTCCAGCGGAGATCCCCTTATCAGTTGAACACTAATCAGTGGTTAAAATAAAAGCAAAACAACTTGCCACTTTCTTCTTTCTTGTCACCGTAGCTATCCAAGACAAATCGTATTAACAATTTGTTGAAATAAATAAATAAATGAGTAAATAAATAAATAATTACACAAATAAATAAATAAACAAATAAATAAATAAACAAATAAATAAAATAGAATAAAATACAAACCTGTGCCGCGTTCCCTGCAGGAGTGGTGAGTGTGCTTGCGAATGCCTCCATGCCACCGCCTCCTGCCGCTTCGGAGAGCGCGTCTGCTGCGGAAGACGAGCGAGGGAGGCGATTCGAGGGCTGCAAAATATGTTTTATTTTTATTTTCCAAATAAACACAAAAAAAGCTCTGATAACAAAGCGGAAAAGAAGAGGAGAGGAGAGAGATTAATTAAGATTAGCTAATTAAAATTAAATAAATAAATAAATAAATAAATATATATTTTTTTTATATTGTTCTATAATTATTGATTTAAAAAAGATAGATATTTTTTAAATCAATAATTATAGAACAACAAACGATCATAGACTATTTATTGCTTCGAAAATAATCCGTTAACCAATTTGACATATGTCTTGAAAAAGGCAGTCACAAATGAGCACCCGGTGGTTCGCATGTGCACCGCGGACATAAAGGAATAGGCATTGCTTGCAACAAACGATGAGTGTAAATAAATCTCCCGAGAATGAAATAGAAATAAATCTCCCGCATTTGACAGTAGGATGCGAGAGATGAGGAGAGGATCAAAGAGAAGAGGAGAGGAGTGAAAGAAGAGGAGAGGAGGAGAAGAATAGGAGAGGAGTGAAAGAAGAGGAGAGGAGGAGAAGAATAGGAGAAGAGGAGGTGGGTCGAGATAGGAGAGAGAGAGAGAGGGGGGGACAGAGCAAGAGAAAGGGCGAGAGAGAACTCATCGTGACGGCTAAAAGAATTCTAACAAAAACTTTACCACAAATGATATTGTAGCTATTCCAAACTATTCCTTATATTTTCTTCTTTTTTCCCGCTAATTGTAAGCATAAGCCATTTAAAGAAAAACGTGTGTACCTGGTAATTGGCATTCGGAAGAGCAGCAGTGGCAGCAGTAGAAGTTCTGGTGAGAAGCTCTGATGTCAATGATGTCGTCACTGTACTCGCCGCTGCCGTCGCGGTTGGTTGACTCTGATTCTGCCACTGCGCCAGGTCGGCGAGCACCTCGGCAAGCTGCGCCTTCAGTCGCCCGTTCGACTCCTCCTACAAGCAATTTTATTTATTCATATTTTTTTTTTAATTAATGAAAAGAATGAAAAGAAGAATATTAATAGTTTTTTTCTCGCTTGCTCTCATTTTTTAGTGTGTTTTATCTCACTTTTTTTTTTAAACAACACTGATTGTGAGTGATGACTGATACAAAAGAAACAGTAAAAGTGCAAAAATTAATAAAGCCTTCAATATGAGAGAGAGAGATAGAGAAGAGAGAGAGAGAGAGTGAGAGAGAGAGAGGAGAGAGACGAGGGAGAAGGGAGAGAGCGACAGAGAGTGACAGAGAGGGAGAGATAGATAGACACAGAGAAGGAGAGAGAAATATTTGGTTCGACTACATGGAAAAAGCATCGGCATGGGATTTGTCTCTGCTCTTCCAGACTGAACGCTAGACAAAACCACCGGGCCATTCATTTTCAATGCTTTTGCGCAACCATACGTTAACAGCGGTAACAAAATAAACATTAAAAGCGTTCAATATGAGAGAGAGATGATAGAGAGAGAGAAGGAGGGAGAGAGAAGGAGGAGAGAAAGCAGGGGGGAGATAAAGCGAGAGAGAGACAGAGACAGAGAGAAGAGAGACAGAGACAGAGAGAAGAGAGACAGAGACAGAGAGAAGAGAGACAGAGACATTTGCCGTGCCCACTACGTCAACGACTGGTCCTTGCTTCTCCATGGATGACTCAAGAGAGAGAGAGAGAGAGAGAGAGAGAGAGAGAGAGAGGGGGAGAGAGAGCGATCGATAACAATCTTGCGTTTAATTATGCAAAAAAAAGGCAGAGGCATGAAAAGTTGTATGGAGCTTAAATCAGTACAAGAGAACGGCTTCTTAAAAAAATTTTTTTTTTTTGCCTCTCAAAGGGCATGTCTCTAGCAATTAGTGTTGTCCTTTGAGATAAGCATCTTGTAACTCTTCAACAGTTTAAAGTACAAGACTTTGCAAAAATTAGGCGAACAAAAAAAAGTCGTAGAAAAAAAAACTCTATGAGAATATGTCCGGTGACTATTACCACCATTTTTGCATTTCAAAATGCGAAATGCACTATTAGTGCGAGAACAAGGGCTTCTAAGCCTGTTCACCTTGCTGGCCAAACAATGGGAAAGATAGATTGGCAGGCCTTTACGAAACAGAGAAAGAGAAAGGAGAGAGTGATAGGAATGGAGAGAGAAGAGAGAAAAGAGGGAGAGAGAGATATGAAGAGAGAGAGAGAGAGAGAGAGAGAGAGAGAGATAAAGAGAGAAATTATCTTTGTTAGAACTAATAAATTTGCTTGGCCGGTTTCTTTTTCTTTCTTCTCGCTCAAAGATCAAGCAATGAGATAACGGCGGAAGAAACAATAAATACCTCGTATATGCACGATGACGATTGCATTTTGTAAAGAAAATTAAATAGACAAGGAGGGACCAACAGAGCAAAAAAAAAATGACCGGATGCAAAAAAAATTTAATGTTGTGCATGAAAAAGTCCACAAGCTATATAAATTTATATTTTCTCGGTACCTCTTAATATCTTACGCAAAATTTTTTTTATTTGGATTTTCTGGTGTTATAAATGTAAATAACGAATAATTTCATCACAGGCTAATTTAATTTAAAAAAACCAAAAACTAATCAAAATACATTAATTAATTAACTTACGATTAATTAAGATACTTACTAGATTGGTTGCAATGGCGCGCGCGGCCTCCGCTTCTTGAAGAGCTTCATCCAAGGCGCGCTGCTCTGTCTCGAGTCTCGCGGCCAGCTCCGCTCTCTCCCCTCGCGCTGTCGTCTCGCGCCGCTCCAGCTTAGAGGACAGCCTCAAAGTGGGCCTTTAGTAGTCAGATTTGTCTTAAATTGGGTACCCCATAGTCTATTTTTTGTCTTTAACTGTGGACCAGTTGTCCATTTTGTAGGACCATTTGATGGCGAATGATTATATATACACTTTTTTTGTATTCTTTTAAATATACATATTAATAATGTTGTAATCTTGAATTCGCGCCCTTTACCCTACGACAAGGACTAGAGATCAAAGTGAATTACAGAGAGTTGAGACTATATACAATGTTCCGGAAAATTGAAGTCAATAATGGCTTGATTTTCGCGCGTTATTCCTTTAAAGCTGAATGAATTTGACATGCGCGCGCGCGAGCAAGAAAATACAAGTAGGACAGAAATTTACCTCTAACAATATAAAAGACTACCTATGTTAGAAGTTCAAAGAAAGAATAGTACAGGGTGGAATTCGTCACCTCAATTTACTTTTTAAACAGAAATGCCTTTTATGGGGGGGGGACCCATTTCCCCTCCTCCTCGCTCTCCCCCCCCCCCTTTCCCCCTTTAACCTACTCTGCATGGGCCTGCTCGATGGCGCTCAGCTTGTGCAGAAGATGCGCTTGCTCGCCAGCGTGTCGCTCGTTCAGTGATGACAGCTAGAATTCGGAAATTATTTTTTTTTTTTAAATCACATTTTTAATCTTAATTCAAATATCGTTCAAATTACGCAATTCCCTTTTTCAATCATTTCCCTCGCTAATTATTTGGGCTGCATGGAATTTTTAAGAAAGAATTAGCAACGGCTTGAGATTTGAATCTGCTCTTCAAGACTGAATGCTGGACAAAACCACCGGTGCATTCATTTTCAATGCTTTGTGTTACCATAAGTTAATACTGGTATTAAAAATAAAATATAAACCATTAATTTCCGACATTTTCCTGGAGCCGCGCTATGCTTCATCAACTCAAGGGTTAATATAGGTAATATAATAAAATTAAAATAAAGTTTACAAAAAAAAAAAATTAACTATAACCATTTATATATAAAAAAAATTAAAATTAAAAATACATTTTCGTGGAGCCGCGACGCGTCACGCTTCGCGTCCGCCAGCTTTCCGCGTAGCTCGCGGACTGTGGCGTCCGCGTCGTCAGCCGATTGCCTCTCGGCCGCAAGCTTCGTCTTCAGATCTTCCACCTCGGCCAGCAGAGGAGCGTTCGCTAGAGAAAAAAAATACATGTCTTTTCTACTTCTTAAATGTCGATAAATATTTATTTAAAAAGAGAGTAAATATGAATATATATATTTTTTTTTAAACTTATTATATGAGTTTCTAGCTTCTTATCTGAAATACTATCATCTTTTCTTTACAAGTACTTTCTATTGTTCGTTTTGATTCTTAATGGAATGTAAAGCCGTAATATATTCATTCAATTTATCGTGTTTTTTCCACATGAATCTTCGTCACGGCTAATAGATATTATAATAATTATGCTCGCAAAATTTAAATAAATAAATAAAAACCTCGAGCCAGCATGTCAGCGACCTCGCGACAATTCTCCGTAGAACGTTCGAGTCTCTGAAAATATTAGCTTTCTTTTTCTTTCATTGACGACACGAGAAAATGAATACATAATTATATTAGGCATAAATTAAAAACATAAAATGAAAGAGAGAGAGAGAGAGAGAGAGAGAGAGAGAGAGAAATACAAACCGCTTGCATGTCAGCAACTTGCTCGCGTAGCTGCTCGTTCTGTCGTCGTAGCTCATTCGCCTGGATATAGTGTAGGTAATACTTTTTTTATGTTGTAAGCGATCGGGTTAGTTGGAAATATGATTACGGTCCAAAGTACATGCATACATATCTCAGAAGCCTTCAATACAGACGGGGAAGATGACTAATGGCATATCCGGTTAAGCTTTTTATTTCTATTCCTTCTGTCTTTCATCCATCTCTCTGTAGAACCTCTCTTTTCTCTGTGTATCTCTTTACATTCGCAATACAGATAATGTCCGCTGATTTCAGAGACGCGCTGAGGCGGACGACATAAAAGAAGCCCCCGACGGAGACAAGGAGAGAGCGGACTGAGAGCCGGCAGTCCTTTCCCACAACCCCAACTCCCTCTCCTATCTCTCTGTTACCGTAATCCCTCTGGAAGCCCGTCGTGCTGTGTTCGTATTGATTGTCGTGTTTGTAAAGGTAGATAAATGTGTCCCTAAAGAGTTGGTGTTGCCGGGAACCTCACTATATAATTCCTTTTCAACCATGTATCTTTCAATGCTGCATCGCGAAACGTATTTATAAAGACTTGGAAAAAAATCCCAGCAATTGGCATATGGTATATTCAAGTTCGTTACTTACTTAGTAATACCGCTAACTAATGATCTTAATGTTAATGTTTAAAAGCATGAATATTTCCTTGTCTTTTTTCTATAAGACAAGAAAAAAGCGTAAAGAAAGGACAAAGCGTAAGAAGAAGAAGAAAAAAATATATGAAAATTGGGCAAAAAAAGATTGAAAAAAATCCCAATCTACTCGCCTCGATAGCGGCCGTTAGCGCGGATTCATTCGCTCTCTCGCCCGCGATCCTCCCCGCCATCTCATCTTCAGCTAGTGCGCTCAAGTGTCTCTCGTAGGCCTGAGGAGAGAGAGAGAAGACGTTATTTTATAAAAAAAAATATCATGATTATTTCTATTTTTAAAGCAGTCACATTATTTTACTACAATATTATTATTATTTCTACTTTTAAAGCAGTAACTGTTATGTCTTCACTGTTATGGATACAGTATTCTTTTACAGTAACCTCATCATCGTCTCGAACCACAAAACTAAATGATACCGTACCCAAATAAAGTAACCAATGTGTCTCTCGAACGCCTGTGAGAGTAGCCATATTGTTTTGTTACATTATTTTATAATTATTATCCCCTTTTGCAAAGTAATAACTGTTCACATCTCCAATGTGTATACAATATCCTCATCGTCCCCTCATACAATTATACCGTAACCAAGAGAAAAGAATAAAATACGGCCCTTCCTTCCCACCTCCTTCTCTTCTCGGATCGAGACAATCTCCTCCTCTTGCATCGCAATGCGATCTTCCAACTCGGCGACGCGCCGCGCGAACTCTTCATGAAGAGTCTTGTGGTGCTGGATAGAAAAGATATGCAGTTGATTAGAGTTTAGCTTTTACATAAGAGTATACGTGTGTTTTTGGAATTATCTTTTTTTATATTGTAAACGAGACAACCGCATACCTCCAAGAGAA
Source organism: Allodiplogaster sudhausi (assembly GCA_945643635.1). Classification (NCBI taxonomy): domain Eukaryota; kingdom Metazoa; phylum Nematoda; class Chromadorea; order Rhabditida; family Diplogasteridae; genus Allodiplogaster; species Allodiplogaster sudhausi. The sequence continues at coordinate 3,201,285 of CALZFC010000035.1, read as the reverse complement.
AGTCAAAATGACATTAGACAACCTCGGATGCGCGAATTTGTGTCGTCTGCTCGTCCTTCGCCTCTTGGACGGAAGCCTCGAGCGCCTTTATCTTTTCTGGAAATACACTGCCTCCATTGAGAGAGAGAGAGAGAGAGAGAATGAGAGAGAGAAAGAGAGAGAGAAAGAGAGAGAGAGACAACGGAAGAGAGAGAGAATGAGAGAACAAGAGAGAGAGAAAAAATGAGACAGAGAGAGAATGAGAGAGAGAGAGAGACAACGGAAGAGAGAGAATGAGAGAACAAGAGAGAGAATAAAGAGAGAGAGAGAGAGAGAGAGAGAGAGAGAGAGAGAGTTAAGAGAAGTAACAGAACAACACACCCTTGAGGACGACATGCTCCTCGCGCATCGTCTGAATGGTGGCCTCTAGATCTTGCTTCTCATCTCGCAGTCTCTTCCTCTCCGCCTTCACTTTATCGACGTCAGCCACCTAGAAGAAAGAGAAAGGAGAGAGTGAGACAGAGAGACAGAGAGAGAGACAGAGAGAGAGAGAGAGAGAGAGAGAGAGAGAAAGCCTACTGAGAGGGAGAGAGAGAGAGACAGCCAAATAGAGATAACCCCCTTCAAGTTAATTCTAACATTAAGCTAGTCAAATTGGCTAGCTTAATGTTAGGCAAATTTGGCGTCAATTAAAAAAAAATGCCAGAACATATGTAAACACATAAGCCTCCATGATGGGATAGGAGCAGTAAAAGAAGATGAATCTAACGAAAAAGAAGAGTCCGTCAATAAAAAGAAATCATGATGGCTGCTTACCTGTGACTTGAGCCGGCGAATCTCTCGTGACTGCTTGCCGCTGTAGTCCGACATACGCTTGCCTGTTTATAATTCGTATCCTTTATTTTATTTTGATATATTTTTTAATCAAGATATTTTAGCAAATATTTTTTGTCAACGCATATGGCGCTGAGGAAATAAATAATGGAGAGCAAATTTCTAAAACAAAAAAGTGTCACGCAATTTTTTTTGGATTCGGATTAGTGAATAAAAAAAAAGAAAATTTATCGCCTTGACCAAAACAGAATACATGAGCATTCCTCTCCAACCTTCTTCGAGAAGGTCAGCCAGCTCGCTCTCTTTGCCAGCGAGCTCCTTCTTGAATGAGCCTTGCCTAAAGAATTTTTATTATGTTTATTATTTATCGACATAAAATTAATTGGAATTGTTAAGCAATACAGTATGACAGAAGCATATATTTTGCTAGAATTTATCTGGTTAATCACGATGTTGTCTTCAGGAATTTAGATGGTGGGCGAGGTGTGCATGAGATTTTCCAATCACGCATGGGTAGATTACGACGAGAGAGAGGGAGAGAGAGAGAACAGAGAGACAGACAGATACAGAGAAAAGAGAGAGATAGGGAAGAGGAATAGAGAAAGTGAGCGAGAAAGAGAGAGAGACATAGTAGGGAGAGAAGGAAAGAGAGATAGGACAGAGAGAGCACAGAAAGAGAGTGAGTGAGAGAGAAAGAGAGAGAGAGAGCGAAAAAGAAAGAGAAGGAGAGAGAGAGAGGAGAGAGAGAGAGGAGATGGCTTACTTAGTCTTAGTCCTTCAAAGGGGGGGGGGGGGGAGTCTTCCCACTGACTGCTGGTTGAGTGCGGCGATCCTCTTCTGTAGCTGAGTGTTCAGCTCGGTCAGGCGGGCATTCGCGGATGCCAGTTCATCTACGCGCTGCTCAGTGTGGCGGAGCTGGCCACGAAGTGCCTCCACGCTCTCCGGAGATAACTGAAAGGAGAGAGAGGGCGAGAGAGAGAGAGAGAGAGAAAGATAGGAGAGAGAAAGATGGATAAAGCAGAGAGACAGAGAGAGAGATAGAGAGAGAGAGAGCGAGAGAGAGAGAGAGAGAAGAGCATAGAGCGTGGCGATAAGATAGAGAGCAAGAAAGACAGGGGTAATTGGACGGGGTTTTTTTTTAATATTATCTTTTTTAATATAACTAACACATCACTTAAATACATAGTAAAACAATATGTATCTATTGCTGCAGAAAACAAAATCTAGAAACCCCACTTTGGGAGTAGGCAGATGTTGACTGCGGCCTTCATGGCCTCGCTGATGGCTGCTCGCGATGGACCTAGGAGAATATCAATACCCTTGCAATCTTCTTCTTTTAAGCCCTACTACTGCTACTCTCCTTTTGTGATTACTAATGGCCACATAATTGCCACACTTTTGGCGGGAAACTTTTCTAGTTTGAATAATTTTTTGAAAGGACTATTACCATGTGTCGACATTCCTGATGATCTCGATGTCACTGCTGGCTACCGTAATCGAGTCATCGTGTCGGGAGCTCCGACGGGAAGCAGTGCGGACGGAGGCGAGCTCGGCTGAAGAAACCTCATCGTCGCCACTCGAGACTTGCTGATTCTGCTGATTCTGCTGGAGTTGTTCCTCTGGCTCCTCATGCTCCTGCTCCTTCTGAAGCTGAACAACAGCTTCTTGATGCGGTGGCTGCTGGTCCCCGTGTAATTCCTGCAATTTTATCCTTATTATCTGCTGTTTGTGAGATAAGAAGAGTAATAAAAATATTAATGTGTCAATTATAAAATAAACATTATGAGTCCTTGCGCCAGTTTAGAGCTAAAATTAAAACAAACAAAAAAAACCAAATTACTTCTTGCGTGCCAATTTAGACCTAATATTTTAGAGCTACTTTCTCTGAGCATTAATCTAAAACTTCCTTGGCAGTTGTTGATAGCAAGAAAACGGTAAAAGCATTATTAGGTACTACCGTAATTGCAAAAGGAAACAATGCTTTGTTAATGGTAATCTTTTGCAGGCAATCATTATTCTAAAGAAGGACCTGGAAGAACTGTTTTTGATTGTAAACCACCCTAGTTAGAAGGTACATTCCAACAAAACAAAACTAAAGAAGAGAGGAGAAAAACCAACATGCTCTGATCCAGACAGATCAACAGGAACGAAAGGAGCGGATGAGGGCGCGGATTCCTGTAAGAAGACGAAGACGTACCGTATCTTTGAGAGAGACCCACCTTGATATTGGGCCAATATCATAGGATGTTCTTTTTTTTTTCAAAAATGCCGTTAAGTAAAAGCTGAAATTTTAGGATCCCGTGGGTACCCTGGATCGAACACTACCTCTTTCTTTTTCTCCCTGATATTGGTGGACCTTCCCCTGATGCCAATCAATCAATGTCATCTTTCTTACTCGATCACACACTCTTCTTCCATATATACCTCAACTGCTTCAATGATCGTTGGCGGCGGTGACTCGTACGGCGTGGGCTCCTTGTTGCTATGATGCTCCTGGAGTAGAGAGCAGATCTATATAGAATCATTCAACTGTTAATCAAAAGGCATTGTTAACAGGGATGATCAAAGCGGCCCGGCCCGTTGCTAATTTGGCGGGCCCGGGCCGAGATTTTGAAGGCAGGGCCCGGCCCGGCGCGGCCCGCTTACCCCAGGGCCCGGCCCGGCCCGGCCCGCGGGACAGTGGTTCGTGCCCGGGCCTGGTTTTGACCATCCCTGATTGTTAATCATTTATACACTGACTGTGTTTGAACAAACTTTTTCGCTGAACTGCGCCTATTCTTATATGAGCACTGCGCACATACGAACCACCGGGTGCACATTTCCATTTTCAATGTGAATGCTTAATCGGCTACTCGATTTTTACGAAGTACTATTCTGAGGATATATAATCAATATTTTTTATTATAAATTATTGATAATATATTGTTAATTTAAATTTTTGTTAAAGTTAAAATGAGTCAAATAAATTTAAAAAAAGGAAATTTTTTTAGATACATTTAGTTACAATTATTAAATTAATTTAAAGAGAATAAAAAAATAGATATATTTAGCTAAAAAGAAAGAAAATAAAAATATAGACAGATATATTGGCCTCGCTCCGCTTATGCTCCTGCTGCTGCTGTTGCTCGTCGCTCTCTGCCTCGTCGGGCGATGAGTTGGATGCGGGCGAGTGGTGGTGGAGGAGGAGTGCGCCGCCAGAGGAGCCGGCCACCAGGTCACCGATCGGATTCGGCTCTGCGTCCACGACGACCTGGGTAGAGAGAGTGAGAGTGAGAGTGAGAGTGAGTGAGAGAGAGAGAGAAAGGGAGAGGGATAGAGAGATTAGAGGGAGAGAGGTTAGAGATAGCGAGGGAGAGAGACAAAAGAGACAGGGAGAGAGAGGGAGAAAGAGAGAGAGAGAGAGAGAGAGAGAGAGAGAGAGAGGATGAGAGAGAGAGGAGGGAGGGAGAGAGAGCAACACAGACAGGGAGATGTAAAAGAAAATCGCAACAGAGATTGAGATAGAGATCAAAGAAAGTAGGAGACGAAGAGAAGAACGCGGGGAAGAGCAAGATTTGCTGTGATAAGCAGGCAGAAAGAGAGAGAGAGAGAGAGTAAAGAGAGAGATGAGAGAGATTAGAGATAACGAGTAAACCTGCTCCTTATCCGCCCAAGACGACCTTGTCCAATGTTCGCACTCGCTGCCGGCAGCTTCAGAGAGGACGTCATCTGCTGCTCCAGTCAAGTCACGACCACCAGAAGAAGTGGGCTGGCTGTCAACGACAGCGGCGGAGGGCTGAAGAGAGAGAGAGAGAGAGAGAGAGAGAGAGAGAGAGAGGAGAGAGAGAGAGAAGAGAGAGAGAGCTAGAGAACGAGAGAGAGGAGAGAGAAAGAGAGATCAGAGGTATCGACGAGATCAGCGGGGATATGACAGTATTAGAAAACTCGGATATTCTAGCACGAAAGAGGGTTGTGGAAAACACGGCAACGGAGTCTCTAAATACAGAAAAAAACGAGCAGAAGAGGAGATCAATCAGGCAGAACGGCTGCGTTAAGCATTTGTGGGTGTAGACATGCGTGAAGTGGAAAAAAAGGCAAAAAAAAATAACTAGCCTGTATACAAATGTTCTCTCGGCCTTTCTGGCCAAAAAAATCAAATAGAATATCAAAACTCATGAAAACCGCGCGCAAGCATTTGGAGAAACAGTCAAGAGGTGCCGACAAATAGTTACAACAAGAAAATTAGGTTGAATAGAAAGAGGAAAAAGGAAATCTCCCGTCTGGCTAACAACTTTTGAAAATAACGTATGGGAAGGGTATAGCATCAATGAAAGTGTGAATAAGAGGAAAGAGGGGAGGATCTTGGATCTATTTCGTCGAATTCGATTAACTAATTAAATGAAATAAAATGGTCGCAATAAATAAGAAGATAAATATAGAAGAGAGAACGAAGATTCAAAACCTCAAGAGCAAGAAGTGCGCCGCTATCATCTACTAGATTGGCCTCATCCAAATCATCAGCCGCATCTGCTGCTGTCCTTGCTGAATTCGTGCTGTCGTCGTCTTCACTGCAATTTGCATATTTTTCAAAATTTGCATATCTTAAGCTCTCGACTTCAACAGTGCCAATACTGTGCAAGATGAACAGGGCCATATCATGGCAGTTAAAGTTGTAATTTAACAATTAGAACTGGTTATTAACAAGGAAAAATAAATCATGTTTAAATTCTTTATGGAACGGCCCAGTAATGGTGGAAAATAATTTTAAAAAAAAAACGAAAAAAGATATGGAAGATTATGTGTTTCATGATAACACGTTTAAAAAGAAAGGAGTGTCCTTTTCTTCTTCTTGAAAAGTTAGAAAGAAGAAACGGGAACCGATGAAGACGAAACTCACTGGATATCAAGCACGGCGTCAATCTTCTTTTGCGCATTGCGGAGCGCCGTCTTCGCGAGCTGATTCGCCCAGTTGAACGACATCTTTCTCCGCGCTCCTTCTGACTAGCGGTTGTGATAGGCAATCTCGAATGGCAACAAGCCAATCAATCTCACGGCAACATCGCCTGGAATTTCGAAGGAAATAAGCAAAAATGTCGAAACGCCAACATAATATACAATGTTGAAAGTGCGCTTCAAACGAGTAAAGCACGAATTTAGAGTAAAATAAAAACATATTCGCCTGAAAAACAACGTGAAAACATGCATCAGGAAAGGACGCATGAAAAAAGTAAACAAACACAACATGCTGCGAAGTGTTGGCAAGTCCGCAAGCGCACTAATTACGACATACAGTAATCTCATGAAGAATTAGAGCAACAGCGCATACAAAATGTCGACAGGTACAGAACAGTAATTGAAATATATAAAAAAATTTGCTTCCTTATTTGTAAGCTTTGAGAAACATTATCTTTGCTTTGAGAAACGTTCTTCGTTCCTTCACAACAAGGAAAAAGCAGAGCTTCATATTCATCATTTTAATGCATTCCTTGCACTGTTGAGTTTTAGATGATCATCTTTGTCTACACTTTGCAGCATTTTATATAACGGTGCGGTGCTTTACTTATCATGAAGGATGTCGCTTACCGGTCAATAAACATTTGGCACTTTTTTGTCTAATAGAGTTGCAAGCCGAATGAAAATGAACTAGAATGTGAAGGAGGAAGTCAAGCAGAATAATAGTTAGGTAAATGATTGTGAGAAGAATTAGAGGGCAGTGAAATTGTACTGAACACTACCAATCTAACCTTAAAGGAGCTCGAAGCTATGTACATATATCTTTTAATTCGCTCCTTTGTACGTGAAACGAGGTCGAAAGAGCATACATATAACCACACCGACTTCAATAGTCGGGTAAATTGCAAATAGATTACAGCTGACAATGAGTTTCATGTGCCACCTTTTACCAGAAGTAAATCGATGGGATAAGTAAAACATTTATGCAGATTACAATGTACTCTTATCCAGTTTTCATTTGATGATCCATCTCTTTCTCCTTTATTCCACTCCCGAGTGCTTGCACTGATAGGCAGCTTGTCTCTTTCTCTCACTCTCTCTCTTCTCTCTCTCTCTCTCTCTCTCTCTCTCTCTCTCTTTCTCTCTCTCTCTCTCTCTTTTTCTCTCTCTTTTTTTCTCTCTCTCTCTTTCTTTCTCTCTCTCTCTCTCTCTCTCTTCTCTTCTCTCTTTCTCTCTATCTTCTCTCTCTCTTCTCTCTCTCTCTCTTCTCTTCTCTCTCTTTCTCTCTCTCTTTTTTTCTCTCTCTCTCTCATTCTTTCTCTCTCTCTCTCTCTCTTCTCTTCTCTCTTTCTCGCTATCTTCTCTCTCTCTTCTCTCTCTCTCTTCTCTTCTCTCTCTTTCTCTCTCTCATTCTCTCTCTCTCTCTTTCTTTCTCGCTCTTTCTCTCTCTCTCTCTTTCTTTCTTTCTCCCTCTCTCTTCTCTCTTTCCCTCTCCTTCTCTCTTCACTCTCTCTCTCTCTCTCTTTCTCTCTCTTTCCTTTTTTTCTCTTTTTTTTCTCTCTCTCTCTTCTTTCTCTCTCTCTCACTCTCTCTCTCTCACGCTGCTCCTCTTTTTCTTCCTGCAAGCAATGGCTTACGAAAATACCCTAAAGTATATTCATAGACTGTTCGAACATAAAAAAATATATATGACGCGATTTACGAGAGTATCAAAATGGCAGGGGACCCGGCAAAATTAGATTTCGCTCAAAAGCTCTTTATAGGTACTTTTTAAAACGGCGAAACGATTGAAATGGGTCCGAGAGTCTGAAAACGCCATTTTGGCGAGCTATGCGAGATTAAAAATTCGAGAGCACGGAGAGACATGCCGAGATGTCCTCACATTCGCGTTCGCAGATTCGCGCACAATAAAGCAATATTTATAAAACTTTTACCATAAATAGAGAAGATATTGCTTTATAACTCTGTTCAAATAGAATTTTAAACTATTCAATTTTAGAGTCGCTATGGCCTCTAGACTTTGGAGAGGCGTCGTTATCTTATATGGCATTTTATCATGGGTTTTCTATTTCATTTGGTAGAGCTGAAAATTCTCTTTCGAATGAGCTACAGTATGTCAGATATCGACGAGCTCTTTAATGTTTCCCAGTTATTAAACTGTTGAGTTCAGCGTCTGCGCAGCATTTCTTATAGATTATGTTCGGGCACGTAATAATAAACGCATCTTCTGGGCACAACGAGACAATCATAGCGTATTGGGTACATGTTTGTCTTATACTCACGATGTCCCAGGTTCGATTCCCTTGAGGGCCAAATCGTTTTGCTCGTTAATGAAAATCTTTCTTTTGCATTTATATTGCATTTATAACCTTAAAAGTGAATTTACTCGGCTGCCTTTCGACAGATTATGGATTGCGTTGCACTTTCGGCGTGGGAAGCGCCCATACAAAGTGCGCGTCGCTCCACAGGCGGCGAACCCCGCGTATTTCAACGGTTTAAGGACTGGGAAACATTAAAGAGCTCGTCGATATCTGACATACTATAGCTCATTCGAAAGAGAATTTTCAGCTCTACTAAATGAGATAGAAAACCCGTGATAAAATTCCATATAAGATAACGACGTCTCTCCAAAGTCTAGAAGCCACAGCGGCTCTAAAATTGAATATTTTAAAATTCTACTTGAACAGCTTTCTAAAGCAATATCTTCTCTATTTATGGCAAAAATTTCACAAATAATGCATAATTGTGCGCGAATCTGCGAACGCGAATGTGCAGACATCTCGGCTCTTCTCACCGAGCACTCGACTTTTATATCTCGCATAGCTCGCCAAAATGGCGTTTTCAGACTTCCGGACCCATTCCAATCGTTTCATCGTGTTAAAAAGTACCTATGATGAGCTTTTGAGCGAAATTTAATTTTGCCGGGTCCCCGGCTCTTTAGATCCATTGCGATTCTCTCGCAAATCGCGTCATATTATGTTTCCCTTCCGTCCTAGCTTCGTCACCCTACTATTTATGTATTTATTGGTACACTTCTCAATCTTTTTTTTCAAATCTTCTTTATCGATCATTCAATAAGCAAAGAATCAATCGAGATCATGGATATGGAAAGGTGATTATTATGAGTTGTTCCGAGTAAAAGGTGTATTCATGACAATTCACGGCACTTTTTTAATCAGAAAATTTAGTAAAATTAATCAAGGACATTTGTCTCGCCGTTTATAGCTGGGTATTATACGGAATATCCGTAGGTGCTTCCTCTAGCATTCTTCTGTATATTGAAATAAAATTAATAATTTGAAAGAAAAGAAGCTTGCGATGCAATGACCCAATAACAGGTATTTATTGTTTAGTATCTATCAACAAAGAATGCATACTCGGGATAGGATTAGATGATCACTGAAATTACAATCACGAAGCTTCTATAACTTCAGCTTATAATAAGTGCAGCTTGCAGCGATATTTCCTGCCACGATTTAAAACATAATCCTACTTGTTTGAGTTGAAAATATCTTCTTCTTTTTTTTTGCCAAGTGCGAGCCCGTTTTAAAGTTTCAAAGCATCTAGTCTTCTCTCACTAGATAACCGCGTATGGTCTCGCGCCATATTCAGGAAAAAAGCGCGGGAATTCAAACTTGAATTTTCGTCTCCATTTGGTCAGATGCGCGTATCGAAGAGCTCGAGTTGCGCTTTAACTGCGTGCTCTCTAATTTAGAAAAAAGCGCGGGAATTCAATAATTTGAATTTTCGTCTCTGTTTGGTCAGATACGTGTGTCAAATAGCTCGAGCTGCGCGCAAATGTGCGCGTCTCGCTCGCACAGGGCGACAAAGTGCGCGCGCGAGATGCGTCCTTCGGAGAGCGCAGCGGCCGCCTCGCCCAGCATCGTCATGGCTGCTGCGGCTGCTGTCGTGGTGCTCGACTCGGAGGAGGACAGCGCGAGGCGACGCTCTTCCAGCTTCTGCTCAGCATGACATACATATGTATATGTTTGTATATTGTATGTTCATGTAAATATTTCTTCATGAATGGCATCACTATCGAGTACACCGAAAATAACTCTAATAATTTTTTTTCATTTCGAATCAATTCGCATCTCATAATTATCGAAGACAAATTGAACATAATAAATTATTTGAAGATGAAAAAAATGAGCTGGATTTTAATTTAGAAAAAGAAATATATACATACATACATACATATATGTATGTATGAATGTACTTACATGTATGTATGTATACATTTAAAAAAAAATTAATTAGTCAACTAATTAGTCAAATAGAAAAAAAAGGAAAGAAAGAATCAATAACCTGTATGCAATGGCGCGCATGCTCTAGCACGACAGCATGGCTAATGGGCGGAGTGACTTCATCGCCGAGGAGCGCGTACATCGCTTCGGCGATCCGGTACAGCTCCGAGTGGCCGATGGCGCCTGCATGGATGGACGGAGGGCACTAGTATTGGATGACATCACTTTTCATATCGTGCATAAACATATTTTCGTCCGCACACGTTACACACCTCTCCCAGTGTTGTTGTCACATCATTATCGAGATGTACAAATGTAGATAAATAAATCACTGTAAGCGGGAGAGGGCGAGCATTATTAGCCCATCAACCATGTTTACCTAACACACACACACACACACACACACTTCGCACGCATTCTTTAATGAAGCATGGTTTTAATGATGATAAATATATTTAAAAAAAATCTATCATTATTAATATATAAAAAAAGAATTTATTTAAAAAAGAAACCGAAAAAAAAGAATGAAAGAAGGACACTTGGCTGACCACGCTGCTCAACATCGTAGAGAGTGAAGATCCACTCGAGCTTGTCGTGAATGCTGCCACGTGAGATGGTCGAGAGACCGGCGACAAATTCCTAAATTTACACATTTAAGTTTTTTTCTCCCTCCCTCTCTCTCCAAGTTTTTTTCCTAAATTTACACATTTACGCTTTTTTTCTCCCTTCCTCTCCCTCTTCCAAGTTTTTGTTCTCCCTCCTTCTCTCCGCCCATCTCTCTATAATTATCTTGTCGCTCTCTTTCTTCGTCTCCTCTTTATTCTTCTTTGTCGCTCTTGTAACCCTTCATACTATCTTGCCACTCCCTCTCCCTCTCTCTTTCTCTCTCTCATCTCTCTATCCTCTCTCTCTTTCGCCCTCTCTCTCTCATTCTTTCTCACATCAAAAGTAATGATGAGATCGCCGTCTCTGTCGAACGTCTTGAACACAAGTTCCGCATAGCGGGCGGCATTGCCACGTGGGAAGAACTGCGCAAAGATCTCCTGGAACTGCTCGAGCGAGATCGTGCCGTTCGGACAGCCCTGTAGAAGAGACGGAAGTAAGAAGAGATAGAGGGAGAGAGAGAGAGAGATAAGAGACGGAAAGAGAAGAGAGAGAAAGAGAGCGAGATAGAGAGAGAGAGAAATTGAGCGAGATAGAGAGAGAGTATAAATGAAGTCGACAAACAATGTAACCAGAAAGAAAAGAGCACCGCAACCGACAATGAGTAACAACGAAAAATAATTATTGAAATAAATATTGCCCTTGCGAACAAGCTCACTTTTCAATGAAGACATTTATGTAAATACAAACAAAAATAGAGTGCATTCTCATCAGAGGTGCAAAGTGCCCGGCCCGGCTCGGCCCGTTGGGTCGACCGGCCCAACTTTCCAGGGCCTCGGGCCAGGCTGCAAAATTCTAGGGCGGGGGAACGAATCGGGCCGGGCTGGCCGAGTCCTTGGGCCCGAGCCAAAATTTTTGGGCCCGTTAGCACCTCTGATCCTCATACATAGTCTATCTGCATGCATAATAGAAAAACAATTCACATGCTGTCTCCAGCCCCCCCCCCCCAATGAAGGAGAAATATATATCTATGTATATATCTTTTTAAAAGGAGGAATAAAGATGTCCATATACCTGTTTGAATGCGCGATAGATGATCTGGATCTCTTTGCGCGAGAATTTTGTGCGTTTTGTGATGGAGTCGATAGAGGGCGGTCGATAGCGAGGCGGCGGCGGCGGCTCGGCGTCCAGATCGCTGTCTGTGTTAGGCAACAGGCAACATTATTTATTTTAATCAAATTAAAACTTAAATATCATTCTATATTATGCTAATTTATACACACTTTGGTATGTTGTCTTACTGTTATCATTATTTTTATCAACACGCGTGCTTATCTTATGTACGCCGTAAATAAATAAAAATCAAAATCAATAAAGGGCCAAGGTTTGAACTGAATGCTTACTTACTTCTCATCATAAACCAACCTTTAAATATTTTTTTTTACTTAAAAAAAACTTTCTTTTACCCCTAAACCTTAACCCTAAACAGACAGAAGGACAGTGGTAGTTAAGTTGCTATATATGTATTAGGGCAATTAAAAGAGGATGGAATGAGATAATTAGCGCGCATGTTCCGTCTGCCGCTTTCAGTCTCTCATTATGCGAATGCTATTTCGTATGATAGCGAATGAGAGCGCGCCGTCTCGTGGGCAATTTGATGATATCTCACATATTTTTCTTTGCGGTGATTACTCCTCTCCTTTAATGAATTGTACTTCTATGTACATATATATCTTTTCCACAAAAATCGACAGCATGGACTATGTTGCGATGGCCGTGTGCGAATATGGCATTGAGGTCCAAGTGCGCGAACTTCATATTAGTACCCAAGAGGAGAGTTCATTTCCCAACATCCCCAGTCAGCCGCCGACCCGATACTAGTACCCAAATGGGTCTTCATTGCCCCCCAGACCCCACCTGCCCCCCCTTCCCCCCCCCCCGCCCCCCTCCAATCAGAAGATAGCAGCCCTATCGCTGCGGACGCCTTCTTGACGAGGGGCGCCTTGCCGACGACGACTACGGGTGCATCGTCGATGCCCGGGGGCATGGTTACTTATGGAAACGCTGCTCCGGGCTTTGATGCCTACGGAGACTAGTACGAGGTGGAGTGGGGAGGCACGCGAGTGAGACGGTAGGGAAATGAAAGGAGAGGGAGAGAGAGAGAGAGAGAGAGAGAGAGAGAGAGAGAGAGAGAGGAAGAGAGGGAGATATATAGAGAGAGTGAGATAAAGCTAGAGAGAGTGAGAGAGAGAAAGCTAGAGAGAGAGTGAGAGAGAGAAAGAGAGAGAGAGAGACAGAAAGAGAGATACAAAGAGAGAAAGAGAGAGACTGTTAGAGAGTGAGAGAGAGAGAGAGTGAGCGACGTGGGCAAAAGGATAAAGCCATGGAAACTCCGCTGCTGCTGTGGCCTCGTCCAAGTTAAGCAAGCATTTCGCGCAGCACACTTTTTGAATTTCTGCGCTCTTTCTTTTTCTCTCTCTCTCTCTCACCCTTCTATTTTCTTTTCCTTTGCTTCCTTCACTAATCCCTTTTCTCTCTCTCTCTCTCTCTCTCTTTCTCTCTCTCTCTCTCTTTATTTCTCTCACTCTCTCTCTCTCTCTCACTATCTCCGCTTCTCGATTCTGTATATCGCCCCATAGTCAAAGAGTCCGAGTCCCTTGGTGGCTTCCTAACATCATCCCTTGTTTTCGCGCATATATTATCAGCTTTTCTCTATATTCGCCCGCGCCAATTAATTACTTCGCTTCTCGTATTAGGTAGGGAAAAGATGAGTGCTAGTGAGATGAGGGAGAATTGTGAAGAGAGAAAGAGACAGAGAGAGAAGCAGAGAGAGAGACAGAGAGAGATACCGAGAGATAGAGAGAGATACCGAGAGAGTGTGAGAGAGACAGAGAGAGAGACAGAGAGAAAGAGAGGAGGGCAATGAGTGAGAAAGAGGAGAAGGGAGATGATTTTCATGCATTTCAGAGAAGGGAGGTGCCCAAGTGAACGAACAAAAGAAAGTAGATGATGAGTAGAAAAGGCGCTTCAGTGAAGAACACGCTCATATTCCACGCAAACTCTAGTGACTTCCGAGAATAAGGCAACGCCTATAGCAATGATTTTATTTCCACCCAGCAAATACCCGGATCTATATTAAGCTTACATTAATTTATCCTATTTTTTTTTAAATATTATTATATCTCTTTTAAAGTAATCATTACAAAGAATTTCCCGCGGCGGAGAAGCTGGACGCTCGGTCATCATCGAAGTTAGTGTAGAGTCCACCTGCCGCCCGCCTTCTTCCGCTTACAAATGACGATAAATGCTCAAATATAGGCATGGCACTTGACAAGAACAACAAAAAAGTGATAAAAACAACGGAAAAAGAAGACTTGGGGCTAGAAAGTTAAAACGAAATCGAAGAAAGACATGGAATAGTTGTGGCAAGAACAAAAGATTCTAACTGTTATGTTGAGATAGCGATTGTTTTTATTGGGAATAATAAAGAGATTCAAACTACGCGACATCGCTGCCAATTGTTGTTGAGAAAACGATGCGACGACAGAAATTTCAAGAGCAAAAGTCCGCCATGATCACAAGCGTCAGGGGCAGCAGCAGCCAATGTGTAATTGGAGCACCATGTTCTTGTTCAAATTTTTTTTTTGGCAAGTTATAAAACAAGGTTCAGTGAGAGGCAGGGAGCAACGAGAGAGAGAGAGACATAGAAGAAAGAGAGACAGACAGCAAAGAGAGTACAGAGAGAGAGAGAGAGGGAGAGATTGGAAGAGAGAGAGAGGGGGAGAGAGAGAGAAAGCAAGAAGAGGCGCAGTAAAAGGAGACCCGGGATGCCAATTACACGATTCAAAGATGCGACGTCGGGGGAGATGGGGGGGGGGGGTTGAACTGAAAGGCCAACACGGAGGAGAGCAGAGCAAAGCGGGGACGCCGATTCGGTGGCCCGGACCAAAACATGCCCCTCCACTCCACACACACACAGCAGCAGCAGGAATCGGATGTCAAGAAGGGAAGCAATCTAGGAGGAGATTGTTGGGGAGAAAGAGAGAGATAGAGAGAGAGAGAGAGAGAGGAAGAAAGGGGGAGAGAGAGAGGGGAGAGAGAAAGAGAGAGAAAGAGAGAGAGAGAAAGAGAGAGACGGAGAGAGAGATAGGGAGAGAGAGAGAAGAGAGAAAGAGAGAACGAGAGAGAGAGGGAAGAGAGAGAGAGAGAGAGAGAGAGAGAGAGGGAGAAGGAGAGAGAGAGTGAGAACCGAGCTGCCATCTATCGCCAGCTACTGAGATGGAAATGGTGTGTGGTGAGAGAGAGATAAGGGAGACAGTTACTGAAAAAGAGTGTAAGAGTACTTGACGATGAGAGTAACGAAGTTGGAGGAGAGAAAGAGAGAGAGAGAGGCAGAGAGACAGAGACAGAGAAAGAGAGAGTGACAGAGAAAAAGAGGCAATGATTAGATGAGACGAAAGAAGTGCGTCAAAATGAGCAAGGGATATGTATGTATGTATGTATGTATGTAGGCTGCCGCAGCAGCTGCTAAAAAGCGAAAGAAAGAAGAAGCAAGTGAGAAAGAAAAGTCACGAGAGGATATGAAGAGCTGCTAAAGATTGGAAGGCAAATATCGAGAGAGAGAGAGTGAGAGAGAGAGAAGATAGAGAAAGAGAGAGAAAGAGAGACAAGAGAGAGAGAGAGAGAGAGAGAGAGAGAGAGAAGCGCTGCGGCGGTAGTTTTAAACAAAGGAACGAGAATGCAGCAGGGCGATATCAGTGAATCCGGATTGATAATTTGGGAGTAAATATGTTAATAAAAAAGGACTTAGCTATTTAGTTCAAAATACTAGTTCTGGTAAATAATATATACTTACTTATTCTTCTGGCGCTAACTATGTTTTGAAGAGATGTTGAACTTTTAGTTGTTTCTAACTCAAAGGTCAATGATTGAGACAGTATAGAATGAGATTTCCTTCCGGAGTAGGTTCGTTCCGGAAACAGCGGAGAAGAATATTTACTGAATCATTTAGTGGAGGAGGGATTCCCTCGACCGGCTAGGACAGACCGCTCGCTGGTGATGGCATGGAAACGACGTTGAATAGAGAGAGAGAGAGGGAGAGAAGGGAGAGAGATTGAACGAGAAGAAATAGAGAGAGAGAGACATAGAGAGATAGAGATGTAAAGAAAGAAGGGGAAGAGAGAGTGAGACATAGAGAGAGAGATGTAGAGAAAGAAAGTGCAAGGAGAGAGAGAGAGAGAGAGAGAGAAAGAGAGGGAGAGAGAGAGCGTAAGAGATGCTTAAATCTCTTTTGGCCGTCGTCGTGGCTGGAATGGGATATGCCCGGAGGGGCTGGCGCTCTCCTCTCATATCCATATCCACGCAGTACTCCCTCCTCCTCCCCACTCCAACTCCTTCTTCCACTCCTCGTTGCTTTCGTTATCCCCGGCTCACTTTTTGCTCTCTCTCTCTCTCTGTCTAACGTTGTTTGCCTTACTACGACGCCTTCCTATTCATGCTGAGAGTTTGCGCACGAGAAATAATATTTGTCTTTTTTCTAATAAGTTCATAAAAGAAGCAAAAGATCTAGAGAGAGAGAGAGAGAGAGAGAGAGCGAGAGAGGAAGAAATGGAAGGAAATTTAGAGAGAATGAGATGGAGAAAAAGAAGAAACTGAAAAAACCGTGGAAGAGACGTTTTCTAGCTAACTTCCAGACTTCTATCTGATGCGTCTTATCCCTTTAATTGGTTATGAAATTTTTATTGTTGTTTATATCACACTTGCTTCACGGCTTTTCCCATTAATATTTTACCTCAAAAACAGCCCGTACACAAAAAAAAAACGCCTCTCGATTAGTGGTTCGTGATCTCGTTAACCTATTTGTAGACTTGTGTGTTGGCAAGGAGGAAACTGTGCATGTATGTACAGTCCCGCCCAGGATCTTGGTACCAAGGATGCGTCGGACGCATCGGACGCATCCAAATGCATCCTCGTTAATAACTATTTTCCAAGGAAATACTAAAATATTTTAACTTGTACATTAGTTTGCTTATGGAGAACGGATGCTACTGATCTCCTGTTTGGGATGAAGCAATAGAGTTGTGTTGAATACATACATATGAAATTCAAATTGATCTTAAAAAATAAAATAAAAAACATAATCATGCCTCTTACTTTATCTGATAGCGCATCTCTTTCTATCTGTTAAATGTCACCATTATGTCTATTAATTTAAACAAATGTAGGTAATATATATATATATATATATATATATATATATATAATATATTGTGCAAAAAAAAATTTTTTACCATAGTCATCATACGGGTTAAAGTAAGGATCCTCGTTGATAGGAATGGCCATTTCCTTCGCACGCAACGCAGCCGTTCACATCACTGCATCTGCAAAAGTGAGAATAATATATAAAAAAAAATATTTTCTTCCTCTTCTTTCAAATTGTCAACAGCATAATAGATATACAATAAATATCCTTTTGCTTCTGAATGATTGTTGCATTAAAAAAAAAGAAATCTCTCATTATGTCACGCCCATAAAAGACATCCATGAAAGAGAACATTGAAATGTGTAGAAAATGATGAGATGAACTTATTTTATTTTTTTCTCTTATTATTTTATTTTCTTATTATTGTAACCTCATGAATGTGATGTCATACTAGGCTATCTTAATTTTTCCTGCATCCTACATTCGACGGGTGTATTCAATAAGGGCATGCAATCGGACGAATGATTTCGGGCACAAAAAGTACAGCAGCAGAAGCTGAACAATTAGTAAGTGAACTACTAACCTTTGTAGCCGTAAGAGCTGTAAACCCGCCGTGTGTGAATGGAACGCCGCCTGCAAGAGGAATTGGTGTCAAGAGTTTGTTATGAAACTATGTACACCGCTACAAATCACAAAGTAGTTGTTCTTTTTTTGTTTGGACTACACACAAATTATAAAAGAACATCGAGGCGCATATGTACATACATCATGGTCTATGACTAACTTTGTCAAATTCTCAAATTTATTTTAGTTCTTAAATTTATTTTTAAGACAAAAGAAGCGCAAATTACAAGCCCCACTTTCATTTGTGGATCTCATTAAAAAAAAAAGTTCTTGAGTAGTGAATGACTGGTATCGTTGAGCCCCCATCTCAAAGGCGACAAAATACGACTGAGAATGCCACTTTGGAATGTGTATTGAAGGAGAGAGAGATAGAGGGGGGGGGGGTGCGAGAGATAGAGAGAGAGTCTAAGAGAGAGAGACGGAGAGAGATAGAGAGAAAGAGAGAGATAGAGAGAAAGAGAGAGATATGTATGGATAGAGAGGAAGATAGAGAGAAAGACTCAGATAGAGAGAGAGAGAGAGAGGGAGAGAGAGAGAGTGAGCGGACAGAAAGAACGGACTATTACAGCAGAGAACTTTCCTGCCTGGTGTCGATGTGAATAAGTCTCTTGGTGTGGGTGGTGGCAGGAAGGGAGCAGACTCATAAAACACACACACACGTTCACTTCATGGTAGCTCGCTCTCCTGCCAATACATGCCCCGAACAAAAGGTGGGGGGACCGGGATCGGGCGCAGAGGGAGAGTGAGGGGACCATATGGCGCTTCTCCGCAAGGGTGATTCCCTTCGGATGAAGAGTGATTGAAGCTGTGACAAGGCAGGCGAGGGAGAGAGAGAGAGAGAGAAAGAAAGAAGAGAGGTAAGAGTGAGAGAGAGAGACGTAGAGAGGGAGAGGGACAAAGACAAGGGAACGCAGAAAGCAACAGGCATGCTCATGAAAAAGAAAAAGTGCACAAAGGAAG
This sequence comes from Allodiplogaster sudhausi, assembly GCA_945643635.1. Classification (NCBI taxonomy): domain Eukaryota; kingdom Metazoa; phylum Nematoda; class Chromadorea; order Rhabditida; family Diplogasteridae; genus Allodiplogaster; species Allodiplogaster sudhausi. The sequence goes on along the minus strand of CALZFC010000035.1, from coordinate 3,182,904 downwards.
GAAAACATGTTCGAACCCAAAACATTTATCCGGATTAATTGTTCCAGCAATTAAAAACACGTTAACTGAAGACTGGTTCAAATGCTCTAATGCTACATAGTATGCGTGTGTTTTTTATCAGTAAAAAAAATCGAGAAAAAAAATTTCACCACGTGGTCCTGCTCGAGATCTCTAAACGGTGGCTGTTCTTTTGGTAATCGCGGCGTGAAACCTTCCTTTTCTCAAGTGTAGCAGGAGGAGGAATCATCGAGTAATTTGTGTAGTTTACTGACGTCATTAATGGCTTATATTGTTAGGTGGTAGGAGATAATCGCAAGAGTCTAGGAGGCAGAGGCGAATTACGCAGAGAGGAGGGACTACCAGGAAGTAGCCAAACAAGAGATCAAATGAGCACTTTTTCTGCGCACAGATAAGACTATAGTTTACCTCTTATTGTTAGCAAGGAATTATGTAATTGACCATAAAAAAGAGTAGAATTGTATGAACAAAAATAGCAACATGATAGCGTGAGCTTAAAGATGTAGTGAAAAGACATAGTGCGTGGTTCCCATAGGCGGCAACAATCAAGAAGCACTACTTATTTATTTATTCATGTTGTTTTTCGGCTGTGTTGTGGCATCTCTCTCTCTCTCTCTCTCTCTCTCTCTCTTTCTTGCAAGTGAGAGGTACCACAACAGCCAAAAATATGTATATATAAATTCGCATGGCAGCCAGTCATCAAGCGTTCTTTCTTATCTAGGCATTTCTATAGCCGCTTTCTAGTCTATAAGCAGAGAATAAGCCGAAAAGGCTAGAAGTTGAGCAAAAGCAGGCAGAGCTGATGAGTCGGACTTCTGTGCGCTTAACCGACGCGGGTACGAAAAAATAGAGTCTAATGGTACTAATTGGAGTAAAAGCGGTATTCATTGCTGGTTCTCATAATCACTACTGTGCACACAATAAGCGGTGCATGCTGGAGCAATGAAAATCCAGCAGCGTAATCGTGAGAACAACATGCCAAGAAAGTGCATTCGTAGGAAGAATTGATCCTGGGGCACTCTGCAGAGCAGCTTTCTCAATTTAGCTGCCCATCCATTAATACTCAACGAACTCCGTTTCTTGTTTACATGACTCTACTCTTCTTCTTCTTCTTCCTCTCAAACTTTCACAGTTCTTTTCCTTTTCATTCCTCGTTGGTCACCAATTAAAGTTTGTAATGCATTCGCTTGAAAATCTATTCTTTAAGCCCGTCTTTTTTCGACAATTTAAATAGTTTTCTTATGGCTCTGCTCTTTTCGCCCCTGGCTTCAACCTTTCGAAACAAATAGTTATGTTTTATAGCTTAAAATGCCAGGTTGTAAATCACTTGAGTCTTTTAACGGGCTTTGATCTTCACATATAGGGACATATAATTTGCTGATAACTCGGTGATAACCATGCTTACGGAACAAGCACTATGAGTGCATGTGCTAGTCATGCCTAGTTAATTATATAACGTACTGCTGACGGGAGGGGAGGGGGGGGGGGCGAGAGAGGAGCTTATTCGTCATTCATGCTAAAGAATACTTTCCATGCAACCGTCCATGTCCAATCAGAAGAATTACACTGACTGCTGCCAGTCACTCTCCTCCCTACGCGCTGCCGGGAACGGCGGGCTCTTTGTGCTGGCTGGCCTTGATAAGCGATTCGAGGCTGAACCCGGACGCGTATGGTACAAAAGCGGCCGCGTGCGAACCCTGTTGTTCCCATATCAGATTCTGCTGACTTTGTAGCCGGCCTGCTACAATTTTGTCGTAGATTTTGAGCCAACAACAAATTTTAGCCCGTATTTTTTCCCTTATAGCCGCGCGCTGTCTCTAATTTAAATATCCAGCGTTAAGTATTAAAAAAATTACAGGCAGGCTCTTTCAGAAAGAAATGCAAGAAATGGCAGTGAGCTTCTTTCTTCTTGTCGTGCTGCTGACGTCGAGATGCCTGGCGCGACATATTAAGCGTGGTGAAACGGCGTGCTCCGACGTGTTCCCGGTCGGTGGTACTATTATGTTTTTTCATATGTTATACGCTACAAGTTTGCAATGCTGCTGAGCACTGGGTGCATAGCAATCTGTGATTACTATTCGCAATAAATCATAATAAATATTTTACTACAACAACTTCGTTGCCTTGAAAATATTACATTTTCCTTGAAAATTTTTTTTCAGCTATCTCTCTCTCTCTCTTTCATTTCCAATTTTTTGCAGTTATAGATTTTGTCATATAAATAACCTGTTCACTTTAAGGTTAGCCGTGACAGTCTACCGGTTGGCCCGCCGCCTGCTCTGCCATGCTACAGTAACCACGATCACTGCACCGTCTACAAGTCGGCCACATTACGGCGAAAATGGACAGAAACAACGCGAAGACGCATCCGTGGACTTAATAATATTCAGGTATGATATGCATTCCCTTTTGAGAATGTTTGTGAAACTACTTTTTTTTATAACTATCTACGGAGACTCTTTTTCCTGAGTAAAGCCTTGAAAATCTCATATTTTTTAGTGTGACTATCACGTAAAGTATTGTATTCATAGTAGTAGTACCGAACCGCGTACTTTAACATTAAAGACAAATAGTTCGCACTGTTACACTCAGTGTCATGCGTACTTTTGTCGTGGAAATGCGCGGGGGACTGTATGAATCCAAAGTGTACTACTATTTTTGCAAACGTCTAGCGAGAGCGCAAACATCCGGTCTGAAGGTCAGCATTGACTTGATTGACTTGGGCTGTTGTGACCACGTGAAAAAAACTAACCTTTGTGAGTGTATGTGAGCAGGCAGCGTGAGAGAAGCTAACATTACTCTATGTTATTTAAAAAAGACGCTTGTATGACTCCTCTAATTGTAAATATTTCGTAAGCCTTTTGAGTTTTTTTAAGCTCCGTGACGTCATCGACATGCTGGAAGAAGAAGAGTGTGCTTGGATGGCGTGGGGAGAAGGCGTACGCGAGTTGCTCGAAGGAAGAACAGCAGACACTGTCGAACTGGCGACAACTTGCACCTCTAGCTCACTTGTAGAAGTGTGCCGCGAACGCTATGGCAGGTATTATCTTTCATTTTATATACATTTATATATTTAAATGTAGATATATATACATATATATATATATATATATATATATATATATATATCATTTGTCAGGAGGTTTTAATCTTAAAAGAAAACATCAACGACTGATTACGGTAACAAATACAAAACAGAGGCAGATATGGGCAGACCACGCCAAGTAAAGAGTGCATGTAACAATTTCGTGCCTTTCTCTATCGTTTTGGTTCTTTGTTCCCATTCTTTGTACATGCTACTATTCTATGCGCGCAGAGAAAAAGACAAAGATAACAGGGGTATTAAATGGCACACTGTTCATGTAGCACAAGTGATGTTTGTGTTGACAGTCAGAGAGGAACTGTAGTGGGAATGGGGGGGGGGAAGTGGTGAAGAGGGAGGGCGAAAGATACCTAACTACTGTAATGTGCGGAAGGGGGGGGGGGGGAGGGGGACAGAGATCTACTACATACCGTATTTTTTCTATTAGTGCCCCCGGGGGTACTATTTTTCAATACCCCTGCGAAAGGGGGGCACTATTAGACGTAGAATTAGAGTGAGGGGTACTATTTTTCAATACGATTGACTAAAAGTTTGATAACAACATTTTATTCACAAAAACGAAGAATTATAGCTCTACTTTAATGGAATCATCACTGGAATATCAGATTTTCAATGAATTTGCAATCAGTTCATTGGGAAGAGCATCCCATACCACACGCATAGATTCCAGGTACGTCTCTATTAGACAATTAGGGGGGGGCACTATTAGAGGGGGGGGGGGGTTCTAATAGAGAGAGGGGCACTAATAGAGAAAATACGTTATGTAAGTATGTATGTACATAGCTACATAATTTAAAAAAAATACACACATACATATGTATATACATAACTCCATAATCTTATGTATGTATGTATATATGTACATATGCATGCACATATGTAACTGTATTATTACATTGTACATACATATCGTTCGGCGCATGGAATTGAACATCTTTTTCAGGGCCAACTGCCGCTTCGTGAATGATCGCTTCTTAGAGATTAGCGGAAGTGATGAAGAAGACGACTCAGTCGTGCCAATGTGAGGAATTTATTTTTCTCTCATAATCTTTTTTTCTCGCAAAAATACTATTATTTGCTACAGCACCGACGCCATCTCCGTCGTAACTGTCTCCTTCTGGAATGCAGAATATAAGGTGGAGCGCGCTAATTTAACTTTGTTTGTTATATGTAAATCGACTCAAATGCCCTCTTAATTGTTAATGTTTTTAAACTTTTAATCTAAAGAATTAGTAGAAACTTCATGAAAATTCACAGGTTTTCGAGTCTCCTTGGCAGTTTGCGCCGAATACTCTGGCCATTATGGAGCGTCACATTCGGTCTACAGAAAATTTAGAGGTACGCGCATTTTTTTTTCCAGTTTGTGCTCCACATCTTCTTTTCATTATGCTTTTTGTGCCAACGTGTCCAAAGATTGTGAATATTTCGCTTTCTACCACATGATGTGCAGACAAATAATCTGACCTCTCCGGAGTCTTTTTTTTCTTTCGACAAAACGAGACTTCCTTGTTTTATTTGTTTGTCATTCATCATTTATCACTTATCACGCGTCTCGCCCCCTTTTCTCAGCAGTCATACGATCAGAAGAGATAAGAGCAGCGTTTCACGAAAAGGAAAAAAAATTAGAGATTAAAAAGATTAAAACGAACGTAAGAAGAATTAGGAGAGGAGGAAAAAAATGCGAGCATTTATCGTTTCATCACTTTGCAACATTCGAGTTTACTGCTGACGTTTACAAAAGCTGCCTCCCACACACACGAATTATCACTCACCGAAACAGAAAAGTGAAAAAAACCGAATTATCACTCTGCAGAAGAAAAGTGACAAAAAAACCTGAATTATCATTATGAAGCAGGAACTAGACAAGAAACAACCGAATTATCACGATGAAGCAGAAAAGTGACAAAAACAAAAAGCGTTATGTCATTCCCTTGATAATAGCTCTCATGTTCTTATCACATTCTCACACAATATCTTTCTCACAGTCTTAATGTTTTTCTTTGTTTTGTTTTTTTTTCTTCTGCGAGCTAACTAGACATAGTAGCATTAAAACTTTTTATTCCAACTATTACCATTACTTTTTTTTTACTTTTCATAAAAATGCTACTTATATAGTTCCATATTTATACTATTTCCAGTTTAACGACCTTTTTGTGTTGGACGTCGGTGGCACTGCGGTCGACTCTGCGTGCACGCAACACAACCGCATCCCGCTCAGCGACTGGTACTGGAGTGACGCGTCGCGGGACGCCGCCTACGCGGCACTGCTCAGGCGCGCCAAATTCAAACATGATTTTTTTAATATTTTTATTTCTTGGCTCATAATTGTAAGAAAAAAGGAAGTCAAGCTGTAACTGTCCAATTTTCCAAATAAGATGTTATATACATATGTATCTAGATTCTGGAAGCTTCGCGTCGGCGGCTTCCGTGGTTTTGTCGATCGAGACGTTGAGCTCCTCACCACGCAACTTGGCAAAAAGTTCAAGCGGCAGCGATTCATTCGCGCATTCCGGAAGGCGGTTGTAGTGGTGCGATTGTTGTTTCTTCTTGTTCTTCTACTTCTTATTCCTTCTTCTCTTATATAGGAAAAATTACAATAATTAAATAATTAATTATAATAATTAAATATTTAATCATAATAATTAAATAATTAATTACAATAATTAAATAAATTATAACAATTGAATAATTAGTAGTAGCTAATTAAGCTCCTATAGGAGGACCGCGACAGCAGCATTCGTCGCGGGCGAGAAGCGGCGGAAATCGGTGGTGCTGAGCAAGGAAGGACAGATCGACTTGTTGCCCTCCGTGAGGTCCTTCGACATGACCTCGCAGGACGAGACGCTGATTTACTCGTCAAGATGGAAGCTGCCATTCGTGAAGTTGAAGAAGATCTAAGTAGGAGTGATCCGCTAGTAATTAAGCTTGATGTTTATTGACTAAGCCGTTGTTCACCACCTCGAATCAGGGTCTTATCGGAATAATTCTGGAGAAGGAGCTGCCGACATTCCAGTTTTCGAATAGCAATAAGAATGTCCATGTATTTATGTACATACATATATACAATTCCATTGCGTTCCTGCTGGTTATAAAGTAGGAACTGTGTAAACCTATTCAATAATTTTAATTTTTTTTTTTAAATAAAATGTATTCCGATGTAACTCATGTCAGATCCTAAAAGGCAATCATGATAACAGTTACTGCAAGGTATACTACAAGTGATTGCGCGTAAAGTCTATCATTGTTGTAGTCGTTTGATTTTTTTCGGCCGTAGATTAGGTTGCATTGACAATTGACTTACTATATGTACATATGTTGTCAAAATGTTTCCCTTGCTGCTGTTTTCTACGTGATCTGCTCCTTAATTAACGACAATGAAGATTAAGCATTCTTTTTCTTTTTCTGCCATTTTACGAACACGCTTCCAAGCTAGATTTCTCCCTCAAATTCCATACTTTCAAACAAACAAAAAAAAGCTGAGCCAGAAAGTACTTTAGGGTTTCTGTCAGTCTTCAGGAGACGTCTGTTTTTTTCTCCGTTTCCGGATGCGTGAGCACTAACAAGGTGAGGGGAGGAGGAGGTCCATTATGAGAAAGCCTCGGAAAGTCTCGGGTGCGGGAGTTGCAGACAGGCATTCGGGAAAAAGAGAATCCCAGATTGAACGGGAAGCAAGACAAGACATGTTCCAATGGGTAAAAGAAAAGGAAGAAAAAGAGAAGAAGAAGAAGAGGAAGTAAGTAAACGCCCCATAAAAAAAGAGATTAGTTCCTTGTCGTTTAACATTGTCATTGTAGAACTTGTGTGAGGCTAGAATCTATCAGGAAGTAGTTGCTATCTCTCATCATTGCATTACTTTGTCACGTGATTGAGAGAGAGAGATTGTGACATTGTGACCTTTTCGATATCTCACAATCGTCACTTTCAGACACATATGAACCCTTCATCATTTCAGCCTTCTGCCGTGTGAGACTAGCGGAAGCTGGCTTTAAGATCGCTCTCACATCGGAGGAATTTAACATGTCTTGAAAGATCCTTTGATGCAAGGGTAACTAGACAAAGTGGATCACTATGGAGAAGCTCGAAAGGAGTGTATGAATGGCGGACGGGTAAAAAGAACGAGGAAGCGAGAGAATAAGGAGGAGGGAGGAGAAGACAATGAGAGGGAGAGAGATAGAGAGAGAGAGAGAACGAGAGAGCGAGAGAGAAGCAGAGAAAGAGAGAGAGAGAGAGAGAAAGCGATTGAAACTAATAATGAATGACGTGGTTGACTCGAGTCAACGGGTCGACCCGGCGAGAATTTCCTGCACAGCCTCACCCACAAATCTAATTTACGCCCTGGGCAGAGAAATAGAAGATCAGTGTACGGGCGCTAGGCCGAAGCAGGAAGACAAGAGAGAGAGAGAGAGAAAGAGAGAGAGAGAGAGAGAGAGAGAGAGAGAGAGGGAAAGAGAGATAGAGATTTAATTTGGAAACTTGGAGAGACAATTGGAGAGAAAGAGTGAGAGAGAGAAAGACAGAGAGTGAGAGAGAAAGAATAGAGAGAGAGAGAGTGCTAGAGATTTAGAGATACATAAAAAAAGAGAACGCAAACAATGACAAGATGTCTGAAAAGCGCTGAAGAAATTGGAAAACGGATTATGCGCCAATAAAAAAAGGATGAATAAGACTGAGATATGGACATTCAGAGAAAGCGCGAACAAAGAAGAAGAAAGTGTGATGGAGAGGGCCGGCCGAACATGAGATTAGAGAAGAGATTGAATAGCATGAACTCTCTCTCTCTCTATTTCTTTCTCTCTCTCTAACTCTCTCTCTCTCTCTATTTCTCTTTCTCTCCCTCTCTTTCTCTCTCTCTCCACCTCTCTCTCTTTTTCTCTCTTTCTTCCTCTCTTTCTCTCTCTCTCTCACTCTCTTTCTCTCTATCTCTCCCTCTCTCTCTCTCTTTCTCTCTCTCTCCCTCTTCTCTCTCTCTCTCTCTCTCTCTCTCTCTCTGACGGTAGAGTAGGGTCTGTGCTCGACGGCAGGTGTAGACCTTGGAAACGTTCCTGACAAGATGTTTATAATGTTTGAAGGCATTCTCTATTCTTTAATATTTACCCTGACATATTTCTTAAGTAACTCTGACGTTTTTTTAGTTGTTTTTTTCTTGGAAGTTTCATAATATAGCTGCTTGCAATAATGACCTTCTACAAGTTGGTATTCCCGTGTGTGTATGTGTGAGTTTTCTTTTCATATCATACATACATATGTACATACATGCATATAGATTCGCATTCCGTTTCCTAACCCCGTGACTTGTCGCACAGATCAACATTATTAGATCGTAGTGTGTCTTTTCACGGGTGTGTTTTACATTACCCGCTTTTTATGACTTCAACGAATGTATGAACATACTATGTATATGCTTCGCAAGTGAACAATAAAAAAAAGAGGAAAAAGCACTTCTTTAACGTTGTCCGATAACGAGTCAGCCACATGATGCTTATTGTTAATGGAGTACATTATGGCTAATTTATTTTCTTAATTTTTTGATTTATTTTTTTTGCCTTAATAGCGTCAGCGCAATTTCGCTCTTTCTCGTGATTCTGCTTAAATGTCTCTTTCTCTCTCTCTCTCTCTCTCTCTCTCTCTCTCTCTCTGCCCATTACCGCGAGTCTGCGCTAATGTCTCAGCCTATGCGACATGAAAAGAATGAAGAAAAATATCCCATAAAATAGAGTACCACGCGAAACAAGAGCAATTGCCTTTTCCTTATTCTTGCGTTTATGGATATATCCACATGTCTTTCTTACCGTTTTGCTTGCTTTATTACTTCTGTTGTATTTTTTTTCTTAATCTCCAAAGGTCTCTCTAGTAGCCTTCATTTTTGTCTCTGTCTTTTTATTTTACATTAGATTATGTCTTTTTCGTCCGCACATTTTCGACTTCTTTTATTGCGCGAGTCCTTGAAGTGTCTCTATCGTTGATGTCTTATTATCTCACAACCTCTCTCCATCTTTATATCTCACTCTTTCTCTCTCTTTCTTTCTATCTTTTTCTCTTTCTTTTTCTTCTTTTTCTCTTTTTCTCTCTATCTTTCTTTCTATTTATCTCCTCTATTTCTCATTGTGTCTCTCTGTATCTTGCCCGCTCATTCAACAAGAGCAGCAGCAACATAGGCAAATGGTTTGCAACTCGCGGCGACTTTTCCGAGCAGCTCACATCATTTTACATTAGTCCCCGGCATGGTAGTGGCTGGCTTATTTCTACATACATATGTACATACATATATGATTATATGATTACAAAAGTCCTCGAAGGCCAACTGATTACTCCACTCTGCTCGTATGCAATTTATATTAAAGTTTAATACCAGAGAACTGAAGAAATATTCATGTGCAGACATTGCATCTTGATCTTATATTTGTTTCCTAATGTTTCTTTTTTCTGTTTCTTTTTCAGCAGAAAAGATAGCAAAGAATGTAGCACGAGTATGATAATGTATGTGAGACCGTGTTACCGTTGGTGGATTTATTTTCTGGAATGCGACTCAAGTGCGTAGAGTGCTGTGACGGGGTCAATGATAATTATTGCAGTCTATAGGCGGTTGCATCATACAACCCTTGTGCTAGCTAACACTTGTAAATACCATCTTGAAAAAGTACTTTAAAAATGGACTCGGATACAAATTTCACTCAAGGAAAGATATTGGCCAACATTTTAAAAGAGGCGGCAGATCTGCTCTAGCATCGTTTAAAAAAAAACATCTGCTCAAATGACCGTGAGTGGGCTGACTGCGACTTCTGCCTACAATGGGCGTCTAAATTACCGTTCATTGACAGCCGAAATGCGGCTTAACGCTTGCAGTTGAAAAGATTAAAAGATTGCAGAAAAAAGTGGTTGACCCGGGAAGCAAAAAAAAAATGTCACGGCTTCAGGCACGCTACAACTTTTCAACACTTTTTTTAAAGAAACAGATAGGCTAGAATCAAAAACATGTTTGATCTTTGACTTTGTTACCTTGTCCTGCAAACCATAAGAGAAAGCTCTTATCCTTTGTTTCAACTAATATTAAGAGCGGTGCCCAGTCAATGCCACTTCAACCGAGTCTTATCGCAGTCACTCTCTCTCTCTCTCTCGCTCTTTCTCTTTCTCTCTCTTTCTCTTTCTCTCTCTTTCTCTCTCTCACTCTCTCTTTTTCTCTCTCCCATTCTCTCTCTCTCCCTCTTCTAATAAACCTCTAATAAAGTAAGCAGTGTAGAAAAAACAGCACAGCAAGTAACCAAAAATTAATACAAAAATACTGCATATATCACGCACTCTTCGAAGCCAGATTCAGAATAATCTTCTATTTTATCTCGTAGAGCAGCCCGCTCTCGACTCCCGTGTGTTCCTCCCATCTCTGACATGAGACTGGCACGAATAGATGGCAGCAAAACAAGGAGGACAACTATTTTTGGCTGACGAAACGAGAAGAATCCACGTGTGTGTACATTATTTTCTAAAGCAGACGCACATTCGACGGACCACTGGAAGGCCATTTGCATTCTGTGATTTTTCTCTCTCTTGCTTAATATAGGGGGGGGAAGAAGGTCTCTTTTTTTTCGTCTCTTTTTTTGGAATCAATCTCTCTCCTATCCTTTCTCTATCTCTCTCTCTCTCTCTTACTTTCTCACTCTCTTTCTTCTTATCTCTCTCGCGCTCTCTCTCTTTCTCTTCCTATCTCTCTCGCGCGCATTCTCTTTCTCTTCCTATCTCTCTTTCTCTCTGTCTCTTTATTTTCCTCTCTGTCTCTGTCTCTCTCTCTCTCTTCGTCCCTCTCTCTTCCTCTCTCTCTCTCTTCCTCTCTCTCTCTCTCTCTTCCTTTCTCTTTCTCTCTGTCTATTTCTCTCCCTTTCTTTCTCTCTCGCTCACCCTCTCTTAATCTCTCTCTCTTCCTCTCTCACTCTCTCTCTCTCTCTCTCTCTCTCCTGTACCCAACCCTGCCTGCCGCCCAACTAGACGCATTTCCGATTGAATACTATTTGGTGTCAATCTTTGATGGTTTATTTGTCCAGCCGCTCTTCGTGTTTACCGTCCGTCCCTTGTCGGGCTGGATGTCAGCCTGCTTCCGCCCATGCATTCGAGAGCAAGACCCAAGTGTGTTCGGTTAGGATACGTCAGAGGCGACACCGTAGTCGACCACTTACTCGCAGTGGAGCAAGGCTAAATGGTGAGAGAGAGAGAGTAAGAGAGAGAGAAAGAAAGAAAGAGAGAGAGAGAGAGAGAGGGAGATGCATATAACAGATTCAACCTCTTAATCTTGTCAATCAGGAACCAATCAAGGAGCCTTCTTCAATTCAGCTTCTCTTTTTCCTTCTTTTAATGACTCTCTCTTTCTCTCTCTCTCTCTCTCTCTCTCTCTTTCTCTCTTGCTCTGCATCGCACTCTCTCCCTCCCGCTCGTCGTCTGCGTCTCTCTTGTCATCTCTGTCATTCAAGTCGACCCGGGTTGATGGAGAGTCACGAGCAGATCATCCAATGGGCGCCAGCCGGAACCGGCGGCAGAAAGAGTCTTTTGGAAACCGACCCGATGAACACATCAATTTGACTTGTCGTCTCTCTCTTTCTCTCTCTTTCTCTCATACTCTATCTCTCTCTCTCGCAATTCCCGACGGGGGCATCAAGGAGATGAGTGTGATCATAGAAGAGAGAGAGAGAGCGAGAGAAAGCGAGAGAGAGAGAAGAGTGGGAGAAAGAGCGAGAGAAAGAGAGAGAGAGAGAGAGAGAGAGAGAGAGAGAGAGAGAGATGCCCGAGGGTCCATCGGCACTCTTCGGCTTCATCTTGCCTCTCTCGCTTCCTACATATTTACCCAGCGGCAGCCTCTGGCAGCTGTTGCCGATCAAAAGTGTTGCGTTCTCCTTGCCGGATAGAGCAGACTACCAGCCGCTCTGGAACAGAGAGAGAGAGAGAGAGAGAGAGTGAGAGAGAGTGAGAGAGAAATTGAGCAAGAGAGAGAGAGTGAGAGAAAAGAGAGGGCAAGAGAACGAGAGAAAGAGTGAGAGGGCAAGAGAGAGAGAAAGAGAGAAAGAAAGACAGAGAGAGTCTTGTAACATATACTTCTCATTGGCATTAAGGCAATGGGATGGAGAGAGCAAAGAGAGAGAGAGAGAGAGAGAAAGAGAGAGAGAAAGAGAGAGAGAGAAAAGCCCAAGTATTCCTGTGAAGCCATTGCAGGTCAAAGGCCACGAACTAATCCTTTAACTCTCTTACTTTCTCTTTCTCTCTCTCTCTCTCTCTCTCTCTCTTCCGCTTTCGAATTTGAGCCACATGTTTTATGGCGCAACAGCTCGCTTCACAACAGAAACGACATGAGAGAGGGTGGTTTAGAGAGAGCGAGAGAGAAAGAGAGAAAGAGCGAGAGAGAGAGAGAAAGAGAGAGAGAGAGAGAAGAGAGAGAGAGAGAAAGAGAGAGAGAAAGAGAGAAAGAGAAAGAGAGAGAGAGAGAGAGAGAGAGAGAGAGAGAGAGAGATAGCGTGTTGGCTTATAAGCAATAAGATCTAAGATCCTCAACGAACAAGGTCCATCCAACTTCTCAAAAGCCTACCTTCCATTCATTGAGAGCATCCTTTCAGTGATGAGAAGAATGTAACATGAGAAAAGGATTAAAGGACAGATGGGAGATTAGAAAGAGTTCAAGTGAGTGGGGGGAGAGAGACATAGAGAGAAAGTGTGAGAGAGAGAGAGAGAGAGAGATAGAGAGAGGGAGAGAGAGAGAGAGAAAGAGAAAGAGAGAGAGAAAGAGAGAGAGAGAGATAGAGAGAGAGGGAGATAGAGAGAGAGAAAGAGAAAGAGAGAGAGAGAGACAGAGACAGAGAGAGAGAGAGGATTTATATGCTCTAGCTGTGCCGATTCTGCTTCGATTCCGTCGCAATTGAGTACAAGTGGAAAAAAAAACAAGATGAGGAACATGAAAAGTAAAGTAAGCAGAGAAGAAGATGACGTCAGAGGACAGACGTTCGTAATCCTGTATTTAATCAAAAATGTTTTGCCTTCAGTACACGAGCACCGAGCAGCTGACAGCAATGTTCTTGGGTTTCGGCTTCTTCTTTTTTTATTTGGGTTTTTTTTTAGCAACTGAATTTTACTTGTTACTTATGTAGGTTTACACTGCACTTTGAGAAGTGAGAATAATTTGAAATTCTGTCGATGAATACGATGCTTCAGTTGTTGTAGGAATTCTGTCGATAGTGCGTCTCAGGGATTTTACATTATTTTAATTTTTTTTTTAAACACAGTACAGAATATTACTTACTATGTATGTGCATAGGTTTATTAGGCAGTGTATAATAATAAAATCTGTCTCCGAATGCGATGCTTTAATCCCTATTTCACTTTACATTCTTTCTATGTTATTATTATTATTTTTCGGACTTTTCAAGACTTGATCTCAGTAAATATAATTGCTGTGCTTGCTCGTGTCGAGATCGGACTTCTTCTTCTTCTTGCTGCCAATCTAGAGACAATTTAGCCGAGATGTGAGAGGAAGATGAGGATAATACATTAAAAAAAGAGTGGTGAAGAAGAAGGAGAGCCAGGTACCACGTGGACTCTGAAAGAGAAGCATTTCCAGAGGGTCCAGAGACTTAATCATGTCAATAAAAAACTTCTGGAAGCAGAGGAAGACTTCAGTGAGAGAGAGAGAAAGAGAGTGAGAGAGAAAGAAAGAGTGAAAAAGGCAAGGAAAGGTGGCAAAATGTCAGACTGTGACAAAGTGTCTTCGTACACGAGAAGAAAGTGAGAGAGGGATCAATGAGAATCAGAGACTGAAAGAGAGAGAGAGAGAGAGAGAGAGAGAGAGAGAGAGAGTCAGTTAGTTGAAATCAGAGAGAGTGAGAGAGAGCGAGAGAGTAGAGTCAATTAAAATTAAAGAGAGATAGAGTGAAATAGAGAGAAAAAGAGACTATCTCTGATAGAGGAAGTATATCGCCGGTTAAAGGAGCTGGCCAACGAGAATGGGGTGGGATCGGATGTATCACTCCCCGGCCTGTCTTCATGTCTTTCGTCCTCTTTCCTCTTCCTGCCTTGCTGATTTGCGGGGCTGGGGCGGAGAGAAAGAGAAAGAGACATAGATAGAGAATGGAGAAGTGAGAATGGAGAAAGGGACGAACGGAGAGAGAGATATTATGATAAACATGGAGAAGTGGGTCGGAGAGCTTTGGTTAGAACAAAAGTGATATACAGGAGGGCGGAGAAACAGAACGGAAAAAGTGCGAAGCGGGTGGAGCTGAACGAGATGCAGAATGAGCTGAGGAGAGGAAGTAACGAGAAAGAACAACAGAGCGAGAGAGAGAGAGAGACAGAGACAGAGAGAGCCAGAGAGAGCGTGAGAGAGCAAAAGAGTGAGAGAGAGCGCGATGTAGCCAGAGAGGCCCCAGGAGGCGCTCCTCCTCCCTTGCCTTCTTCCTTTCCTCTCCCCTCTCTCTCTCTCTCCTCCTCTCTCTCTCTCCCCCCTCCCTCTCTCTCTCCTCCCGAAAGTCATCTCTCGTCTCCCTAGCCGCCGCCAAGACCGCCAACACCACCATATCACCAGTGTGCGTACAACTGCGCAAAGGATCTTCTTTTTCGTCGAGGAAACTCCTCGTCATTGTTAGGGATTCAAATTTCCCGCGCTAAACTCCTCGTCATCGTCGGGATTCAAATTTCCCGCCAAACTCCTCCTCGTCGTCGTCGGGATTCAAATTTCCCGCCAACTCTCTCGTCATCCTGGCGCGAAAGACGGCGCACGGTAACGGCGGCGTCGCGAGTGGCGCCGCCGCTACCGTAGTCGCTGCGCTCGCGGCGAGAAAGGCGTCCGTGGGCGCCATGGTCCAGAAGGTGCTCCTGAGACCGGCGTCTTCGCTGGTGTCTGGAGGAGGAGGAGGAAACCGCCGCCAGTCGTCGACCCAGCAGCAGGCGACCCCGGAGACTTCTAAGCCTCCACCCACCTCGATATCCGCTCATGCAGTCACCGAAAGCAACCACTTTGACGGGCTCTATCAAGCCAAACCGCTCCGGGAGACGGCCAAGTCGAAGAACTACCGTAGTCAATGTCGGTTGTTTTTTTGTTTGTTTCTGGTTTCGTTCAAATTTTTTATTTCGAAAATTATGCGATTTACTGAGAATTAGATCAACAACATTGTTGATTTTTCCTTTGATTTCGAGCAAGATCTTTGAGGAGGTATTCAGGAACAAGCGCGTTCCATGCAGTATTTCAGTGTTTCGCAATGAACTTCTTGCTGTACACTACTCCCCCAGACTTGCTCTTAAAACTGCAGGATTTCGGGATACTTTGGTCCTTTGCTCGAGGGACACCTTCGGTTTATTTTTATTTTTCCCGTTAACCGATATTACCAAATCACTTCTCTGCTAATAGTGCATTAAATATTACATATATATAAATATTATATAATATAAAGAATGTATATACTATTTTTCTTCTGAAAGAAAGCAGCTTTACTCTGATGACTAAGCTACTGAAAAACTACTAGATAACATTGCGCGTGATACTCCGTATAATTTCTCAAGTTGCTGCTATCATGTTTTGCTTTATTTATTTGAAGTATTCTTCGCCTACAAACTTACCTACGCGTATTTTTTATTCAAGTGTCTCTATAGTGTGCCTAAACATCTTACTCTAGCATATGTATTATTCAAGTGTTTCAACATTGTGCGTAACAATATGCGCTCAGGAAGTGGGTGGGTTCAAAGTCTTCTTTTCTTTTGTCCAGCTAGTTGAATGTTTGTAAATTCGTAGTTTTGACATCCTCTATCGAGTGGCTCTGTCGAGATCACGATTATCTTGTTGTAAGGTGAAAGTAAGAGCCGGAGAGTGAGCATGGTAGAGAGTGTGAGATTGTGAGATGGAGAGAGATAGAGAGAGAGGGATAGAGGTAGAGGGAAGGATAGATAGAGATAGAGAGAGAGAGAAACATAGAGAGATAGAGAAAGAGAGGAAGTAAGATAAAGAGAAAGAGTTATAATGATAAAAGAACGGCTACGCTGTTATGATCAGTTTTTGCATGCCACACTGATTTTTCTGAAGGGGGGGGGGGGTCTGATACTTTACCCCTCTCGAATTTCTCAGACGAAAAACGTAAACGAGTTACGAAAGGACTAAAATGTTTTGGGATCTCTTACTGAGTCAGATACTCTTCATGTCTTTCTCTCTCTTTCTCTCTATCTCTCTCTCTCTCTCTCTCTTTCTGCTCTCCCTCACTCTCTCTCCCTCTCTCCCTCTCTCTCTCTCTTTCTGCTCTCCCTCACTCTCCCACCGTCTCTTTGCCACTCTCTCTATCTTTCTCGTACTTTTCCACCATTTCGTTTATGTTCTCTCAACGTCTCATGTTTTCTCTTGCTCTTCCTTCTTTTTACACCAACATTTTACCACGTTGACAGTTCTTCTTCTTCGTGTGCCGCTTGACAAAGTGCTTCCGCGAGAGAGGAGTACATAGTAATCCTCGTGACTTTTTTCGTCCGTCGCCTTCCGCCACACTAAAATTCCCAGATTCCCACACCCTCGCATCCTTTTTCCGCTTCTTGTCGCTTCTCTTCCGAATTTCGTTCGTGAAGACAAATGCGAGAGAAACACACACAAACTCTCTATAATGTCATTTACGCAGCAGTAGCACATCTTCTTCTTGAGAGGAAATATGAGAAGAAGAAAAATATGTGGAAGAAAGGGGTAAATTTGAACACTGAAGATGAATCAGTCATTAGGGATTAGGGGTTAAGAAGGAATTTTTTTTAAATTTATATACACATTTATTTATTTATTTATTTTCCTTGATAATACAAATATGTTCAGCAAATGACGGAAAATTAGTTGCCGCACATTTTGTTCATCGTCTTTACATTGCTAAAATAAGACGATGTACTTGTGGGCAAGCGAACGAAAGAGGGAAAGGCAGAAAGGAAAAGAAAGAAAGAAAGCTAAAGTACAGCAGAGTTCAGCGGATAAATGTGAACAGAACGGATAATATTTATGAATAAGGTGGATGGATATGCCCGGATAATAATAATTTGCAAGGAGAGCAGAATAGAGAGGGAGAGAGAAAAAAGGATTGTAAAGAGAGAGAGAGAGAGAGAGAGAAAGAGAGAAAGAGAGAGAGGAGAGAGAGGAGAGAGACAGAGAGGGAGATGGAGAGAGGATAGCATTCGTCATAAATGTAAAAGTGTATCATAAATGTAAAAGTGTAATGGTGCACTTTTCCGTTCTGCGTGACCTTCAAGAAGTATCACCACGCAAATAGCAAAATGCCACCGCCACAATCCGGGCTCTGTGCAGCCTTTTGTTTGAAAGTTTGCAATGTTTTACTCGAGATGCGGTTCGGTTTGAGAAGCAAATTGTGATCATACAAGAAGATTAAATCAAAATCTTATAAACAAATGTAGGCATCTATGTAGTTTATAATTTTTCGCAGAAGTTAATTTCTGGAGAAGGGAACGAGAAGAAAATAGTTAATCTCGTGTACCTCTACATATACATATCTTTGCTGACTCTTTGAAACTAAAGTATCCTTTTTATGGGCAAGCACCATAGTGACTGAGCCTACATGAAGCCACTTTGCTTGATTCAAATTTTATTTTTATGCTCTCCGCACGAACACTTATCGCAACATGCTTTATGGGTCTCATTTTCGAAGGGGGGAAAAAAGAATTGTCTCGGAGAGCTATAGGAGGAGAGAAAGCTTCCATTTTACGACCTTTCTTTCGTTTTGTCTCTACGAGAAACCCCAAAACCAGGAGCAGGGTCCAATATTTGCTCTGGCCCGGCCCGGGCCTCGATACTAATATTGTGCCCTGGCCAGACCCGGGCCTGCATCAGCAGTAATCCACTCTAATCTCTCAAAAAAAAATTTGTATGACGGTAATATAATAAATATCAAGAATATTATAAATAAATGAAGTAAAAACAAAATAGAATGAAGAGGATAACCTTGCTGCTGTTTATGTTTTTTCTTGCTTCTTGTCAGAAATTTTTTGTGATGCATTTTTAAAGGCTATAGACGGTGATATGTCGAATAGATTCGTCTGATTCTTCCACGTCACTCAAGCCTATTGGCTTGTATACATAATTTATCTGTCTGTGCGCACACACATCCCTAGGCATCTCTCGCTCGATGCGATCAAAGACTCGCGCCGACGCCAAGGCAGACGGCTAAGAAAGGAGGGCGAGAGCGAGAGAGAGAGAGAGAGAGAGAGAGAGAGAGAGAGAGAGCTAGAGAGGGAACAAATGAGAGTGAGTGAGAACGAAAGACAGAGAGAGAGAGAGAGAGAGAGAGAACGAGAGAGAGAGAGAGAGAACGAGAGAGAGAGAGAGAACAAGAGAGAGGGAGCTAGAACAAGAGAGAGAGAGAGGGACAATGAGAAAGGGAGACATACAGCCAGAGTCTAACAATATGCGTGAGTTGTTTGGCAGCTTGAGGAAGAGAGAGAGAGAGAGAGAGAGAGAGAGAGAGAGAGAGGGAGAGAAGGCATCATAAGAAGGGCACAGAAAACTAAGGCCGGGAAATATGAAGGAAGCTGGAAATACATACATAGATATATTTGCCAGAACCACCAAACACACGCCGAGACATGATTAATGTGCGCGTTCCTCGGCCGAGCATTACGCGATACATTTGTGTCCATGTTCACATACATATGTATGTATGTACATATGTACATATGAGGGAGTCGGATATGCTACATGAATACATATAGGGATGTTCCTCCAAAATGGCTGAAATGTTCCAATTAGCGCGCATTAAATATCTCATTTCAGACAACTTGGAACATATTTATTGAAATCTGTTTTCATTGAAAATAAACGATATTCGACATATAGCACAAATACATACTATTTCATTCCGAATATGAGATGGAAAGGAGTAAAATGGCTGTGAAGTTTTCGTTTGGCGCCATGCTCCAATTTCTGAGCTTTATTTTTAACCATTCAAAATGGGGTCACCATACCCCCTCAATTATAGTGTGCTGGATGTGGAAGAACGAGACGATTCTGAAGATAAAAGGTAGTTTACTTCCCAAGGTGCTACTAGTTGCGCGCTGATTGGAACATTACTCGCGCTGCATTCCGCCATTTTGGCGGTACGTCACTGTATGTATATATGTACATATGTATGTACATATATACATATATACAACCATTTCGAATGAAGAGCACGAGTAATTTTTCCAAAGAACATTCTCCTTAAGACTCAATGAATTAATTTTTAATTATGCTAATATTTGCCTATTCAAGTGTTGTTATATTCTTTTAAAAAAAATTAATAAAAATAGTTTTAAAAAAATATTTTTTTTTTGTGTGCTGTTTACTTCCTCATATGGACGTCTCTGTCTTGCCTTTTCTCAGCAGATGACATACTTACACACACATTCACACGAAAATGGCAATTGCATCGCGACCATGCCTCTGGCATTCGACGAGAGCATTCACTTCCGTCTTGTTGTCGGTCGGTAAGCAACAGGACAGCGAGAGCGAGAGAGAGAGAAAGAGAGAGCGAGAGAGAGCGAGAGAAAGAGAGAGAAAGAGAAAGAGAGGGTGAGAGAGAGCAAGAGAATGAGAGTGAGAGTGAGAGTGAGAGAGAGCGAGAGGGAGAGAGAGAGAGCGATTCCATGTAAGCGTTGTAATCCCTTAGGTTTTGTTCTGTCACATAGAAATAGCAACTTCATCTATGGATAAATATTTAAACAAAATAACACAACATCTCGCCATCTATCGACAAGCATTGTCTCTTCCGTTTGGGACCCTGCATAGCCCCCACCTGGAAAAATGTCGTCGAACTGTCCCCAGGGTCAGGGGTCGCCTCTCGGCACCACCACAACACAGACTGGTGCCTCCCCCGACGAGACTTCAAACTGAATTTGTTTGCTTCTAAGCTTAGGCTAATGCTATTAACGACCCCGGCTTTTTCATTTCCTCTGGTCAACTTTCTCTTGCTCACTACCCTTCTGTCTCTCTCTCTCCAACTTCCTCTCTCTCTCTCTCTCTTTTTCCCTCTCTCTCTCTCCTTCTCTCTATCTCTCTCTCTCTATCTCCAACGTCCTCTCTCTTTCTCTCTCTCTCGCCCTCTCTCGCTCTCCCTCTTTTACATCATTTTTCTCAGTTTTTCTCCGACTCCATTTCATCTCTATCTCCGTCTCTCTCTCTATCTCTCTCTCTCTCTCTCTCAAGCTTGGCCTTATTGCTGAACCCTTGTTTTCTTGCTGGTGCTCGCTCGCCTATTCTGAGCTCTCCTCAATAGCTCTTCTCATTTATCCCGTGGCCGTTCTCAACATTTGTGTCCTTGTTCCGGATGCGGCTCTTATTGCGTTCTCTATCTCTCTCTCTCTTGCTCTCTCTCTCTTTCTCTTTCTCTCTCTCTCTTTCTCTCAATCTTTTCTCTCTCTCTCTCTCTTCTTTGCCATCCCAGTTCAAATGGAAGGAATCCTTCACGGCATGCAGAATATGAGTGTGTCTATGTGATACGGCGCTCAGAACGGGCGCACTCACAAATGGCGAACCAACACGGGTCCGGAATCTCCAGTCCGGCTGTCCTCTTTTCTTCTTTGCCGTCTCTCTCTCCCTCTTCTCTCTCTCCCTCTTTCACTCTCTTTCTCTCCCTCTCTATCTATCCATCTCTCTCTCCCTCTCTCTCTCTTCCGGAGTATAAACATGTATGTACATATATGTAGTATGTTCTTGTACTACTTCCTTCTTACATTTATCTACATTCAATTCTCTCTGTCCTTCCTGATCTCACTCTCCTTTTTCTCACTATATATTTCTCTCTTTCTCTCTCTCTCTCTCACTCTCTCTCTCTACCTAAAACATCTTCTTTCTCTTTCATGCGAATAAGACATGCGAATATTCTGCATACATATAGATGTCTAGTTCCTCGTGTTGCTCCCTCTTTCATATCGTCGTCACTTTTCTCCCTCTTCCTTCCATCATCCATTCTTTTTTTTGCAAGCTGATCTCATTTCTATAACACACGAATTCTCCTTCCCTTTTGTTTATAATGTTGTTTTGGTTCAAACGGTCTTTCTTTTTATTCTGAAAATTTACGCTCAATTCATATTCGCTGTGGCTCTACAATTCATCAAGCCAAGTGAAAGAGCAAAAACAACTTTGCGCTATAAGAGTACGACCTTGCTGTATTTTTTTATAGAGAAAAAGAACCCTAAGTTTTTATAATACCTGCCTGAATTGTATGAGGAATGGGGGGGGGGGGTAGCGTAGAGCAAAAGCTAAACAATATAAGAATAAAATCCGCCTTTTAAAGCCTCGTAAGAGATGGAAAAGCAAGCTATTTTCTTCTTCTTATTCTTCTTTTGCTAGTTTTACTTTCCCCACCCCTCTCTCTTTTTTGTTTGTTTCTGTCACGGGATACGATAGTATTTCCTTAGCATACCGCTTTCCTTTCCCAATGTGCGGCGACCGGGCGATTTTCCCACGTCGGATCAGAACTCTAGACGTGATATTTTTTCTCTCTCTCTCTCTCTCTCTCTCTCTTTCTCTCATTCTTTCTTCATATTCTCTTACTCTCTCTCTCTCTGTCTCATTCTCTCTCTCTCTCGCTTTCTCTCCTCTTTGTCTCTTATTACTCGAAAATTCCCATGTTATTTCATAATGTTTACACTTGTACCCGTCTCCTTTAACAGAGTCGTCGGTCGTGATTCAGCTTCTCAACAATTTAAAGTGACGTTTAGTCCTTCTTTGACTCTCAAGTACATGAGCCAGAATTTTACGGTGCGACCTTTTTGAAGTCCGAAGCTTCTTCAGCCGTCCACTCAAGTGCTAGCTAGTTTTTCGAGAGGTCATGGACACCCGCAGTCTTTTTATTCGTTAGATAAACCTAGTAAAGATCCAAGGAGATACCCCCTTAGACTGCCCATACGCACACTCACTCACATTTCCACTTCAACGTACTATTTGATCTACATGTGCTGCTTCAAAATCTAAATATCTATTTACTTTCATCAAAGAACTTTTACTCTCATGGCACAACCTTTCCTTTTCCAATGCCCCGAAAGTATCTCTGTTTTTCTCTGTCTCTCTCTTTCTCCTCTCTTTCTCTCTTTATGTCTCTCTCTCTTTCTCTTTCTCTTTCTCTTTCTCTTTCTCTCTCTGTTTCACCCCTTCTCTTCCTCTCTACGTTTTCCGCCTGATAATCCTTTGCGTATGTATGCAAGTAGAGGCAAAGAGGTAAAAAGTAAAGAAGCAGGGAGAAAAAATTTCAACTCAAAAGGTCTCGCTCTAAGTCAACAAGTCAACCCGATATATGTAAGCCACCATGACGAATAGGGCAAATATCCGTCCGCGCCAGGTCGAAAGTCCATCTTTCTTCCTCTTTTCCCATGATGGCTTTAGCCATTGCCTACCTGATGAGTCCTTCTTAGAGCACACATGATTCCAGAAGGTTCTCTCTCTTTCTCTTTCTTTTTCTCTGTTTCTCTCTCTCTACTTCTCTATGGTGTTCCTTTCCATATTTCTCTCTCCCCTCCCGCCCCTCGCTCCCCCTTCCCTCCCTCACTGAAGTAACCCGATCACTTTGTAGTTGTCTCTGTATCTTTTCCCCTCCCGATCTTTCACTCTCTCACTGTCTCTCGTTATCCCTCACTGTTTAACTGTTGCCCTATTTCCCTCTCTCTCTCTCTCTCTCTCTCTCTCTCTCTGTCTCTTTTTCCGCTCCAAGACTTGATTCTGCATCGACCAAAGAGAAGCCTTTGTACCTTTCAATAACTTTTAAGAAGCCAAGTGAAGTGTCTCTCGTTTATATTGTCACTGACGAGAACGCGCATGAAAAGCACATTGCAAAAATCGACGACACCTCCCATTCAAACGCCTTCTTCTTCGCCTCTTTGATTCTGCCAATGTTTATGTATCCCGATATCTCGACTGCTGCCGCGCGAAAAAATAGCAAAAGGCAAAGGCACAAGTTGGAAGAAGGATTGTGCTGTTTCTTTTTTTAATATTATAATTTCTTTATTTCTTCTTCCGGCTAAACGTCCTTCTGGTATAATGTGCAGATTGTAGTTATACATATATATATATATATATATATATATATATATATATATATATACGAAGGAAGCAAATGAGAGTCTATGACAGCATCATCGTCAGCAGCTGCAGTAGCAGAAAACGTAGATCACTCCATTGATTTCCTCACTACCCCCCCCCCCATTCCCCCCCCCCTTAGACCCCTCCCTCTACCCCCCCCCCCTATTCCTATTTCCTCTTCCATCATGACTCGAGGATAGTCTGCTTGAGTCACCAGCATCGCAGACACACGCCGTTGGCATCATTTACATTCATTCCTCCAATTCACGACATTTTCCCTCTTTCTCTCACTCTGTCTCTCTCTCTCTCTTGATCTCTCTCTCTCTCTCTCTCTCTCTCTCTCTCTTTCTCTCTTTTCTTCTGCTTCTATCTCTCTCTATCTCTTCTTCCCTCTCTCTCTCTTCTTCCCTCTTTCTCTCTTTCTCTCTCTCTCTCTCTCCTTCTTCCTTTCCCTCCTACCCTCTTCTCCACCAGCTCGTGTCATTCCTGCCATCACTTTCGCTCATATTCAGTTTCTGTTTTTTCTTTGACTCTCAGTCTCTTCCAAATCTCTTTCTCTTTCTCTCTCTCTTTCTCTTTATCTCTCTCTCTCTCTCTCTCTCTCTCTCTCTCTCTCTCTTACCAGACACTTGCACGTGTCCTGAGATGTGCATTTGCAACCTGAGGCGGAGGTACAGGCTACAGCAACAAATGGCCCGCTGTTCCTCCTGAAGGCCGCCGCCTTGAAACAGCCGGAGGGAGGAGAGGAGAATCTCCTCTCTCTCTCTCTTATTCTCTCTCTTTTATTCTATTTCTCTCTTTCTTTTTCTCTCTGTTATTCTCTCTCTCTGCTTCTCTCTCTCTCTCTCTTTCACTTTCTCTCTCTCCTCTTTCGAAATGTGGCTCAAAATGTGGCATCTTCCTCTTCTTCTCCTCCTCATTTCGGATGCACAGCTGATCTTTTCGTTTTTCTTTTTTTTTCCTTTCTTTCCCAGATTCTCTTGTCGTATGTTTCTAGTGTGCTTTTATCTAAACGTTGGTAAAATATAGAAATTTTTTTTAAAAATTAATTATGCCCTTACCGTATTCTCTCTAACTGAAGCGCCACCTTAGTCGTGGATCTCGATTTTATTGCGTACCAGGCGCATTTCTTTCAATTCAATTCGTTTATCGCACAACCCAAATTTAGGAAAAAAATTATATGTGCGTAAAAACAAGTGGCGACGATTCAAAATTGGGTTCTGGACTTAAGCAATGCGAGGAAAGAGAGAGTGGAAAAGAACAAAAAAAAAACAGTGATAAACGTTAGATATCCAAAGTCGACTTGTCAGGAAGAGACAATCAGAAATTCGCAAGACGTTAAGACGACGATTACAAAGCTGCTCTTGATCTTCTTGTCAGAATTCTAGACGCGAAAGGATAATAATGTATAGAGCGGAATAAGAAGAAGTAATGCTGTTCACGTGAAAAGAGTTCCACAAAAATCGGTCTACACTATAGGAAAGAGGAGGGATCGAAGAGAATTGAAGGAATACGGTAGATTAAAAAAAAACTTTTTTGAAATTTTCGAAATTGAAAGATGGTCACCAATCTTCTGCTAAGAGAAAATAATCTCAATCTTTTTCTCCTGCTTTTGATGAATTCCAATCTCTCATTTTCACTCCATTTCCATTCTACATTTCTTCGCATCATCGTTCTCTATCTTTCCCTCTCTTCTTCTCTTTTTCTCTTTCTCTCTCTCTCTCGTTCTCTCTCTCCCACTTCCCAAGACCTTCTACCCTGGCAACCCCAATATGGTGTGAAATGCGTCATTGAGAGAGAGCGAGAGAAAGACAGAGAGAGAGAACGAGAGAGAAAGAGACAGAGAGAGAGTGAGGGAGAGGGAGAGAGAGAGAAGGAGAGAGAGAGAGAGAGAAAGAAAGAGAGAGAGAGAGACAGCGAGAGAGAGAGAAAGAAATGAGGGCACTAATGTAATCGCCATTTTCGTGCTGTCGTCCACCCGCTGCACGTCAAGAGGACTTCTTTCTCACATCACATTGTCATAGGATACTACATAGAAGAACAAAGAAAATATAAAACTACTTTTGCAAATATCACGCTTCAACCGACGACGGAATCGAGTTTCCCGCACTTTTCCGGTACGTTTTTTTTCCAAAATAGCCTCACTTTTCTCATCGGGTAGTCCATTTTAAAGAAGCCATGAACTCGGCGCGCGTTGTTGAGAGTGTCTTTTTTGTTATGTCAGTTTCACTTGCGAAACAGGTCGTCTTTCTCTTCCGTCTCTCTCTTTCTCTGAGAGACTCACTCGGGCTTGGGTCGATTACATTCATTTAGTGATGACGAATAGGGGAAAAAAGCTTCCTCTTGTCTCCCGTCATAGCTATCGCTTCGTCTGTATTTCCGTACCAGGTTTCGTCTCTCGGGTAAATGCCTTGGGATTCTTCTTCGAATATCTCCTTCTCATTCCTCTCTCTCTCACTCTCTCTCTCTCGCTCTCTCTCTCTCTCTCGCCCCTTGCCATTGCGTCTACTTGTTTCGCTCTCGGCTAATTTCGGCAATCTTCTCGTAGGAGCCTTCTCAGACGGATATGTCTGTTCAGCAAGAGAGGGAGAAAGAGAAAGAAAAAGATAGAGCGAGATAGAGGTAAAGAGAAGGGAAAAGAGAAAGAGAGCGAACGAAAGAGAGAGTGAGAGAGAGAGAGAGAGAGAGATTCAGATGAGCCGAACTCGAAACTTGTAAGGATAATGAATCTTGTTTCAGCCACTTTGCAGATCGCTCTCCTCTCTCTCTATCTTTCTCTTTCTCTCTCTCCCTCTCTCTCTATTTCTCTCCTTCCTTTGTCTCTCTCTATACCTTTGTTTCTCTCTCTCTCTTCTCTCTCTTTCTCTCTTTTACTCTCTCTCTCTCTCTCTCTCTCTAGTCTCAATGGCGCAATAACAAGTAACGGCTGCTTTCACTCAGTGCACGTCGAATACAGAATGCCCTCGGCACTCCGCCTCCTCCACTTCAACTATGTATAAAAGACCCTCTTCAACCCGTAGGCAGGTCATAAACAAGATGGGCCAGGGCCGTCTTTCATGGAACAATATATTTTCAACATTTTATTCGTAGCCTTGATCGTTCTGCGATTCAAGAGGGTGCACTTTCTTCAAAAACTTCTTATACTTTTTATTTATGTATTAAAAAAAAAAGCCCAAATTGAAGTAACAATAGTGAAGTTCTCGGCATTTCACGTCAGCATACAGCTTTGAAATGTAGACTGTTCGTTGGCATTTCGACAAAAAGAGTATTCTCGCGTTACTTTCGATTATTATTATTATTATTCTTTTTTTGCGAGCGCCTCCTCTCATCTTTGCATTTCACACTTGATCGGTCGGGCGCAGAATTTTCACTCCTGCATATTCATTCTGAAGGAAAACGTCATTCTTGTTTGCGCGTCCGTCTAGCGCCAGACTACTTATATATTTATGGACATTTGTAATTTATGTACATTTGTATGTTACTATGTATGCACATACGTACATACATACATACATATATATATATATATATATATATATATATATATATATATATATATATATATATATATATATATATATATATATATATATATATATACATTTAAGCTAACCCGGCATATGTATCTTGTTTCCTTAAGGAGTATAATGTGACTCGTGGCTCTTGTATAGCCCATAGGGACTCGATGATCAAAGAAGGCTTTTTTGTGGAGTGGGTGGGTAGTGTCGAAGGTAGAAAGGAAGAAAGGAAGGAGGGAAAAGCTACTTAGAAGTGAGTGGAAGGACTGAGAGAGAAAGAAGAGAGGAAGCAGAGAGAGAGGGAGAGAAAGGAGAGAGAGAGAGAGAAAGGAGAGAGAGAGAGAGAGAGAGAGAGAGAGAGAGAAAGGAAAGGGGAAGGATATTAGCCCAATTTCTCATGAGATATCACGCGGCCGACTCATAAATAAGCTCATATATAAATACGCGGTGTCTACAAGATGTTCACAGTCAAGCAAAATATATATGCATATTTCTGAGTAGGCATCTCCAGGAATAAATTCCCTCCGCCCCCTCCACCACCCACTTCCACTCTTAGATACACCGAAGATTGGCTTAGTATTACTTTAGTTGGTCTGATAAAATCATTGGCTCCATTGAAACAAGCGACTCTACTAACCATAAAGCCTTTAACCATTATTAATCTTATTACATTAACTTGCTAGGAAATCGAATAAAATTATATAGACGTATGTATGATGCACTGGTCTGTCTGACGTGTCCTAGTGTTTTTCCTCCTCGCTTTCCAAATTTCATTCTTTGGTTAGCGAGACTATTTTCAGCAAACCCATTTAGAGATAGACATGAACAT
The DNA here is from genome assembly GCA_945643635.1 of Allodiplogaster sudhausi. Lineage (NCBI taxonomy): Eukaryota > Metazoa > Nematoda > Chromadorea > Rhabditida > Diplogasteridae > Allodiplogaster > Allodiplogaster sudhausi. The sequence goes on along the minus strand of CALZFC010000035.1, from coordinate 3,155,395 downwards.
ACATACATGCATACATATAAATATGTAGTATGTATATATTCCGGACTACATGCATACGCATAAATAAGTAGTTACTACATATGTACCTGTAAAAAGTCGCCTTTCCTTTCTATGAATCCATTTGGCGCGGAGGAGGCAGCGCGCGACCCGTTTGATAATTTAGTAGCCATTTTGAGACACAACAGGTGGACTCTAATGGATCGACCAGACCAGAGTGTTGACATATGACTCCTTTCCTCCAACATCTCTCACTTTCTCTCTCTCTCTTTCTCTCTCCCTGTCTATCTCTCTCTCTCTCTCACTCTCTCTCTCGTCCCTCCTGTCTCTCCGCCCAGTTGCTCGAAATACTGCGCCTGCGCCAACGGAGATAGTACAGAGCTGACTCATTCTCACTGGTGGTCACAATGAGCAGCACACATCTTTAGAGTGTTTCCACATTGTTCAATTGTCTTTCTAGAAAATGAGGTTAATGCGTGCGTATACATACATACTAATTCTTTCTAGACCTTCTGTTAGATGAAGGTCATCTTACTCCGGGAAAAGTAAAAATAATGTTCTCTCAACGCCTGGCGCTACTTTCTTCATGGTCAGGTCAAGACTTATATGTGGTTCCGTGGCATTATAATACCTCGGTTTCAAAGTAAAATAAACCTTTTTTTTCTACCAATGCGCTCTTTCCTGTGATCTGGCGGATTACACTTTTTGTATTTGAACTCTCTCTCTCTCTCTCTCTCTCTCGATTTGTTGACCTCGCTGTGTGAGTGCATTAGAGAACCAGCCTAGATTTGGCGCGGCACAGGAAGCGTGAGAAGATGGAAAGAATTTTCAACCTAATTTTAGCTACTAAAAAGGGAGCGAGGGAGAGAACACGAGAAAATGAAAAGAGAACGCCAATACGATCCTTTTGAAATTTGTTTAAATGGATAATAGAAATTTGGATATGTAAAATAATACTGAAAGGACGACAGATGGTAGTGAAAGTTGGCGAAAAAGAGAAGTGAACATTCGAAATGGATACCCTTTCTGAATTTCTCCTTTCCGAACGCGCGCAGTTTTGCAGAGGCCTTTGCTCGTGAGTTTGTAGCTTGGCGCGCGAGAAAGATTTGTTGAACTGCTGTACAAGAACGGCAAGGACGAAGTGGGCGAGCTAGAGAGAGAGAGAGAGAGAGAGAGAGAGAGAGAGAGAGTAGAGAGACCGAGAGACATAAAGGAAGCCGCGCTCTGTGGTGCCAATGATCGCAACGCTCAGGGGCCATCTAGTGGACTTTGACAGCAGAGAGAGAGAGAGAGGAGAAAGAATGGTGGAGGGAAGAGAGCATGACAGAAGTTAGAGAGGACGAAACTGAGAGAGAAAGAAAGAGAATGTTTGTATCATGACCCACCGCAGCTTCGAACATGCGTCGGATTCAATAAGTGATAAAAGAATTTACAATGCAGTACCGCTAACGTTGTTTCTGCACTTCCTTTACAAAAAATTTAGACAAGAAATGTCAAAGAGACGTTTTCTTGCTAACTCTCTCTCTCTCTCTCTCTCTCTCTCTCTCTCTCTCTTTCTTTCTCGCTTACTCACTCTATCGCTCTCTCTCGCGCGCTCTCTCTCTTTTTCTCTCTCCCCTCTCTCTCTTTCTCTTTCTCTCGCACTCTTTCTCTCTCTCTCTCTCTTTCTCTCTCCCTCTATTATTCTCGCTCTCTCAAAGTTCTCACGATTTTTCTCCTGCTGAAGCGTGTGAATGAACCAACTTACACCATTAGAGTCGACGACGACTTTGCGCAAAATTCAATCGCTCTTTCCCTTGTCAATCTTCAAAGTCTGTGACTTCATCGTGTAAGAAGTTGTCATATCAAGTGATATGATAAGAGTGGGAAAATTATAAAGTCAGCGAAAAGAGCATTCTGGTAGATAAAGTTTGTGCGAGGCAATCTTAAAGGACCTCTCCGGCGAATATACAACTTCTCGTTTTATGTTCTTATTCGATGAAGATCGGCCAGAAACATCCATTAGAAGTGGTCCCGTTTCAAAATAATGCTTACTTTGTAAAGTATTAACAGTTTTTGATCGGGATTACGGTGCATTTTCCGCCCGCGATCGTTCTTTGAGCTCATGATCATGGCTAGGCCACCCTCCCTCCCCATGCCAAGCGTGGCCGAGAAAGAGGGTACGGCATGATATGAATGTCATCGATTGTTCACTCTGAGAGAAAGAGTGTGGAAGAGAGGGAGAGAGCGAGACAGAAAAAGGAATGGAAGCGCTGTGCTGCCATTTCGAACACATCCAACACAATCACAGCGTTCCAAAAAATTCCAACTTTCTGAATACTGTAAGAATTTTAGAAGGGTTGGTTTTTTCAAACACCAATTATTATACGGGCGCGAAAACATTCGCCGGTGCGATCCTTTAAGCATTTGTGCCGTGCAATATATGTACATATATGGAGTGAATAAAACTATTCACTACAATAGTGTTCGCGATTAGAAGTCGATGTAAGACTTATTGTGATCAGTGAACTAGCGTAAACACTTTAATATATGTACATATTTTGTAAATGAGAGAAGTCTAGACGTTACCCGTGTAATCAAGCCGCGGCAAAGGAAGAAGCTATAGATGAATTATTGACAAAAAGTTTTTTTCAATATTAATGAGTAGCTTTTTCATTAACATCCAATTGATGCATGCATAATTTATGTATGTATGTACACACTTACATATGTATGATATTATTAAGTATAGTGGTAGTAGGCTTGGTTCCGCTTTATGCATATTTCCAGTTTCCATTCTTTCTCTTTCTCTGTCTATCTCTCTCTTTCTCTATCTCTCTCTCTCTCTTTCTCTCTTTCTCTCTCTCTCTCTTTCAACCATTTCCTATATTTCCTCTTTCGCTTACAACCGTCCCTTCC
>CALZFC010000035.1:2957500-3150000 GCA_945643635.1 Allodiplogaster sudhausi | reverse complement strand
ATGAACAGACCAAGCATAATGACGGGCGATGAGAGAATTGCCTTGGCTGCGGCGGAGGCGAGGGGTAGGAAACCAGAGAGGCCGTCTGAAGCTCCTCTCACCCTCGCCTCCCCCTTTCCAACTCCTCCTCCTCCGCAACCCGGCTTCCCCCCCCTTCTCTTTTGACTCTGTCTAACCCGTGTGTGCTGCTCTCCTTCCGTTCCCTCGCACAGTTCATTCTCTGTCAATTGTGACTTCAACTCCATCAAGGCAGACTTGCTTTTGCCTTAGCCATTTTGCATGCGGCTACGGTCGACTGCTAAAACATCTGTTTTTTTTTTTACATATCATTCGCACTCATTTTTATTAGATGCTGTCGACGTCGTGCGGTACTAAAAGTTGACATTACGGAATTCCATAGAGACTTTTTGCATTCGAGCCATTTTGCCTTATTGTGGAGCAAGGCTCAGGAGCACAAAAATGGTTTTGTCTATCCCATTTTATGATTGGAGTAGCACATTAAAATAGGCAAATTTTTATATCTTTAGTGCGCCTTCTACAGATGCTAATTTTATGACGAAATATACTAATGTAGCACACTAAATATTGGCTTTATTTATGGTGCGCATTTAGACGATTACGGTAGCATATTAAAAAATATCTTTTTAAAAATATTTTTAGTGTGCCTCTTTCAGACGCAATGTATCACTCGTCGACCGATGAGATTATCGACGCTGACGCGGCGGCGGACGCGGCGCGTGCGGCTGCAGCAGAGATCGGCCTCGATGCCGACGAAGAGGACATGGACGCCGACACTTCCATCGTCGTGCTGACGATCTCGGCGAGGTTCATTTTTATTTTTCACTTCATTAAAATTTTATTTTATTATTATTATTACTTTTAAAATAACAATAATACTTATTTTATTTTTTTTAATTATTTTAACTATAATAAGAATAATAATAATAATTATTATTAAGACACATACATATGTATGCACATATATGTATATATTTTATAAGTATAATATTATTTCTTACAATTTGATATCATTTTAATAATTATTTTTGACATAATCATTTTGAAAAAAAAACCTTAAACTAAGTTAGTTGTTTCTTGTTTTCACAGAAACAAACGAATGATTTCAAACAGTCACAGGTGTTTCTTGGGGAAGGCCAGCCACATGAAAGCACAATTTTTATTCGAATTAATTCTATGTTCGTCCCGCTTTCTCTCTCTCTCTCTCTCTCACTTTATCCTCAATCTTTTTTCCTCTCACATGATTCTCTCTCATGCGTCGTTCTCCATTTCAGTTTGAACTTGTTTGCATTCTAATCTTATTCAACTGCTCTTTCCTGAAAGTGAGCGCGATAAGTGAAAGTGCATTCATATATGTTTCGTGTTCACTTTCATATGTTCATACATATGACCATTTTCGTTTCCTTTTATGCCATATTTTTTCTTATCTTCGTATCATTCTATGCCTACATTGTTTTCGCATCCTAACAGGCCTCGCTTCTGTTCTTCTCTCTCGCTCTCGCTATTCTCTCTCTTTCTCTATCACTCTTTTTCTTTCTCTCTCTCTCGCAATCTCTCTCTCTCGCTATCTCTCTCTTCCTCATCTCTCGAACCTTATTTTTTTTCTCCCTTCCCAAAGTTGCAAAAGTCATTCGGCAAAAAAAGAATGGCATTGATATTGACGGATGGAGAATGGAGAAACCGAGAGAGAGATGGATGCGCGACTGCAATGACTAAGGGAAACGGAAAGTTAAAATAGCCCCCCAGGGCAGAGCGCTCCTTTTTTGGGGCGAAATCTTTGAGGAGACGCATGAGGAAGATGGCTACTTGATGAGGTGGTGCGCGGGGTAACTGAGAGGCACTAGGGAAAAGATGCGTTAGTGAAAGAATTCGGAAAACAGAGAGAGTGAGAGAGAGAGAGAGATAGGGAGGGAGGGACAGAGAGATAGGGAGAGAGAGAGAGCGCGAGAGGTAGAAAGAGGGAGAGAGAGGGAGAGATAGGGAGAGAGTAGGAGAGAGGGAGGGAGGAACAGAGAGATAGGGAGAGAGAGGGGGAGAGGGAAAGAGATAGGGAAGAGAGTGAGAGGGGAGAAAGAGAAAAAGGGGGGGGGGTGTAAGAGAGAGAGAGAGAAAAGAGAAGGAGAGAGGATGAAAGAAAGAGTAGGAGAAAGAGAGATCGAGAAAAAGAGACAATGAGAGAAAGAGTAGGAGAAAGAGAGAACGAGAAAGAGAGCGAGAGATAGAGAGAGTGAAAGAAGAAGAGAATGAGATAGAAACACAGAAAAGAGACGAACGCTACACTGTTCTAAGCCCTTTCAAGCGGCAACAACTCAAACGGGCCAAACATGCCTTGAGTCCACGTGCACTTTGGTCATGGCCATTTACATTTCAGGAAGGAGACGAGATACGAGAGAGAGAGAGAGAGAGTCAGAAGGTCAGAGAGTGAGAGAAAAGAGAGAAGAGAGAGAGAGAGAGAGAGAGTCAGAGAGAGAGAGAGAGTCAGAGAGTTAGAGAGTGAGAGAGTGAGAGAGAGAGACGAGACAGAGAGTGAGAGAGAGAGAGAGACGAAAGAGCAGGAACACATCTGATTATGCTTATTGGCTTTTTTTTAAATCTTCTCCTGTTTGCCCAACAGCATCTGTTTCTGTTTCTACTTTGTTCTTCTCATATTACATACTTCTCATCTCTCTATCTCTCTTTCTTGCTCTCTCTTTCTCTCTCTCTCTCTCTCTCGCCCTGTCGTGCTGTCTCTCTCCTCTTCTCATTTTTCACATACATATGTATGTCTATATCGCTCCTCCGAGACAATCATCATATTTCGTTCTGCTTCCCTCTGAATCAGTAACACTTTACATAAACAAGCTTCAAGAGAATTCATATACATATATATTACACTCATTTTGCATAACCTGATTTGACTAGTCAAGCAAAGGAAAAATTTAATCGTTACATCAAACTCCAAACATTTTGAATGAATTGCAGTGAAGCAACAAAAACGAACTAAAACAAGTATCTGCCTACCAATTTTTCCGAGTGGAGCTATTTAAAATGATAATGGAACACTATTGACCTCTCCTTGACACGAAGTCGTGTTTATCTTTTACAATCATGCGCAAATCTTGCCAAAACGTGACACTTCCGAAACTCGGCCAGTCTCGGTTGCAGAGGCCTACGTGACACGGACATTGACTCCGTGAGCGATCCGTTCTGTGTCGTCTCCGCGACACAAGCAGGCATGGTGCGCAAGCGGAGCTGGCGAGAGATCGGACGGACGGAGGTTTTATTTTTTAAATTTATTTTGGTATTTACTTCTTTATTTTTACAATATTTACCGTATTTTCTCTATTAGTACCCCCCCTTTATTAGAACCCCCCTCTAATAGTACCCCCCTCTGAAAATGCCATTGAAAAATAGAACCCCTCCCTCTAGTAGAACCCCCCTCCAATAGTACCCCCCCCCCTAACAGTCTAATACCTCATATCTAGCTGTACTACGAACGGATCCTGGAGGCATGGGGTGCTCTTTCCAATGACTTGATGCCAAATTCATGATAAATCTGTTGTAAAACGGATATTCCAGTGATGATTCCATAGAATTCGGGCTACGATTCTTCTTTTTTTGGGAATTAAATGTTGATATTAAACTTTAAGTATCTCACATTGAAAAATAGAACCCCTCCCTCTAATAGAACCCCTCCCTCTAATAGTGCCCCCCTCTCGCAAGAGTATTGAAAAATAGAACCCCGGGGTACTAATAGAGAAAATACGGTATTTAGATATTGATCTTTTCTTTTAGATTATTTTCCTTATTTTTAGTGGATTTTAAAAATAAATATAAAATGCTAATTTTTACACTTATTTTTTACTATCTTTATTCAGATATTGATTTTCTTCTTATAGTTTAATTATTTATTATGTAAGCAATTTTCGTATTAAAATAAGAAGAGAGAAAAAGAAGTTGATATAAATACTGATCCATAATCTATACTTCAGACCATCGATAATTGCCTTAATCCCGAATGGGCGACCAAGATCACACTTCGCTACAACTTTTCCGAACAGCAACGACTCCTATTTGAAGTGTACGCGGAAATTATTTTATTATTATTATTTTTATTTTATTTTTTTAAAATTAATATTATCATTATTATTATTAATAATATCATCAGCTAGCATTTTTTTTAAAATTTTTTAAATAGTTTATTTAATCGATTGATTTTCCTTCAGTTTTGATCTCGGAAAACAAGGCAAGCATACGCGACTTGGCCAGGTAATTTATATCTATTTTATTAAAATTATAATTAGTTTAATTTTAAGATCTTTTTTTTTTAGGTTTTGGTTTCTTTCTTTTGAAATCTTTCTCTGATAGATTTCTATTTCTCTTCTTTCAGACCACCATTCTTCTCCATGAAATCATGGGCGCAAAGTACAATCGACTGACCGTGCCGCTCAGGTTTGGGAAAATGCAAAGCAAATCTACAAAAAGAAAGAAAAAAAATAGCTCTCTTAAAATCGATTCTCAAAAAGATGTCCATTTAGCTCAAAATCTACCGTACCTATAAGTAGCCATATTCTTTTTTTTGTTAGGATTACGGTTGTTTTTAAGTTCATTGACATTCTCTTTAAATCTCGCCGCTTTATCGAAAATTGAAAATTCTGGTCCAGTTTTATCTCGAATATTGGGATGCCGTATTCAATTCCGAACCGAGTCCACGTTCATGTGCATCTCTCCCGTTTCTGCTTAACCTTTGTTGAATGCGACATTTACATAGTAATAGCTCTTTCGTTAATAATTTCGTTGAGTGGCCTCCCTAATAATAAGTTTCGGTCTTAGATGCTTCGTATTTATGATCTGCGTTAGAGAGTTGAACTTGTTCTGTTCAGCTTGGGCCGTTTTAACAACATTTACACTAAGATATCCTTTTTATTAGTATTCATAAATGAGCGAGAGAGAGAGAGACAGAGAAAGAGGGAGGGAGAGAGTGAGAGACAGCGACGTGAGAACGAGAGTAAGGGTGGGAGTTGATGAGAGAGGCTAGAAGATCGCAAGTCGCGCGACATGGCCAGTTGTTTTCTGACCAATTTTGGACTGTCTTATTTAGAAGAAATGACGTACTTGATGAAGAAAGGTCGTCAGTTTTTCTTACTTGCACTCATGGCTTATGGCAAGCATTAATCATAGACTAGGCGATCAATAGTGTAGATCAATTGACATGCGATATAGAGACTAATAGCAGAAATACAGCAACAAATGACATATACATATGTAGGCAAGATAGATACTAGAACTTCTTTTCCCTTGAATGCCGCCTGCATACACATTCTTGTGAGTGTAGGTCTTGATCGATTCCCTCTTGCCTTGAGGGGGTTCGGTATATCAAGATAGGTAGGATAGATCGATTGTTGATGTGGAGGTTGGTGAAGAAGGCGAAGAAGAAGAAGAAGAAGAAGAAGAAGAAGAAGAAGAACTCTTTAGAGGAACACTCGTCTCGGAAGAAGCGCTATCGAATGCGTAAGAAATGTATAAATATATGTAAATATGTTGGAGAAAAAATATGACTGAATGTGCAACATTCTCGATATTGTAATGATCGTTTGCATGATGCATCAGCAGCTTCATTTTTGCATGTTAACTTGCAATTTGTGCCAAGCATTTTGTAGAACACACACACAAACACACAGATGCACGAAGACAAATCGGAGCACCACAATGCGCGCTAGCCGCCACGCCTCTTTTGTGAACATATCCTAAAGAAAGAAAAAAAGAAAATAATTTTTTTTTTAATTACAGAAAAGAAATCTTCTTCTGTTTTCAGCTACAAGCATGAAATTTTTTCTTTCGACTGCGTCCTTATTGCTTCGTTTATATTCATTGAAAAAAACTTTTAAGCAGTTTAATCTCTCTCTCTCTCTCTCTCTCTCTCTCTCTTTGTGTGGGCTTATTTTTAGTTTGCTGAATACAAGAATGATATGGAATGCGCTTAACTCAATGTTTTTTTGCATATTTCGTTGGCTTTTGCACAAGGAACGTCCAATAGATTAATTAATTAATTAATTAGTTAATATGGTAACAAATGACGAGAAAAAAACAAAGATGTCTCTCATCTTCTCTCGATCTTTCTGTCTCTCTGTCCATCACGAACTTGTTGTCCTTGGTCTTGTTATGACACATGCTCTTGTCTGTTTCTCTTCTACTGCATCTCTCTTTCTCTTTCTCTCGCTGTCACACACTCTCTCTTTCTCTCTCACTCTCACACACTCTTTCTCTCCCTATTTCTCTCTCTGTTTCCTTCTCACTTTCTTAATGTTCGTGTAGATGTTTCGCCGTTTTGAGCTGCTGCAGCGATTTACGAAGCTAGCAATTGCTTGCGAGAAATGAAGGAGCTGTGCTTTTCAAAGTATGAATTTCACAGGCCGGTCTTTAAAATTTTATTTTACATTCATTTATTAATAAATAAAAATACTTTTGCTTGATCGCCCAAATTCATACTTCACCCGCACAGCTCCTTTCAAGCGTGATGGAATGTGTGTTTGAATGTTGAAATCATGGCGCTGACTCTTGCAGCGAAGAGGGCAAGCAGTACGGTAGCGTCACGGTGTCCGCCGAAGAGCAGAGTAAGGGCCGCCAGGAGTCGGTCTACTTTTGCTGCTCGGCTTCTAAGCTGGATCGCAAGGACTTTCTCGGCAAGTGCGATCCGTTCCTCAAGATATCGCGCATCAATCATGACAAAACGTTAGTTAGCCCCGCCCCCTCCCAAGCCCCGCCCTTTCCCAAGCACCGCCCCTTTACCTTCTATTTTAAACACTTTTTTCTTTTTCAATATATTCTATCGGCAGTTTAATTTGATTAATTAATTAATTAAGTATAAATTTTTGATCGATAATTAATTAGCGCATCTTCAGGCTCCAGTTGGCTTATCGATCGCGCTACCGAGAGCAGAATCTGAATCCCAAGTGGAAGCCCTTTGAGATTCCGACGAGTCAGCTCTGCTATGGCGAAGTGACAAGGTAGTGATTGAGTTTTATTTATTTATCAATTTATTGATTGAATGACTGAATGATTTTCTCGCTAGGCAGTATAAAAATAGTTAAAGAAATTAACATAAATATTTATGTAATACAGCTCTTTTATTTGAAGCAACGATGCTATTACTGTAGCTTATGATTTTTTTTAAATGATAATTTTCATGACCTATTCAAGAAAGATTAATTTCGTGAAGAACATGAGAAGGCTGAAACACTTCATATTTGCGTGCATTTATTTCTACTCTCTTGAATATTGTAGGGAATTCCTCATCGAATGCTACGACTGGGATCAAGATGGCAAGTCAGTAAGGAAATATGTGTTAAAATCCAATATATATATTTTGACTTTTTATTGAATGCTACTATATAGTATATTACATGCACGTCTTAAAAAAAACTCTAACTTCTTAGAAGAAAAAAAAAAGATCCATATAGTGGTCAATGTTACATAGGTCTTGATGGTCCAGTATTTTTGGTACAATATGTATTAAAATCCAATAAATGTATACACTTTTATTGAATTTTAATACATATTGGACCAAAATATAATAGTTTATTACATGATCATGTTCTAAAAAAGCTCTAAGATATGTAAGTTCTTTAAAATGATCCATGGAGTGGTCAATGTTACCTAGGCCTTGATGGTCAAGTACATATATGTATTTCCAATGAAATCAATGCCTTCTCTGCAGCCACGACTTGGTTGGCAGCTGCACAACAACGGTTGAACGGCTCGTTCGACAAATCGATCGAGATTTACCGGTTATTAATTTTTTTTTTCATGAATGATGTATTTACATTCCAATATCCGCCAAATTCTACCTTAGATAGTATTTACTTTCTTCGTCGAAGAGAATAAACTGCTAGAGTCATCTTTCTAAATATATCCTTTTTCTAAACCAACTTATAGCGAAGAAATTTAGCTATGAGTTAATAAATGTAGACTCTTATGGTTAGTGGGAGAGATAAATGTTCATGAAATGTTTACAATGTTGGAGTCTTTGGAACTCTCTCGGGAGTTTACCACATATATTCGACTTAAATTCGACTCGTCGCATTTCTTTTATGCTCTGCAAGATGTTAAGTGTTTTGACGTAGCATGAATTTAGTCATATTACTTGTTCCGAAAAATTTCATTTCGTTAAAAGGTTTTTAAAAAAAAACTAACATTTCGCAATGTTTGCAACGAATTTTTTGACGATGATATGAATATTCACAAGGGAAGCGAAGATCTTCAAAGTGTCTGCAAAACGGGGAGAAAACCGATAAAGTCTTTCCTTCGTCGTTTTTTTTCCCGACACGACGACTCTTTTGTTCCGATCCCTAGGGAAATGCTTGGTGAAACACTATAAAAAGCCTTCTTTTTTTTGGTGACCTCAATGTTAGAGCGGATGCATACGTATGTATTTTATTGAAAGACTAGTCAAATATGGTCAGGGAAACAAAGGCTTACAAATTAGAATTATCTTTTTAAAGTAATTAAGACAATAAAGCTTTGGAAGTATTCGACAAAAATGAATGATCAAAGATCAAAGATCAAAGATCAGACACATTATTATTATTATTGTCTTCCAGCTCGTGCACAAGAAGAAGGCGCAGAAGAACAGAAAGTACGAGCATTCGGGCGTGCTCCACTTTCACAAGGTCTACTGCTGGATGGACTACACCTTCCTCGACTTTATCATTGGCGGGTGAGTGAGAGCAGAAATTGTTGCATGAATTGCCAAGCAGTAGTCATTATGAACTGACAATGAGTTAAATTATGTGGCTGACCGTGTTTTAGGATTAGTGTACCGTGTTTTAGGATAGTATTTCAGGTTTGGTCACCCGTGTTTTAGAATTCTCGGGCCGTGTTTTGGAAATTATTGATTTGAACTTTTTCCTCTCAGGACCGAGCTCGACTTCACGGTCGCCGTTGACTTTACAAAGTCGAACCTTCCGATGGAGGACGACTCATCGTTGCACAAGGTCGAGGTGGACGGCTCGAATCAGTACGAGATGGCCATTCAGTCACTCGGCGAGGTTTGACGACCACCTTGCTCCGAATTATTTCTCTCGTCATTTTTATTTTTTTATTTTTTATTTTTACATTTTAAATCCAATTCTACGTCTTCATTTGTCGAGGTATTCTCTCTCTCTCTCTCTCTCTCTACGAGCATATTTACTATTTAGGTGTTATATGAAGAAATTAATCAACTTATCTGTGCAGATCTGTCAGCACTACAACCAAAGCAAGGTGTTCAATGCGTACGGCTTTGGCGCTAAACTTCCGCCAACCAACAAGGTCCACTTCAACTTCCCGCTGGTCAGTCGCAGAGGATCTACTGCATTGTCCGACTGTTATAACTATTTACATATGTTCATCTCAAAGCTTTTTCTAAAACATAGTAATTTGAAGAGTCACAACTTGGCACTAGAAGTATGTATGGAGAAATTATCATCTCACTTTTCTCATTGTCAAAGAGGAAAAAGAAATGAAGAGCTCAAGACGTATAGACCCAGTGATTCTTTTCTAGAACGTCGAGACTGGCGATCCTCGCTGTCACGGCATTGCTGGCCTTCTCGAGGCGTATCAGACGGCGCAAGCGTACGTCGTGCTCGCGGGCCCGACAGACTTTGCGCCAACGATACGGTAAGAGATACATATCAGAGTTTAATTAATTAAATTCGATATATATAAACAGAAAGTTATGCTAATTATGCCAATTACTGTACATAGTTACAGTAGCGCGCAATAAAAGTGCATATTTTGGGTTTTTGCATTTTTTTTCTTCAAAGTAAATGTAATTGAATTAAATTTTCAAGGTTGGTCATTATATATGCTTAGGCTACTAATAGAACAATATTGATGTTATTGATCTACCAATGAGCGAGAAAAAACCTATTGCTCAAAATCACCCGAATTTCATATTTAGTCGTTCTGAACAAAATAATTTAAATATCTAGATTCGCCGCACGTCGTGCTGCAGCGCTTCCGCCGGACGGCAGCAAGTATCTCGTGCTGTTGATCATCACCGATGGCGTCATTACAGACATGGCTAAGACGAAGGAGGAGATCGTCCGAGTCAGTAGTGACCTTCATTCTTGTGAAAGATCATTCATTATCAATAGAGCAAAGCTCAAAATTATTTTTTTGTTGTTTTCTTCATTTTCTTCGTGTAATTGTTTTTTTTCTAAATTCTTTTTTTAATTAATCAATTAATTTCTTAATTCAATCCGCTAATAATTATAACATATAATTGAATTATAATATTCTTGCTATTTAATAATTCGACTAATTAATTAGGCCTCCTCCCTTCCACTGTCCATCATCATTGTCGGCGTCGGCTACGACTCGTTCGAGGAGATGAAGGTGCTCGATTCGGACAACTCGATGCTGTGCTCGAATGGCAAGTACGCCAAGCGCGACATTGTCCAGGTTGGAGGATATTGTTCAGCTCCGGGTGTCCAGGTTGTCCTGCTCGTTGGGACATTCGTATTATACATCTGTTTACCCATACATATTTGTAATTTGTTTACATTAGAAATTCTTATTAAAAATTTAGTTCAACATTTCTAGGTCTTTTTTTTTACTTTTTTTTCGAACGGAGGCACAAGCTTGCTTTTCAATGCTCACTCATTCTCAGCAAGCATGAAATCGATGAACAACGTTTACAGTTCGTGCAGCTGCGCAACTTCCTGCCGCCGCATCGCAGGTTGACCGATGACGAGGTGACGGAGGCGAAGAGTATGCTCGCCAAGGAGGTGCTCCAAGAGATTCCGATGCAGCTCACGTCGTACATGAAGTCCAAGGTGGGTGGGCGGCGGAACGATTTCACTTCATTTTGGGATCTTATTTCATTTCATTATCGATGTCTTCTTGCTCTTTTTATTCAACTTCTTCTTCTTCTTCTTTTCAATTTCTTTTTTACATCAGTTCGGTTAATTAGGCTTTAAATTAATTAGAATTTTACTTAATTAGCCTTCAAAAGAATTAGACCGAGTTCCGAGGCCTTGATACCTAATTATGACAAATTCCCTCCTCAGGGCATCTATCCGGGTGTCGCGAAAAACCAAGCATTCGCAGCGTCAGTTGCCGTCTCGACACCGCCGACGCCACGCTCGCCTTCCACCTTTGAGAGTCCGCACTCCATTGGTAGGATTTGTTCTCTCGTTCTCTCTTTCTCTCTCTTTCTCTCTCGCTCTCAGTTCTCATTCTCTATATCTGTCTCTCTTTCATACACAGACTTTCTCCCTCTCCCTCTCTCTCCCTATCTCTCTTCCCTTCATTCTTTAATTTTAGCTACATACATATCTCCTTCACTCGCTCCCAAATCCACTCTCTCTCTCTCATTTTATCCTCCCCCTCCTTCTCTCTCTCCCTCTCTCTCTCTCTCTCTTTTCTCTCTCTCTCTCTCTCTTCTCTTTCTCGTTCTCTCTCTCTCTCTCTCCCTCTTCAGGTCACTACAACGACTCGTCTCGCCGTCGCCGTCTGCTGCCCGCTGTGCCGGTCGAGGAGGCCGCTCAGCAGCAGCTGCACATTGGGCCCTCCTCTCCCTTCCAACATCATCCTGTCTCACCAATCGATCGATAGAAATCGAGATCGATCACCAATTAATTAATTACTTAATTAATTAATTAATTAATATTGATTGATAATATTTCTTATTGAAGATTCAATCAAATCATTATCAATTATTAAGTGTTGATTGATAATATCTTATGGTCATGAAGATTCAATCAATTCACAGGATATTTAAGCGCTTGTTTCATAATACTGTGTACTGCTACTAATAATAATATTACATGCATCGGAAGAATTTTTTTTATCCTTTTTTTTTGGTGAAAAATTATCCGTAAGCCATTTCATGTTTCCTTATTACTACATACTACAATATTTGTTGACTCGCAACATCAAGTAACTGAGTTTTTTTCTACTCTTTAATTTCTACTCTCTATGGACGAGTTGAGCGAGAGAGAAGCTAATCTCATTAGAAAACATTCCATGCGCGTGTTTATTCGTGTTCTCCTTTCTGATATAAAAAAAAACTCGCTTCCTCGCAACATTGATGCTTGCTACCAGTCATTTTTTTATTCATTGATTTATTTCTTCGGGTTTTCACTAGCGTCTTTTTTTCTTCGTCATCGTTTCTCGTCGTCATTTTTGTTGATTTATCGGCAATTTTTTATTGTTGACAGTCAATAGTATTCATTTTCTCTCTCTCGGTTTAAAATGAGTTTTTTTGCAACTTTGCCCTCTTTCATAGTAAAAAGAGCATTTATACCAGTTTCCTTCATGGTTTACATTTTCCATTGTATCTTTAATATTGTAATTGCTTACGTTATATGTATTTCTAACAAGAAGAACAAACAGAACATACATATTTGATGTGTTGAGCGAGTGCCAATATATATAGTTAAAGCTGTGCCGTTCAAAAAAAAGACTAGCTTTCTTATAACATTCAGATATGTATAATGAACAAATTTATGCGCATATTCACACATATTAATTGTATCAATAAATACACTGCTACTGCACAATATAAAATTGCACACACATGTGGAAAGTTTTGCCAAATTTAATTTTTCTTCCGCTTTTTACCCCTCGTTCCTCTCTTTCTCTCCTCTCTCTCTCACTCACTCTCTCTCTCTTTTCTCTTTTCTCTCCTCTCTCTCTCTCACTTCTCTCTTTCTCTCTATTCCACATTTGCCCACCACTCAATGCATTCATGCGTTTTGAACCCGTTCTGTGCTATTTGGTTAGCTGGGCTTGGGTTTCCGGCAAAATATCGGTGGGGAGGGGAACATTTTAGAAATTTTCGACGAAAATTTGCGAATGTCATGAGTTTTGCCAAGCTGGAAATCACTGGGTACACATATTAAATTGGTGAAGGAGAGAGAGAGAGAGAGAGAGAGAAAGTGAGAGAGAGAGACAGTGCGAGAAAGAGAAAGAGAGAGAGAGAGAGAGAGAGAGAAAGAGAGAACATCCGAATTTTGGGCGGAAGCGTCTACCTTGTTCCGTTCAAATGTGGCTGTCAATAGCTGCCATCCAAGCAGCCATTGACTCAGATTCACTTACAATCGGCTTCTCGTGTCGTGATGCAACGACTCCGATTTGCCGTCCTCCTCTTCGCCACGGCGCTCCTTCTCCTTTCGCTTCCTCTGCAGTCAGCCGGTCAAGGTCAGCGCATTGTTTTGTTGTCCATTCTCCGCTCACGGGAAGAATGAATTAGCAGAATTAGTCAACAAGTTTTCTCTCTAGTCTATCGTAAGTAATTTATAGCTATTATTGGAAAAATTTTGGAAAGAGATTGCATGAAAATATAAATGTGCGCAATAAAATAAAATAAAATATGAATGAACATATATGCATGTATATATATATAATTAATTATATATAATTAATTAATTAACTAATTAGTTTTCAGCAACAACATGCGTTGACCTCGGCTACGACTGCGCATGTAAAGTTGGCCTTTGCGCCAATTCTCTATACACAACACTCGTGACGAAGATGTGTCAGAAGACGTGCGGGCTATGCTGATTATAGCACAATCTTTTATTTATTTTATAGTGCATAAATATGTTTCATTGATGGCGATAAACATGTATATGTAAATATGACATCATGAGCGAGTTGAGGAGGATTTATAATTCGTCGCCTCGAATTTGATCAACATGTCCCCGAACGCATTAATGCTTTCAGATTCTTTAATAAATAAAAGATGTTTTCTACTAAATATCGTTCAAGCAATTGAACGGGGTATTCTCTCTGTCAACATAAGTGATTTGAATTAGCATCTGGTGCGGAGACGTTTGATGAAGCAGAGAGCACAAGTGAGCGCGAAGGCAAAGGTGATGCCTGAAATATTAATGAAATAACAAAAAATATAAGAAAAATATGGGATGAAGAAAGACTACCTGGAAGAAGACACAAAGAATGGCGATGTTGCATCCCGGAGGATGCACGTCTTGCACGAAATCGATTTATTTGAAGAAGTAATTGAGCGTGTTCCCTTACACGATTGTCGACGAATTCGTTGAACGTCTTGTCCACCTTGTAACTTGTTTAAATCAGCAAAAAATATTATTAATATTTATTAATTTATGTGCACCATTGTATTCCCAAAATTATAACAGGCGAATCTAATAAATCACGGCAGTTTCAAATAAATAAAAATATATGTATATATATATAAAGTGACGACACTCACAGAAAGACGTAGGGTCCGTTTTGTATGAGATTCACCTTGTCACCTTTGAGGAAATACTGGAAGGAATTTTTTATTCAACATCAACACAAATCTTCTTAGCTTTCATTTAAAAAAGAGCTACGGACTTCGTTTCCATCAACACAACACTTTCTCCGCACAAACTCGAACCTTCTCATTGGCGACGTTGAAGATACATGTTGATCTGTAATCGCAGCTGGCAAGGGCGCTTCTCAGAGGTTGTGGATTCGGACCGTTCAACTGGTCAAGCACCTTAAAAAAACTTTAATTTTTTTCTCTCTCTATCTCTATCACATACTGTCTCCCTTTCTCTCTCTCTCTCTCTCTCTCTGTCTCTTCACCTTTCACGCTGAAAGAAAAGTCGGAAATTGTTTGGGAAGGAGACGCGAGGCATCATACATAGTTAGAGAGAGAGAGAAGGAGAGCGAGGGAGAGAAGAGAGAGAGAGAGAGAGAATTACTTTATTGACTGTCGCCAGAGATTAAGTCCGAGCACCAGCATACTGAACGGCCGATCAGCCGAGCCGCGTGGACGGGAGGCAGCTGAAGTGAATTGTTTTTCTTTACTCCCTATCCGACCATTTCATCTTCCCAGACAGGCAGGCCGTCGTAGTAGTCTGATTCGTCTATCCCAACCTTTTTCCCCAACTTTTTGTGTTGAAAAGGGAGGAGAAAAGAATCAAAGAGAGAATATAAATGCCATTTATTTAGCTTCCGGCCCGAAAAATACTACTACTAAAAGCCGAGACACATGCCCATTTCCATACAAATAGTATGCTGTTTGCATTATTATTTGCCAAATCTGTATTGCTTTAAAATGTAACCGTTGCAGCCGTGCTAGTCATAGTGGCGTCCGCTGGGCTTGTTGCAGTAGTCGTGAATCTGCACGATTCCTTAGTCGTACGATGATAAGTGTCTGGCTTTCCTTCATGTGACGGCATGAAGAAGAAGTTGACATCGTGTTTAAGACGACGCGATGAGTGAAAGGGAGCCGCGTGTATGGCGACAATTAAATATGTATGTATCTGGAACAAGAGAAGACGAAGAACAATCAGAACATACAGTTTACAAAAGTAAAGACTTTAAGAAAAGTGCCCACTTTCTCCACCTTGCTGGTCGCTTCGTCCAATGTGAATGTTTTTTCTTCCTTCTTTCCGATTTTATTTTGAGGCTTTGCAACTCTGACTCACTCCCATTCTCTCTCTGTGTCTCCCCCTTTCTCTCCCTTTCTCCTCCCTCTCGGCTTCTTTCTCTCTCTCGCTAACTGTTCAGCTGCTTCGCTCCATTCTCTCTGTGCTGCTTGGTATGTATGTGTCTCGCAACTTTCTCTCTCTCCCTCTCTCTCTCTCTCTCTCTCTCTCTTTCTCTCTCTCCCCGCATAGTTCATTTGATGTAGTAAATTCTTCTTCAGTTCCCTTTTAAGCACAATGTAATCAGTCTACCATCAATAAGAATTCTATGATGCTTTTTTCTGGCAAAAAAAAGAGAGAGAGAGAAGAAGAGGAGGGGATTAGATAAGGTCAGTGTCAGATTGGCAAAGCATAGAAAAAAAACGCAGGCTAGAAAGAAAGAAGGCCATGTTTGAGGAGAACCGCAGAGAGAGAAAAAGCGTCACCAGCGAGGGTAGATAGATGCATACATAAGAGCGAACGAGAGATAGAGAGAGATAGGGAGGAGAGAAACGAAGAGAGGGAGAGCCTGAGGTCATCTTTATCGAACCTTCACACTGACCGAACTCTTCCATTGATTGTGCAGCTCTTCCGTTGCTTCCTTTTACTGGTTGATAGTATGTAAATTTTATCGTTTGATTTTTCCTCTTCTTTTGTTCTGGATTCATCCTGTAGCTGTCGCCCGTAAACGCGACTTCCTCTCATCATCAAACTTCATTTCGACCAATGTCTTCTCATTTACAAAGGGTACTTACAAATTTAGCCGGAATCAAGGCTGATTTTATTGATGGCGATAAACATGTAAATATGTATGACATCATAAGCAAGATGAGGAATTTTTAGAATTCATCGCATCGAAATTGATCAACAAGAACGCACTAACGTTTACATCTTCTTTAATGATCGACAAATAATATTAAATCGTCGTCGCTGTTTTTGGTTAGGTTTCTTTTGTTAAAGAGATATTTATACTTACAACAAATCACGTTCAAACAATGGAACCAGGTATTTTGGCGAGAAAATAAAAGGTTTGAATTAAACCGGGGCATCTGGTGCGGAGACGTTTGATGAAGCAGAGAGCACAAGTGAGAGAGCATACAATGGTGAAGCCGGTCATGGTCAACATCAGGAGCAACACAATCGCGGCCACAGTCATCTCGGTTTCCTTCGGGCAGATGAGCGATTGAACTTTGATCTTTAATCTTTGATCCTTGGTCCTTGACCGTTAGAGTTGTGTTCTACGCAGAATTATAAAAACTAGCGATCATTCAAAGGGAGTATTTTTTAGCCTTCTAATTGTCCTCCGATCGTATTTGAACTATAATGCGCATACCTTTCCAGTCTCCTTTGCCATCATTTTCTCTCCGAGTCGTCGACAAATGAGCCGCAAGGAGTTTCTGAAGAAAGCAAAATAAAACCATGCTTAAAACAATCTTATCGAGAATGTGGAAAATACGTTCAAAAGTTGTTAAGATTGATGGTAGGTAAATGCTGTTGAAATAATAACTAACAATTTGGAATGATCCTTGGCAATTTAAAAGTCATTACCTCGATTTAAGGACTCATTGTTTGGGCAAGCAGCCAAACAAGACCGTTATGTGAATTGATGATATGTGTTTTCAACAAAGAAGGCGATTTAGTAACACACGTTTAACTACAAGTGTATAGTGACAATATGAAATCAAGAAAATAAAGTAATCGTCGATTCTTCTGGTATGGTCGGTTGATCGGGAAGTCCAAAGGTGAAGTCGAAGTATTCGAAGTCTGTCTCTTCGTCAATTCCATCGGTTTATATACCACATGAAAGCCAAAGTACAACTTACACAATATGTTATGAAATATCCGAATATCATCGAATATTCTTGAACAGATGAATATTCCAGAAAAATGTATGGGTCAGAACCCTTATGAAATAAGAACACTAGAAGCTTCCAGAGAAATCTAAAGAAAACGAATTAGATACATAGATCTCAATCTGAGATAAGAAATCAGGCAGATATAAAGGCCGTTCGGCTACAGATCGCATTGGAACTGTTACATGCGTTGCGCCTTTCTTGGCTTCTCACTCCCAGATTGCAGTTGACAGAAATGAAGATAACAATGATGAATGGCATCCTCTGTATTGTGCTGCTTCTCTTCAGAAAAGATGCTTAAGTGAGGCAAACGCACGCCTCTATTGACCCTCCTGAGCAATGACAATGATTGGCATCGCGGGGTAGGGTTTCTTCTACTACGTGCATCTAAAGTAGACTCCGTTGGCACTGCTAGAGCAACTATTTTTTTTCAGTCGCAGAACATAGGAAATATATTAATACATTCGTATCCGCTGAGGCAGCGCATTTGTAGTCTGAGAACGTGCTGATGAGCATCGTTCCATTCTTCTCGAAATCGATTGTCCACACCGCCTGAAAACGTTCATGGTCCGCCATACATATTGCTTTCATATCAAAGAGAAAAATTATGCATGTTTATGTATTTCAAGGCCATTCTTCATCAAGTGATGAAAGAAAAGGC
Organism: Allodiplogaster sudhausi; assembly: GCA_945643635.1. Taxonomy (NCBI): domain Eukaryota; kingdom Metazoa; phylum Nematoda; class Chromadorea; order Rhabditida; family Diplogasteridae; genus Allodiplogaster; species Allodiplogaster sudhausi. The sequence goes on along the minus strand of CALZFC010000035.1, from coordinate 3,132,085 downwards.
AATTAAATATACATATCTAATATGACAAATAAATATATTTCCTTTATACATCAAAGGTTGATAGTTTGAATCTATCTTTGTATATACTATGTATGAACATATGTACATACATTGGTTCTTTTCCATCAGATTTCAGTGTGCAGCTATTAAGTGTGGTTAAATGCACTCTTTTACTCTCTCTCTCTCTCTTTCTCTCTCTTCTCCCCCTCTATTTTCTTTCCCACTCCTCTTCCATCTTTCTTTTACTCTTTCCCTCTTTTACTCTCTCTCTCTCCCCTTTCTCTCCCTTTTCTCTATCTTTATCTCTCTCTCTCGCTCTTGCTCTCTCTCTTTTTCTGTTACCTAAGTTATCAATGTGGAATCCTTTGAATGTAACGAAAAGTCATTAAATAGATACGAAAAGATGTTAGACGTCGTTATATTAATGTGAATTCTGCTTGAGGCTACAATGACGAAGAGAGCTATATACAATGTTTGCTTTCCTTTTCGCATCTAGCGACATTCTCTCTCACTCTCTCTCTCTCTCTCTCTCTCTCTCTCTCTCTTTCTCTCTCTTACTATCTTTATCTCTCTCTATCGCTCTTGCTCTCTCTCTCTCTCTCACTCCCTTTTTCAGTCACCTCAGTGGGATTAAGTAAAAGTTCTCGTAATTATGTTTTGTAAGATTCTAAAAGTTTGGCTTGCCTCTGCGTGACGTAATTATGGTAGAAAGAAGAAGAAGTCATCTCGTTTATGACTACGAGAGGAGTGAAAGGAGGTCGCGTGTATGGCGACACTTAAATATGTATGGATCTGTAAAACAACAGAAAGAGAAAAATTTGACCATACAATTTGCTAATGCATAGAGTTGAAGCAAAACTTGCGAAGAGTTCCGCAATCAATTGAGTAGATCGGACAGCTTTATGACATGACAAGGATGACCACTGGCATTCTCTTTCTCCCCCTCCCTCCCTCTGCTCTCTCTTTGTCTCTCACTCACTCTATCTCTCTGTTTTTCATGCATTCTCCATCCTTTTTATGCCTCTCAAAGTCTCATGTCATCTCTCTCTCTCTCCCCTCTCTATCGTTATAACTTTTCAGATCATTTGATAAATTCTCTCTGTGCAGCCACAACATAGGCCAGTCAGCATTTCATTGTATCTCACTCTTCCCTCTCCTCTCTGACTCTCCCTCGTTTCCTCTATCAATTCCTCTTCATTTCTCTACACGCGATTCTTTGACGTTTTTTTCTTGTTCATCATCAAATTTTCTACAAACAGCTACATATTGAGAGGGAAGGTATTGAGCAAGAAAAAGTGAGAATATAAGGAAGACAGGGTGCGAGTTGTTTTTCCAACCATTTCCTTCACAAACGTAACATTCTTATATTTATACGATATTCTTTAAATACAAAAGCTATTGTATCATGTCTAAATTACATGTATATTATGCAGTTCCATTACTAATGCAACTGGCTAAAAAGTTTTATTTTGCCAAAATATACACCATGTTGGTTGGACAATAACATACAAATCGACAGTTTTTTTTTGTTTTCTTTAATCGTCGAACAACAAGCTAACGAAGGAAATATAAGGAATATTGTCAATTGATAAATATTGCTCCATTTCTTATACATTGTGTATCTCAAAGGGCGACAGTTGTGTCAGAGCTTCAGACCTTCTTAGTCGTCTCTTCTTCTTTTCTTCTTTATCTTCCAGTTCTTCAACTTCTCAACTTATATTTCCCATTTCCCACCTGAAATTCATAGCTGACAATTGCTTTTCTTCTAATTTCTCGGTATGATTAAACTAACAGATGAATGACCGAAGATATTCGCATCGGGCAAAAAAAATTAAATTATTTTATTGTTGCTTTGCACAAGAGTAAAAGGGTAATGAAATATTAATAAAAAATAATAAAGAATATAAGACACACATGTATGATGAAGGAATACTATATACCTGGAAGAAGACTGGGAATGGCTTCGCTGCTTCCCTGAGGATGCATGTCTTGCAAGCGATCGACTGGTTACAGAAGAAAGTCCGCGTGTTTGCCGAACACCGTTCTCGACGAATTTGTGGAACGTCTGACCCTTCCTGTAACTCGTTTAAATTAGCAAACAAATTGGTAATACTTATTAATTTATTTTCACCGTTGAATGCCCAAAATTATACCAGGCGAATGTAATAAATAAATATTTATATATATTTCTATTTTTTTGGATGGACAGATACTATCAAACTTTTCAAAATAGTAAAGAAATGCTCACAATACTACTCTGAGAAATGCTCACAATACTACACTTTGTCAAGTACTACGTGAAAAGGACAGAGCAATTGTAAGAAAAAAAAATATCTATATATATGTATAAATAAATAAACTGGCGAAACTCACACAAAGACGTATGGTCCTTTGTGTATGAGATTAGCCTTATCTCGTTTGAGAATTTTCTGGAACAAATTGTTTTCTTCAACATCAACAAAAAAAAAATCTTCTTTGCTACATTGAAAAAGAGCTCTGCGTTATCGTGTCCATCAACAAAGGTTATCCGCACTCATCGGTGACGGTGAAGATATATGAATGTTGATCTGTAATCGCATCTTGTAAGGGTGCTTCTCACAATCAGAGCAGGTGGTATTCGGATCGTTCATCTGGTCGTGCTCCTTAAAAAAGATAATTAGCTTAAAGAAGCAGCTGATACATTAGGCTTTCTCGTTTTACATATACATATATTGGCCTTAAAATAGTATCATGAAGTGAAATATGTTAAAGGAAGTGTCCGGCGAATAATTCTTCAGTAGCGCTAGAGAACCAGTTTGAATGCGCGCGCTCTCAAAGTTGCCTGTCGCTCAGTCTCTGACCTACCGTAGCTAATTCTCTACAAAACCATTTTTCACGTCACTAATTCTCACACTGTAATTTTAAAAAAAAATCGCTAAAATTTTCTGGATATCTGTTTTACGCCAAGATGAACTTATTCATATAGAAAAAAAGTTATGTATCAGTCAGCTTACAACTTCGTGGAAATTTGCTTTGTACGATGATCAGATTCTGGCTGACCTCTATGTGCCGGCATTTTGGTCGAAATGAAGAAGAAGTCGATAACATCGTGTTTATAGCGATGCGCCGAGTGAAAAGGAGTCGCGTGTATGGCGACAGGTAAATATGTATGTATCTGTAACAAAAGAAGAAGAAGAAAAGTCAGAACATACAGTTTACATATGAAAAGAGTTTAAGGAAAACGCTCCACTTTCTCCACCTTGCTGTTCGCTTCGTTCAATGTGTATGTTTTTTTCTTGTTTTCGATTTTATTTTGAGATGCTTCGCAACTCTGACTCACTCCCCTTTTCTCACTCTCTGTTTCTCCCTTTCTCTCCCTTTCTCCTCCTTCTCTGCTTCTCTCTCACTAACAGTTCAGCTGCTTCGACCCATTCTCTCCATGCTGCTTGGAATCTCGCAACTCTTTCTCTCTCCTTTTTTCCTCCCTCCTCATCGTTCTTTTGACGTCGGAAATTCTTCTTCAGATCACTTTTAGGCACAATGTAAGCAGTCGAATATGTTTGTAATCAATAAGAATTTTATGATGCTTTTTTCTGGAAAAAAAGAGACAGACATAAGGAGAGGAGGGGTGAAGGGGGGGGGGGGGTCCATGGCACCAGAGAGTGCAGATATTAAGAGCGAACGAGAGATAGAGAGAGATAGGGAGGAGAGAAATGAAGAGAGAGAGAGAGAGCCTGAGTTCATCCTTATCGAACCTTCACACTGTCTGAACTGTTCCTTGTTTGTGCAACTCTTCCCATGCTTCCTTTTACTGCTTGATAGCATGTAAATTATATGGCCGGATATATCTTCTTCTTTTGTATATTATATAAATACGATAAAAGTCGACAGCATTTTTTTTATATATCTTGAATTCTAGAACACCAAGATATGAGCAATGTTGTCAATTGATAAATAACACGACTCTTTTGACACATCGTGGATGTGAAAGTTTGACTATAAAGAGAGAGAGAGAGAGAGAGAGAGAGAGAGAGAGAGAAACTCTGAGATAGAGATAAGAGAGAGAGAGAGAGAGCAGATATGTTGTGAGAGAGAAGGTATGTATTCAGCAAGAAAGAGTGAGAATATATGAGAGACAGGATGCGAGTTTATTTTCAACTACTTCCTTCACAAAAGTAACATTCTCAGACATGCACACATCTCTTATTCTTTCTTGCACGACATTACTAATGTTATATTACGTCGCTTTAACTGAATCAAAAGTTTTATTTTGCAAAATATACTCCATGTAGGCTAGACAGTAAAGTAAAGATCGTCATTTTTTATATTTTCTTTTATCGTTGAACAACAAGCTAACGAAGGAAATGTGAGTAATATTGTCAATAAATAAATATTACTGCACTTTTACTCATTGTGCATGTGAAAGGCTTCAGGCCTTCTTAGTCGTCTCTTTTTCTTCTCTTCTTCTTTATATACCAGTTGTTCTTGTTCTGTTATTCATCTTCCACCTGAAATTCATTGCTGACAAATGCATTTCCTTTCATTTCTCAGTATGAATAAATAAACAGATAAATTTCAGAAAAAAATCAGATGGGGCAAACAATTAAAATGAATAATTTTGTTGTTGTTTTGCACAAGAGAAAAAGGTTAATGAAATATTAATAAAATTAAATTAAAAAAATATAAATATGGGTGAAGGAACACCTGGCAGAAGACACTAGGAATGCTTACGTTGCCTGCCATATTGAATGTCTCGCAAGCGATCGATTGGTTGCAGAAGTAAATGTGCGTGTTTTCATCGTTGAATGCCCAAAATTATACCAGGCGAACCTAATAAATATATATATATATATATATATATATATATATATATATATATATATATGTATATATGTATACATACATATATAAACTTTTTTGGGTTGACAGATACTATCAAACTTTTCAAAATAGAAACGAAATGCTCACAATACTACTCTGAGCGCACTTTGTCAAGTACTACGTGAAAAGGACAGAGCAATTGTAACCAAAAAAAAATATGTATATATATAAATAAAGTGGCGACACTCACACAAACACGTATGGTCCTTTTTGAATGAGATTTGTTGCCTTGTTTCCTTTGAGGAGATTTTCTGGAACAAATTGTTTTCTTCTTCAACATCAACACAAAAATCTTCTTAGCTCCCTTGAAAAAGAGCGCTGCGTTATCGTATCCATCAACTAAGGTTCTCCGCACATTGGTGACGCTGAAAATGTACATATGTATGTATATTGATCTGAAAGGTCAGAGCAGGTGGTATTCGGATCGTTCAATTTTACGTACTCCTTAAAAACAAAGATAATTAGCCTAATGAAGCAGCTTATACATTAGGCTCTCTCGTTTTGCATGTATCATTAGAAAGGCGCCTTAAAATAGTATGAAGTAAAATATGTTAAAGGAAGTATCCGGCGAATAATTAATTCTACAGTAGCGCTAGAGATCCATAAAGTGCCTGTCGCTCGCTCGAGAGAGAATGTGAAATAGGAGTGCTGCTCTGACCTACCGCAGCTTATTCTCTACCAGCTACATATATAGCTTTCAAGTTACTATTGTTCAGAATGTAATATAACAAAATCGCTCAAACTTTCTGGATACATGTTTCCCAAGATGAAAAAAACTTAGGCTAATTATTCTACCTTGAAAACAATTTTTTAAAAATTGTTCGATTCAGTGCCCTCGTATGTTTTAGGGTTAACAATCTAGTTAGATACATATATAACTTTTATGGTTTTTCCCGGACAAAGAATGGTTCTTACCCTTTCAAGCGAAAATATCTTTAATTTAATTTAATGTGTGATGAATAACTACAGCTATTTTCATCACCATTTCATCTTATTTCAAAAATTACATAGCTACACAGTTTCGAATGTTTATTGCCTTCTTTAGGGATTCTTGTTTCGGTAATTGCTGTCGTTTGCCCCTGTCAGCGATGTCGTTCAGCTTCTGTAGAAAAAAAGTGAACAATTTTTTTTTGGTTTTAATTTATTAATTTCCTTGAATAGCTAAGCATAAGAATACTTAATATCTCATGAACATAATTATTTGGTTCACCAGATAGTTATGTTTATGCTTTCTTTAGGCTTTCTCGATTAGCATATACATTTTAAAAAAGCAACTTGGCCTTGAAATAGTATCATGAAGTTAAAATATGTTAAAGGAAGTATCCGGCGAATAATTCTACAGTAGTGCTACAGAAAAAGTTTGAATGCGCGCGTTCATAAAGTGCCTGTCACTCGGTCGAGAGAGCATAAGAAATAGGAGGGCGGCTCTGACCTACCGTATCTAATTCTCTAACCACTATTTTTCACGTCACTATTTCTCACACTGTTATTTAAAAAAAATGCAAAAAATTTTCTGGATATATGTTTTATCGTCAAGATAAACGTATTCATATAGAAAAAAGTTAGCTATCAGTGAGCTTACAACTTCATGGAAATATGCATTGTACGAGCATAAGTGTCTGGCTTACCTTTATCATTTTGTTCGAAATGAAGAATAAGTTGTTAACATCGTGTTTAAGACGATGCGACGAGTGAAAGGGAGTCGCGTCTATGGCGACAGGTAAATATGTATGTATCTGTAACAAAAGAAGAAGAAGAAAAGTCAGAACATACAGTTTACATATGAAAAGAGTTTAGGGAAAACGCTCCACTTTCTCCACCTTGCTGTTCGCTTCGTCCAATGTGTACATATGTTTTTTTCCTTGTTTCTGATTTTATTTTGAGATGCTTCGCAACTCTGACTCACTCCCCTTCTATCTCTCTCCCTTTCTCCTCCCTCTCTGCTTCTTTCTCTCTCTCTCTAACTGTTCAGCTGCCTCGATCCATTCTCTCCGTGCTGCTTGGAATCTCGCAACTCTTTCTCTCCATTCTCTCACCCTCTTTCCTCCCTCCTCTTCGTTCTTTTCTTTGTACATCTCTTCCCTCCTCTCATTATCAGTCATCTCCTCGGCTTCCTATCTTTTTCCTGCCCTAATTTTTTTTCTTTTCTAACAGGTGCAGCTCCAACGTAGAATAGAACATCCAGCGCTGAACGCTTATTGTTAGATCGAACTTCGTCGACAAATGAACGCAACATTGACCAAGAAGTTCCCTTCTAGACAAACGTAACTAATCAAATATGTTTATCAGCAGTGAGAATTCTATGATGCTTTTCTGCCAATAGCCCACAAAATGACAGCGAGTGCAGCACGGGAACAGATAGAGAACACAGATGAGAGAGAGATAGACAGAGAGAGACAGAGAGAGAGAGAGAGAGAAAGAGGTATCGAGAGTGATGATAAAGTGAGTGAGAGGCAGACTGAGAGGTAGATGGAGAGACGGAGAGAAGGAGGGGGATGGGAGGGGGCGGTGAGTCAGAGTTGCGAAGCATCAAGACATTCCAAACGCAGGTTAGAAAGCATACACCATGTATGAAGCGGCCCACAATAGACAGAGGAGAAAAATGAAGAGAGAGAGAGAAAGAGAGAGGGATTAGAGAAAGAAAGAGAGGAGAGAAAGAGAAAGAGAGAGCCTAAATTCATACTTTTCAAGCCTTCAACCAGTCAGAATTCTTTCCTTTTGTATAACTCGCCGTCAGATTTCTTTCAACTCGAGCATACATACATATATAAATTATATTGTCTGATATTCTTTTTACTTTGTTTCTGATATTTACATACATATGCAGAGCTGTCGCCATACATGCGACTCCCTTTCACTCCTCTCATCATCATAAACATCTACTTTATCTCGTTCACACCCCACAAAAAGGCAAGCTCTCTTATATACTCTAACAAACACAATACGTTTGCGTCTGTTTCCATATCTCTAGCTGTAAGCGAGCTGAAAAAAATTTCATACAACAATTTAAAGGAAGTATCGATGGACAGAATAGCTTATGATCATAAATTAAGGACTTCAGTTATAGGAATAAAATCTTTAATAAAAAAAAATATATATACGTATATATGTATACAATTAAATGAAAAAAACCATTTCGGAGCAATATCTATTGTTGTATAATATCTATTCGTTGTAATGATAAATATTACCGGTTTATTCAGCCATGTTTTGGGAACAAGACACCTTTGAAGGAATAGAAGGGATGAAGATTGCCTCGACACCGGACTGGGGTGAACAGATTCCCGCAGTGTGGCGTATTCGGCAAACGTGAGAGAGCAGTCTCACCATCCGCATCAGAGGATCGATCATCTGCTATTGTTTACTTTTGTCATTCAGTTAAATCTCTCCATAGTAGCAACTTGCAATACTACTGAATCACTGTTTTTGTTACATTTGTTAACTCGTTCAGTTTCTTTTCCACAATTTCTCCTCTGCTAATCATGTAAATCTTTTGTTATAGAAAATCTCTCACTTCACTCTCTTCCACTTTTTCTCTCACTTCACTCTCTTCCACAAACAAACATTTTTTGAGAAAGGGGATTCATCGCTATCCGCTCCATTGTTCTGCATGTGGCTCCAATTATGCCCACTTTCGTCTTCTCTGCTCCGCAATATACATGATCACTGAGGACAAGTTGCGCCAATTTTTCGCTCGTCTACGTCAATGTGGTGAGGAGATTTCTTTCCCGGCATACTGCCATAATATGATGGTGTTTTTTGTCGATGTTCATTTAGTGACATCAAAATTTAAAGAAAAAAATACATAGATAATTAGTTATGTAACACTGTAATCATCAAGAGATAAAATGCAACAAAAAATTTAAACAATTTTTTTTAAATATTCCTCAAAATCCAGGTCTGGCGCCACGGGGACCTCTCACAGACTAGCGCGCATTCTCTCGGGTGACAAGATCAGAGAGCCGACGCAACAAGACCACGATCGCATTATTTGCGTTAAAAATGAAACAAATAGCAATTCACAAAATATGGCAATTGTATTGTAACATCATTCCTTTTGAAGTTGAAGTCAAATGCTATGCTACACGAATAATATGTCGCATTCGACAAAAAAAAATTTTTCTCTGCTCATAACATGCGGCTATAAATGATGTTCATGTTGCTGTCGGACATTTAAAGGTGACCATAAGGGAAAAACTCCTACAACGATGTCCCTGAGAGAATGGTAAAAAGTACGGTGTGAAGAATCCACAGAAATGGTGCACTACTTATTCATCTCGGACCTCCTTTAACAGCGCTGCACTCGCGAGAGCACATGTGGACATGTTCATTGTCACGAGTTTGCGCGGCATGGATGTTGCGGGGGCGAAGAGCTGAACGAGGCTCCGTCGAGGAGAAGCTTCGATTGCTGTTTCGTTAATCCAAATGAAAGCAAGGGAGAGAGAGATGATTGAATGCGAGAGAAAGAGAGGGAGTGCAAAAGAGAGAGAGAGAGAGAGAGAGAGAGAGAGAGAGAGAATACGAGAGAGAAAGAGAGTGAGCAAATCAAAACAAAACATTTTTCTGTCCCTAATGTGAATGTTTTTCTTCTTCTAAAAGAATAAAGGATGATTCAGCAATACTACACACAAGGAGAATGTTTATAATGTTTCAACTTTTGCTAGTCATGTTTATTAGCTTGCTTTTCCCAAAACATACCTAATTTTACAAACGTATTTATGCTATTTTTCTTTGCAAGGCGTTGTCCGAAAAGAAGATGAACTGCAGTTACGGATAATCCAAACAATTTACATCCGTTTCCAGTAACGGACACTTTTCTGTGAGTGGAATGTACTGATTTGGCGCCATTATCGGTAACCTACATAGATGTACTATTTCATATAAAGGTAACTTAGTGCCTAACTTTCTCTCTCTCTCTCTCTCTCTCTCTCTCTCTACAGCACGAGTTGTTTGCTTCATACAACGAAAAGAGATGAGTGAGACGGAGAGAGAATATAGAATGTGGGAGAGTGGAGAGAGTGGGAGAGTGGAGAGAGTGGGAGAGTGGAGAGAGTAGGAGAGTGGAGAGAGTGGGAGAGTGGGGGTGGAGAGATCGTCGTTAGATCCTGTGCATGCTTTTCTCGCCTTTCCCGATAGCGGTTACCATCCACATCAACGGCATCCGTGAGTGCAAATTCTTCCGAAATAGTTTTTTTTTGTATGTGAGCAGGATTCAGAAGCTTTCTCATTGCAGGAAACTAACTTGCAACTTCGTTGTGTATAAACAGGATTCCAGGCCATTTCACACAACAGTTTAGAAAATGTTTAATTTCAATTTCCTGATTAATAGTATTAAGCAAATAATATTAAGTACTCCTTATTAAGCAATCAATAACTCGTCGTATTCCCTGTCTACCCACCCTTTGCTGGCGAGACGATCTTCCCTGAACATTCTCTCTCGCTCTCTCTCTCTCTCTCGCTCTCTCTCGCTCTCTCTCTCTCTCGCTCTCTCTCGCTCTCTCTCTCTCTCTCTCTCTCTCTCGCGCGCGCGCTTGTACCCCGCTAAGAAGTTGAATGTATGTACATACATGTTTATCACCAGTTTAATACACATTCAATAAAAGTTTATCAGTACAAAATGAAATTGTGAAAGTACGAAATGCGAAATCTTCTGCTTACAATTAGTTGGAAAGGTAATCGGAGACAAACGCACTTTCTCTTTTTCTTCAAATAATCATCGAACAACTTCTCTCTGAATTCACTTAAGAAATTATGATCGAGGTCTCTTTGCTACAAAATTATGTCACCTTTTAACTATCTTACAGTAGCATAGGAAAATAAACTGAAAGTGAAAAATTTATGAACAAAATGGAAAATAGAAATATACAAAAATATATCGACAAATTTAGACAACACTTATCGCATTATTGTGAAGTATCGCCTTTGCCTATACTTCAGAGATGCCCGTCAATTCGGCATGAGTGAGATGGAGTGCTTGCAGCGATGGCGGCACGACGCGTCGCGGCATACGTGGTAGTGACGCGACGCGGTCATCGAACCACGCGTCGCGGTCGTCGTATCGCGGTCGTGACGCGTCGCGGTCGAAGAGTGAAGCGTCGCGGTTATGGAACGACGCGATGCGGTCATCGAGTGAAGCGTCGCGGTCGACGCACTCCATCGACGACGCGTATGGCTTGTCGGAGAACGACACAGACATGCCGGCACTTGGCTCGGGAGCACTAGAATAATGCATTTTTTATGTATCATAATCTCCGTTTATTTGCATAATCACCATAAGCTAAAAAGTGGAGATATGTAGCTTGAAGTATTTCCTTCAATAATGCTTACTTTGCGTAGAGATCATTAAATGAAGAAAGTCAGCAAAAAAAGGGATTTTCAATTTATCGCCGTCGGGTTGTGCGATCTTGAAAAATAGAACAAGTTTCAAGGAGGGATATAAATTTTTCTCGTTTTAGCTGAAATAATGACATCATTGTTCGCGTGAAAACAAGCATGTAAACACAGGATGCCGCTATGTATATGGCGTCCGTTCATAGATTTAGTAATGCATCTATTTAAGTAGACACAAACACGCATATGTACGTTGGTTTCCTTATACAGAGCTCTAGCTATACGAGTTGCCGGAAATTGTGTAAGCTTTGTGCATGGGGATGCTCAGCAAAAACTTTTGCCTACAGAAAACGTCATGAGCGAGAGGTGGATTCATCATTTCTCGGTTTTCGGAATTGATCAACAGGACTCCTGACAGCTTATTTAAGGACATTTTGATAAATGGATATTTCTAGTGAATTTATTCAAAGATTTGAAGAAAGAATTTTGGCGGCAAAATAAAATATATGAATTTTACCCGGGGCATCTGGTGCGGAGGCGTTTGATGAAGCAGAGGGCGCACGTGAGCGCGCATGCAATGGTGAAGCCGGTCACCGTCAAGATCACGAGCACCACTATCGCGGCGACCGACACCTCGGTTTCCTTCGGCGAGAAGCAATAATTTATCTTTGAACATTGATCTTTGATCTTATAATAATGTTATCATCTACGCATTCTTTTTCATAAACTTTCAAGCTTATACTTACATACAAATTTTTTAGCCACTTATCTGGTTATAAACTATCGTAAGTTCAAGGGAACTTCATGTAATTTAAGCGTATGAGCATATGTATGTAGTTGAGTTATTGTCGTGCATTAGTGTTTGAATTGTACTGCGCTTACCTCTCCAGTCTCCTCGGCCATCATTTTTTCGTCCGAATTGTTGTCCGATGAGCCGCAAGGAATTTCTCAAGAAACCGAAATTAAACTATACCCTAGAACAATATGATTGTGAATGTGGTATCGACATTGGAAATTGCGCGTCAGTTGTCGCGATTAAAGATCCGTATGCAAATAATGTTGAAATAATCAATACTATCAACATGTAATAATTATGTATGTATGTTAATTTCAAAAGCCAAATGTCGACCCCTGACTTTAAGGACTCCTCACCTCTTGAAAAGTGTTGCATGCGCAGTAGGCGTGGCTCGGACGTCTCCCCTTCTTGTGACCTTCGGTAGCTTCTCACTCCCGGATTGCTAACTGCCGGAAACGACGATAGCAATGATGAATGCTTGTTAGCGATGTGATAAGCATGTGGAACCATTTCCGTAAAGAAAAAAAACTAAACTGTCACATGAAGCTGAAAAAAAAGTTCTCAGGTAAGAGGTGAGTCGTTTGAGACGAAGAAGGCATACAAGTGGTCATTATGTGCTAGAGAGGAGCAAACGAGAGAGTGTCATAGAAAGAAAGAGAGTATAGATTTGTTGCAAAAGGAGAAAAGTATGTGACTACTCTGAGAATCCAAAGGCCAGCGAGAGTGGTAGTGAGGGGGGAGAACGAGAGAAACAGTGAAACGGAGAAAAAGAGGGGAAATAAAGAGAGAGAGAGAGAGAGAGAGAGAGAGAGATAGTGAGACAGACAGAGAGAGGAAGCTTGCGAAATGACTAACACAACGAAAGGATATCTCTTCAAACTTGCGAAACACGCCAAACTGGCACTTATCTTAACTTGCAAGAGGAGAGGAATCGTTAATATGTGTAGCAAGGAAATGTACTTCTGACAACGAGCGCGCCGTGCATTCGAATACAAAGATATTTCATCCGAAGTACTTGTGAAATTAAGTTTAAGAAATTGTTGCTGAGTTTTAAGGTTTAAGGAGGCCGAATCGTTCGTCATGAACGTTTTGAACAATTGTCATTCTTACAAATATATGCAGTGTACGAACAACAATTATAATATTTAAAATCATCTTTTTCTTTATCGAAACCTCGTTATTTAATAAATAGTACCTCGTACGAAATTGACAAAAGCTGTATGTACACAATGAAGTGCTGCTAGTACCTCAAAATCATACGTAGACGATTCAGCAAGTACATACCATTAGATGTTGCATAAATGCAAAATTCAAAAGACAATTTCATTCATTCTACCGTATTCGACGTCTTTCGCGGTGGGACATGGAAGAGATGAAAGGGCGGAGGGACGCCGAGTGGCGCAATGGCCCGGCGTTTGGATGCGCAAGGCGGCGATGAGCTGACTTCGTCGTCCGAGCTTGAAAAGCATGAAGTATTTGCATGTATGTATGTATGTATATAGATATACCTGTGCATCTACTTTTTCCACGTTTCAAATATAGATTGAAATCGTCGATAATTTTGAATGGAAATTGTTTGTTTGGAATTTTTTGATGTATGTATGTACATGTATATCCAAAAAAGCTTTAAACCAAACAAACTTTATTCCTATGTACCTGCAACAAGAACGGCAGATAACGGCGATAATATACAAGAGTGCGATGCCAAAGAGAACGCCGCTTCCCACAGCACAGAACCAGTCGAATCTGGTCGTCAGACTCTACAAGTGCGTCCAAAAAATTTTGAACTTTTTTTTTTAAACCATTGACTTTTTCAATTTCTTCTGCATTTATGTATGTATGTACATCTAGGGCAACCAAAAAAACCCGGAGAATTGCAGAATATTAGCATAGCCTTGTCTGTGGTTAAAAAATATTAGCATCAAAGACAGCAACGAAAATGGACTAACCGGAAAGTTTCTGAGCATCGAATGACGCCGAACTCTGCTGCATCCCATGTCAGATACTCCGGCTAATAGCGAGTTTAAATGCCGCTCATCCAGTTTACTCTTGATGATGCCATTATTAGCATCATTCTACTTCAAATTCATCTTCATATGCCCTCTTCCCTATTTCCTTTGTGCCATTATAACTTCCCCTGCTTGAAGTTCTAATGGCTAAAGCATGAAGAAGGCGATTTCCCCCGCACTTTTGCTCACTTCAAGCGGCTCAAGTGGTTGCCTCGTTGTGTCCTGCTCATTTTTAGTAACACTTGATGCATGGTTTGATATTCGTTAGCTGTAATTGGAAGTTTTCTTAATACTATATTTGAGAACATCGTGCTTACTTATTTTCTTCATCATTTTGGTTGTGTGTCTGTAGGAGACGTCACCGAATTCTTATATACATATGTTTCGTGCTAACTGCTTGCTAAGTCCTCTACAAAGATCGCAGTTCTGAGGACATGGCCGCTGTGTCGGAAGCTGCCTAACCCTAAGCTGCCTAAAGGGGAGGGGGAGGGCTGGCGACGACGATCCAGCCGCGAAAGGTGCTCTGGCTATTCTTATAAAAAATCCCACTAGCTTTGACAGACTTACGACGTGGCCAAGTCTTGTCATTTTATTGCAGTATGTATGAGGTTGCCGTGCTACAAGAAGTTAAACAGCATTACAAGATGATCATTCAGCAAATTCACAACAAATTCAGGTAAATGAACTTGAAACAAATTCAGAGCAAATGGCAATAGGAGGTGCAAACAGTATTTATACAGCTACATATCAGATGCTGAAGAAAAAATGTGAGTGCTCTGCAATTTTACGACGTGAGAGCAAGCCAAAATTGCACGTCTGCAGACTCGACATCACCATCTGTCTCTCGAAGCTCAAATTGGCGGAATTATTCTCGGAGAAAACAAATTATAGCTAATCTTTAAACGGGCTCACTCGAAAGAGGTCTAAAAAGGAAAAAAAATTTTTGTCAATAAATTTGGCCAGCATAAACCTTCGTTAGATGCAAAGCACCGGTGCAATGAATGAGGAAGTTGTATGCCGTTTGGAGGCGCTTGTTGCATAGGGAACATGCCAGTTTGAACTGTGTGAAATTAGGCTTAGGAAAAACCAATAACTATAACGTTACTTTAACAATAAACGTTAATTTGCGTATATACCATGTTGACTCCCTTGAACTGTTCTATGGATGCGTCCTGGACTTTCCTTCGGAATGCTTTCTCCTTCATCTTTGTCCGCAGCTTGTTGAGTAGTCCGTCAACCTTTTCTTAACGGAGGACCGACAATATGTATCGAAAAAAAATTCAAGGTCAAATTACGGCAGGTCTGCCAGAGTTCATTCAGATATGACATTTGGCAGAATGGAAAAAAAGAAACGATTGCTTGAATATAGTAAGCGAAAAGTTGTGAGATCTCTGCGCGTGATGATACGTGGTGGTACGAAAGTACATGAAGACATTTGCTTGCCTTTCTCTTCGGTGGACAGTCGCGTTCTTCTCGAAGCCGCGAGAAGTGGAAGTGTCTTGGGAGCTAACGGCGACTGCTTGGTGGGAGAAGACGTTTTCGCAGCAGCAGCGACTGAGCGCTTCGCCATCGGAAGCGCACTTGATGATGTTTCTAAAGAGGCGACTGGAACAAGGAAAGGTCCGACGCTAATGAGTACCCCCTAGTTAGCCCCCCCCCCCCTAATAGTGCCACTAATAATGTCATTGAGAAATAGTATCCCTTCCTCTAGTAGAATCGCTCATTGTGCCCCTGAAAATATTACACCCGGGGCTAGTAATAGAATAAAGCTGTAAGTGCACTTTTTCACAATTTGAAAAAGTGCACTTATTTTCAACGACGTACCTTTTTGGTTTGTAGGTTTTACGATAGTTGTGCATTGCCGGGCAATGCCAAAAGAAGAGGGCTTGGGAGGCGCCGGAGGAGGCGCCTTCTGCGTGTTCGAAGAAGAACATGGAATTTTCCAGAACCTTCCGGAAAGGGCCAACGTCTGCCCCCGGTACTCGGAACATTCCAGAAGATCCTGTAACGGACCGAGTTTGGTACCGGAAGATGGAATTTTCCGAAACTTTGCGGAAAGCGCTAACGCCTACCCCTGGTACTGGGAACATTCCAGATGATTCTGGAACGGACCGAGTATGGTCCCGGAACATGGAATTTTCCAGAACTTTCCGGAAGGGGCCAACGTCTGCCCCCGGTACTGGGAATATTCCAGAGGATTCTCGAAGGGACCGAATTGGACCCCGGAAAATGGAATTTTCCAGAACATTCCTGATTCTATTGCCCTTTACCGAGTTTACGCAACTAAAACGATATGCTGTAGTATATACAGCCAAAATATCGGAAGAAAAGTCAGAAGTTTGAAATGTTGTCATCATGTATGCGAATAAAGAAAAGTCAGATAGCGAGGCCGCAAAGCGGCCGACCAACCAGCCGGTAAATAAAACAAAATAACCACTGAATCTGAAGAGCTAGAACTTTTGGAGTCATTGGGCGACGACACGTCTGCTGCCTGGCTCTTTTGAATCTAAAAGAAATCAATACTTTACAAATATGGTACAGTAATTCAACCTTCTTTTTTTACAGTATCAGATACCAATAGACAGATTTCCTAACCTCGGCAAGCTGTACTTTCATCTCCTTATTTCCCGCCTGAATGGCTTCCATTCTGAATTAACAAGCAAAAATAGCTTATGGCAACGTATTAGATGAGTAACATAAGAAAAATAGTTTACTGAGTCATTGCGTTTACTATGAGATCAATATACATACATAAATCAAGTCTTAACATAGTCTGTCAATAAACATCGCATAGAGAACTACATAGTAGGAAACATCCCATGAAGGAATAGTAGGAAATAGGACTAACTCGGCCTTGATCATTGCCATTTCTTGACATGTAGCGTAGAAATCATGACGCATCTGAAAAAAGACCATACAAGAATTTCCAACGAAAATCACGCCATCTAAGAAATTGAGAACTCGGATGAGTTGACATATTTTCTTCTTTATAAGTTTTTTTTAAGTACATACACATATGTACGTATATGCGCAATTACGCTGCATTTATACCTCGTCGAATTGTCTCTTCATTTCTTCGTTCTCCATACGAACCGCCGACAAGCTTAATGTAAAAAGGAGCAACTCTGATTGTCGAGATATCAAGTACAACAATCGCCCTCCCCATGTAAAATACTGCGAACCGGTCGTTCACTTCTGTGCAGTTCGCCTTGACATCTTCATGTGTAGCTGTAATCTTCTTGAGCTTCTGAATAAAAGATACAGTATTCCTTGAGCAACAGTATGACGTAGAAACCTTTTACATATTTTTCGTTGCTTAACAAATTCGCTATCAAGTGAAAAAGTGACCACTAACTTCGTTCACATTGTTGAGGGCTTGCTCGAATAAATTGCCGTTGGTTGCGAGCATGTTGAATGGGCAAGCCGGTCCATTTTGTCGTCGAAGGTTTGCTGGAAGAAGAAAGAGAGAACGCAGTTTTACTGTTTTTACCGATACGATATTTTCTTCAAAAATGCAGTATTTCCCCGCCGCCTGTTCTTCAGTTAAAGGAACTATCCATGGAGTTTAGAAGCCGCTTGTGAAAAACTAACGTTTAAATTCCCGCATGATATTGTAAAAAGTTTTGGCGGTAAGCAAGCACAGTATCCATCACAACAAACTACACTTGTGAGTCTTTTTCTCTCTGCCTCTCTTCTCTTCCATCGAATCTCAAGCATGGCTTGCCGCTTCGCACCTAGTTATCACCTTCTTTCTGATAGAATGAAGGTGGCATGGGGAGAAAATAGGCAAGGAGTGATGACGTCACTCCCTAAATTCTACAGTACAACGTGAGGAAAATCTGCTTTTTCTCCTCAGGGCCCCTTCAGGAAGCGTTCTTACTTTTCCTAAGGATGTTTCTAGTTGGGCAGGATAGTATTTTCTAAAGAGATAGCAACATTGTAATCTCCATGGATAGCTCCTTTAAAAAGTTCATTCGAAAGATGCCATGCCAAATGTCACTTTGTCGTCCAGAAATCACATATATTTAACGGTACTTCAGCAAAAAAGTGAACTGGAGAGATGCCAAATATCCACTTTCTCATCTAGAAGTCATAAATTTACAAATGTGATCCGAACATACCAAGACTGATGAAGCGCCCGTCGTTAAAACGGAATTCGGTGTCCGACGAGAAGAAACCACCGCGGTACCACTGCTGGATTTGAAATTCTCGAAACGGACCTCTGAGAACGCATGATCTTTGTTTACGAACAATGTTGGGAAACAAACTAATATAACCAGCATATTATAAAATTCTGACTCGGGCGCATCCTCGGGAGACTTGCGAAACCATATCTCATTGTCAGCTTGGTATGGTGGTCCGAGAGCAGTAATGCTGAAATAAAGCAAAAAGACAATTCGAACAAATTGTTCATGTCATTGGCATAGTTGAAAGAAGATGTTTTATGATATAGCAATGTATTTAAATTGAACACACTCTTCTTGCGTGTCACTCGAGTACGGCTTTTCGTCGCTGGGAGGACGCAAAGGCCTAAATGGATAGAATTATGAGATAGAAAACCAAAGCTCAAGTATACAATAATTGTTGTTATTATGTAAGAACTCAAAAACGCTCACTTCTCCGAAGCATCGTTCACTCTTGTCCCTTCCATGTCTTCTTCCCAAGGGAGGAAAAGCTATTCAATGGCGATCGGATGCGGAGCGGACCAAATGAGTCAGACTCTGCATTCTACAAAGAATGAGAGCACCAAAAATGGCTTCTCTCTCTCTCTTACACTCTCGCTCTCTTTCTCTTCCTTTCACACTCTCTCTCGCAGTCTTTCACGATCGCTTAGCGCTCTCTAGATGATCCGCAAACAAAAATAACCTCCACCCTTAATCTTTTCGCTCTCTCTAGCACTTTCAACATTGCTGATAAGAGTCTTCCAATTCTCTGCTTCAGAAGGTAAGGGGTTAGCGAGAAGCTAACTGTGACAATCAGTCGATAAGCGGGAACGCGTTTTCATTCCATTCGTATTTCCCCGCCGCTTGTTCTTCAGTTAAAAAGTTCATTCGAAAGATGCCATGCCAAATGTCACTTTCTCGTCCAGAAATCACATATATTTAACGGTACTTCAGCAAAAAAGTGAACTGGAGAGATGCCAAATATCCACTTTCTCATCTAGAAGTCATAAATTTACAAATGTGATCCGAACATACCAAGACTGATGAAGCGGCCGTCGTTAAAACGGAATTCGGTGTCCGACGAGAAGAAGCCGCCGCGGTACCACTGCTGGATTTGAAATTCTCGAAATGGACCTCTGAGAACGTATGATCTTTGTTTACGAACAGTGATGGGAGGAAAAACGCCTTTTGCTTGACCCCAAATTACAGTCAATCCATGATGGGCAAAGCGATAAAGAATATATATAACCAGCATATTATAAAATTCTGACTCGGGCGCATCCTCGGCAGACTTGCGATACCATATCTCCTCAGCTTGGGCTGATGGAACTTGTGCAGTAAACCTGAGAAAGTTTTTATGTTTTCTATGACTCCTGTAAGTTTGAAGAAGAAGAAAGAGTTTAACCAATCACACATTAAGCTGTTGTTTTCGCCGTTGGTTCAGTTGGAAAGAAAACAAAATGTTTCCTGAAATTGCTGATATACTAACGTAATTGTAAAAAATGGACACACCCTTCTTGCATGGCATTCGCATTCGGCTGCTCTTGTTTTCTGGGAGGACAACGAGGCCTAAATGGTATGCATTGCGAGATACATATAAAACAAAGTGTCTCAACTAAATTTGATAAAAGAACGCTCACTTCTCTGAAGCGGGATTCCTTCGTGCCTCTTCCATCTCTTCTTCCTTGTCAGAAAGGATCTTCAATGGCGACGAGATGCGGCCACTGGCAACGGCATTTTGTGGCCAACTGAATCAGATCCTCGCCTTCGTTTTAGTGTGTGTGGTACAGTACTAAGCTCGCACTAAAAATGACATGCCTGATGTAATTCTTTCTCTTTTTCTCTTGTTGGGGGAGGCAATTTTTCTATATTTAGATTTGTTGAGCACAGGGGGTTCTGGGGCATATGTAGTACATGAATATGATGTTTTTTTTAAAAACTTGTATGTAGTTTAAAAAAGTTACCGTAATTATTATACTCTCGAATTTGTGGTTGTTTCCAGCGCATTACTCTACCGGGCGTTTGGTAATGTCCCTTCATCGTAGCTTCCTTCGTACAGCTGGTCATCGTCGCCAAAGAAGAGCAGCGAGACGTTTTCCATTTCTCGTCTACAACAAGATATCTATTTAAACATGGTGTCAATATGAATCTATTGAGAAAACTTATGGTTTGCCATATAGGTTTGAGTGCATCCTCAACGGATGGCATGCCAAAAAATACGAAGAAAAAAATAGAGCACTTTTTGGGCGCATATTTTCAAGGGGGGGTTTAAGTAGAAACACTTTTCTCTTTATAAACCTACGGTAATTCGTGCGAGTAGTTGACGACACGAACGGTATCAGCTATGAACGAGCCGTCATTCGAGTGGATTACGGTCGCGGACAAGACGTGGTAGTAGTAGAATCGGATGACGAAGCGATGATCAGGTGGACAGAAGGAGCACATCATGTGGTAGTCTTCGTAGCTCTTCATTAGACACGGAATATCCACACCAGCAAAGCCGCCTGTAGGGAGCACCCCGTCAATCTATGGAAATGCTGACAATAATGAAGATAATTTAGAATCAGTATAATCGAACATTAAAGTATTAGTCTGTCATACTAATAACCATGCATGTTTATGGTCTCCATTTTTCTTGACATCTTTTCCATGTGGAGACACATTGATTATTCTATTAATTGATGTTGTATCTAACGTATAAGTTGCACAATTAGATTTTTAGATTTCTAGATTTCTAGATTTCTAGAAGAAATCGTTCTATCATAGCCATAAAGTGTGGGAAATATTGCCCTCTGAATTTCCCATAAGTCTGTGTTGTAATATCAGGCCCGTGTACGGCGTGGGATAATAACATACCCCTTTAAATAGACCGCGCTGTATAGTGTTCGTTACCTTTTCGATTGTATGGCTTGCTCTATACACGATCTGGTCCAAGGAATAAAGCTCTACCATATAAAAGAGACTATTTCTTGTTGACATAGCGACCATGGCCTTCACATGAACCATATCTCACAATCATCTCAGCTCATCCGCAGTAGCATACTTCGACATTACTTCATCACACCAACTTCGTGCCCGTGCGCTTCACACTTTTCATCTACGCTCTTCAGCCACGCTCTTCAACTTCGCTCTTCTTTTTCGGCCCGGGAGGCATAAAGCAGGACAATGCTTTACACAGATCCATTTTTCCTCACATGATTCTATTGCCATTTCTGTAGCAATCGTATTTCTTAGCCTGTTTTACGGCCCATAGAGTATCCAACTTATATGTTGGATAATTAGATTTCAAAATTTCTAGATTTCTGGAAGAAACCGTTCTATCATCGCTATAAAACGTGGGAAAGATTGCCCCCTTATTTTTCTTATGTCGAACTGTGGCCCATGAACGGCGAGGGAATCCACGCAGTATAGACTCGACATCTTTTCGATGGTATGAGCTCATAGATGTACACGATCTTGTCCAAGGAATAAAGCTCAATCACATAATAGACCTATTTCTTGTTGACAAATGTACAGCAAATTAAATTAATTACTTAACTAACCACTTTTCATTACACTGCCGAGTGATTGGACAATTGAAGTGCCATTAATGTCAAAATTCGGAACCTGGCAGAGAAGTCCGTTGGGTGGGAATGAAGATGACTTTCTCGATCCCCTGAATGACAACGGCGATGACGTGCGAAGTTGCACAGAGAATCTGGCATATCCCGGAGCCGAGGTCGGCCAGTGGAGTAATGTTGGAAATGCTCCACTCCATAGAGCTGGGAATCGGTGTGGAAGAGTTTGTGGACTGTTAATGCTTAAAATGCTTTATTAACTGATACATAGAGGGAATACGAAGAGGAGACTTTTCGCGAGCAGCAAACGTATGATGCTATTTCACCTCATGTGATCACATACGACGAGGTCGTTGTTTTCCTTCTTCAGCACTTGGTTTTCCTCCTCCAGCTTGTTATTTTCCTCCTTCAGCCAGCTGATTTTCCCCTTCGCTTTGGCCAGCTCGTCAAGAGTAGCATTCAGCGCAATCCCCAACTCCGAGACTCGTTCATAAAATCCGACGGCTACTTGCTGACTATGACAGAGCGCCTTTTAAAGAAGGGCGATCACCGAAAAACTGCAATTGTATGTTCAAACGTGCAAATGTTTCAAACGGAAGTCCATTAAATTACTCAAAAAAGTACAGTAGACGAGATTGCTAAACTTGCGCTGGTTTCGAAGTGAGATGTTATTGCTCGTTTACTAAGTTCATACTGTTTTGCGTAATATTCTTTAGTTTATTGTAGAATATTTACATAAGAAAATGATAAAGCATGAAACAAACAAATGTCTTAAACTATTTATAAATTTAATCTTCCAGAGATGAGTAAGTGGCCCTTACTCTACTGTCGAGTGCTGTAACGCCACGTTTTTGCACTGAAACCAATCACAAATTCATTCAAAAATTGCACTTTCAAGTATCTTAAGCTTGAATATGAAACTTTTTTGTGGTTGTTCATTTGCCATTTATTTTTCCTCATGCCCGAGATTATTCGAAAATAGCTAAGATGTTTCATAAATCCGCAATTACTTTTCGGTGATCGCCCTCCTTTATCGCCTTATCATTTATTATCAAATACCTTGTGTATACTATGTAGAATGTATTTTAAATAAAAGTATATTTGATGTATTTTCTCTATAAGTACCCCGGGACACTATTTTTCAATACGATTGCGGGGGAGGGGCACTATTAGAGGGGGAGGGGTACTTTTTTAAATTTGAAACACTAAATGCTTATTAACAAAATTTTATTCCCAAAAAAGAAGAATCATACAAGCTCGCATTCAATGAAATCATCACTGGAAATTTACAACAGATTTTTCATGAATTTGACATCAGTTCATTGTTAAGAGCTGATAAATAATCCTGTTTCATTTATAAACTATTTTCTTAATGCCAACTCAAATAATACTGAGATGAAATCAATCACATTGCTAGCCTATAGAGCTCTCATATGAATCGGTGAGTTTTCCTCTCCGTCTCTGCACGAGTCCGATGATGCCCTCTCGTCCTCTGGCGCTCTCCGCTTGCGCGATGGAAGCACTCTTGAAAGGCGCAGAACATGCAGGAAACAAAAAAGGTATAAAATATGAATACATGAAAAAAAATAAATTTAAAATATATAAATAGTTTCGCATAAAATCAAGGAAAAACATTTAAGGAGGCTAAAAGATTGATAAGCAACTCAACCAGCTTTTTCCATTTCACTTTTGCATTCGACTTCCTTCAACACTCTATAGAGAGATCTGCGCACGATTATTCTGGACAAGCGTCTCTGATATGTCCAGGAGATTTTCTAAGGTGGGAGACAAATGTCCCAGACACTAAGGAAAAGGCCCTGTGTTAAAAGAGGTATCCGGGGAATAATTAACCTAAGTTTTTTTCTATATGAACATGCTCATCTTGGCGTAAAACATGTATCCAGAAAGTTTGAGCGATTTTCTTCCATTACATTCTGAGCAATAGTAACGTGAAAACTGGCGGGTAAAGAATTAGCTACGGTATGTCAGAGCCGCCCTCCTATTTTACATGCTCTCTTGACCGAGCGACAGGCAACTTTATGAGCGCGCGCATTCAAACTCGTTCTCTAGCGCTACTGTATAATTATTCGCCGGATACTTCCTTTAATACACGGGTCTCGCACCTATCTCTCATGTGTCTTTGAAATGTCTCCGATACTTTTGGGAAAATATTACGTCCAAGACATGGAGAATGTCTGCGACAATGCTGCTTGCTGCTGCCGCCGCCACGCCAGCCACCGCTCCCGAATAGACGAAGACGAAAACATGAGATTCGGCCTCTTCGACTAAGTCTTTCACTCTCTGCCTCTTGTTTTTTTTTTTGATAAACTTGTTATTCATAACTCTTCTGTTTTGACATAATGAAATAATTTAAGGAGATATCTGTGGCAGTTTACTTTAATCGGCGATGTGTTGCTGGAAAGGAATTCAAAATCATCACGTTATCTCCTTTATTCCTTTTTTTTTTGGTTTTTGTTCTCTTTCTCAATCCCAACTCTCGCTCTATTCATTTATTTATTTATTTGTCGTACATGAAATTAATATTTCGATGTGACAGCTCAAAATATAGGAAGGAATAATGCGCACAGAAATTAATTTTTAAGTTTCATATTCAATTAATAAAATATGAAAATACAATTAAAATTGATTATTATTACCTTTGTCATAATGTTTCCGATCTGTCGTGCAGACAACGAAATTCAGTAGACAGTTTAAAATACAATGTCGATTCCTTGTTCGGATCGCAATCGCTGTCATTTCCAAAATAGTATGTAAGCGAAGACAAATTAATTTATTGTATATTTAAAGGTGACGGATGTTCTGATGTTCGTTTGAGGGAAAAAAAGAATATGTGGAACATTCAGACGTTCGTTGGAAGTGAAAGAAGTCGACCTACATATGTATATACACACATACATATATGTACATGAAAGTAGAGCAGAACGAAGGTTAATAGTCTTGCAACATGAAGTTACTCCTCCATGAATTCGATGCCATTCTAGTTTAAGACACAACATTTAAAAAGGTTGCTATTTAAAACAAAAGTCGAATTTGCATGAAGAAAACCAATACTCCACGTCTGCAGACTCGATATCACCACCTGCCTTTCGAAGCTGAAAGTAGGAGAATTCATTATCTAAAAAAGATCAGCACATCTTAAGCACGCTACCTCGAAAGAGGGCTAGCAAAAAAAGAGTTTAAAAGCGTTAACCTTGGTGATATGGGGCGCGCCAGCGCAATGTTCGAGGAAATTGAATGCTGTTTCGAGGCTCTTGTTGCATATTGGGCATATCAGTCTGATCTGTAAAAATTAGACTTATGAAATACAAAAAAAAACAATCTTTAATGAGCGTGTGTTTATATACCTTGTTGTAGTCTATGTATCCTTTGAACATATCTGAGGAGGCATCCTGAAGATTCCTTCGGAAAACGCGATCCTGCATGCTAATACGCAGTCTGCTGAGTAGTGCATCACATTTACCTCAAGAGATGACAGTCATTATCGATTAAAAAATTGTAAGTTTAGATTACCGAAGCTCTTCGAACATTCAATCTAATCATCTACTTAGCTGACTGGAGAAACATAGCGAAATCATTAAGATTGTAATTGAGACGTAGTGAGAATGCTCTCATGGAAGCGAAAGCACACATTTTGCACACCTCGCTCCTTGGTCGAAAGCGGCGTACTTCTCGAAGCCGTGAGCAGCGGAAATGTCTTTTGAACGAACCGTGGCGTGAACTAATCTTCTCAAGCGCAGCAGTGATCGAACCCTTTGCAATCAAAGGCGCACTTGATGAGGTGACTGGAGCAGGTTCGGCGGCGACTGCAGCAAGAAAAGATCAGACAAATTGCGCCTCCTGATAAGTACCTCACAGTTTTTAATCCGAAAGTAAATTTTTAATAATTTTTTTTTTAAATTCATTTTATCAGTGCACTTTTTTTCAACCACGCGTACCTTTTTGGTTGGAAGGTACGAAGGTTAGACAAGGGATGGCCGTGAGAGGCGTCGGCGGCAGTGTGCTCGGATGAGCTGCTTTCAGGGAAGCGGGCGCGGCGGCCGTTGCACAGGATGAGGCGACGGCTGGTGGTGCTGCGGCAGCTGAGGAAGAAAGACATATCAGCAGCATGGAGTCTTTCAGAGCTACGATAGAACAGCACGACAGCAAACAAGAGAAAAAATTGGACGGTGACAAAAAGAATGTTGACCCGTCGATGACTTGCTTTCGTCAGCTGACTTCACGCCTTCGATGCGCGCGTTGACGATTGCGTGATGCAAGTGCGCGCTCCAGAAAGTGACGTCATCCACGCTGACGTCTCCGCCATTCGCGCGAAACTGTAAGCGTGTATGCACTTTAAATACAGAACCGTTCACGAGCCAGAGGATTCAGCTCGAGCGGCTCCGAGCCGCTCGAGACGCCACGAGCCGCGTTGACTTATAAGCCAGAGATAGAATATTTCGGTTATAAGTTCCTTGTGACACCATATTTGTCATCGAGAATGTACATTAAGAATGTCTTTTTATTTCGGCATTTTATTCCGCTTTTTTCCAACAGAATCGATAGAGGAGTATTTTCTGAGCATTCCAGACGGAACACATAGCCGAAATATTCGCTCTCTGGCGTGTAATTCAACGCGGCTCGGAGCAGCTCGAGCCGTATCCCCTGGCCCGTGGTCGGTACTGTACGTATACAGCACGAAGAAAATGTATATGATTTTTTTAACACGCAAATTAAAACTGAACGACATAGAACCGTCGATTCAAACGTACCTTGCTTAGATGCGTACTAGTAAGACAGTGGCCGAGAAGTACGTGTGCATTCTGTAATGAAATCCCGCAGATTTCACAATGTTGCGGCTGCAAGAATATTTTTTTTACTGACGGCCTGTGGCACGAGTTTATAATTTGAATAGTGTGTTAAAAACAAATATATATATATATATATTTATTTATTTATGTATATATGTATATATATATATATATATATATATATATATTTATATATATATATATATATATATGCACTGCTATTTGCTGCAGAAAGAGCACGCACCGTTTTGAAGAGATTGCCAGTCCGCGCTCTTAGAGCCTCCCGAACACTCTTGTAAATCAATAAGAAGCGCGCGAGCTCCTTGAGCGAGTCGAGGAATGCTGAAAAGCGAAAAAGTTGATACTTCTTGAATTGTGCTTTGGACAGAAGCAAGTTATTTTTTGGCGTATTGCATCATTATGGACCATATGATAAGATTGGACATAGCCAAAAATTAAATCACACAAACATTTTAATTTGGAATTGTTCAAACTTTCCGGAATTATGAAGTTTTAGAAAAATGCAAATTGATCAGTTTGTAAATCCATATGTTGGTTATTCATATAACGGATCTGTTAAGAGACTAACCAACATCCCCTGGAAGCATCGGCGTATTGCTGGATGCTTCAAGGAGTGGAAGCGACGAGAACCTGAAACTGATGACATCAATAGTGGTGAAAGCACGTAAAACACACAAACTCACAAAATAAAAAAAGACGCCTTATTAGAGCTAACCACTGAATCTGAAAAGCTGGAAGGACTACTCAAGGCCCTATTGGACGAAGATGCTGAATGATTCTTTTGAATCTGCAAGAAATCAACTACCTTCTGGATCCGACTACATACAGTATAATTCATGCGTTGATACAGTTAATAACGCCGTATCAATAGACAGGCTTCCTAACTTCGGCTAGCTGTGCCTTCATCGCCATATTTTCTGCCTGAAGAGCTTTCATTCTGAATAATTGAGCAACATAAAAAATATTAAATAAGGAATGTAAAAATAATAATGCCTTTACTTGATCGTTATGGTTACCACTCGATAAATGTAACCTAAACATACTCAATGAATGAGCTTCGACAAGAAACTAGTAGGAAGCAGCCGATGTAAGGAATGAAACACGACTAACTCAGTCTTGAGAACAGCCATCTCTTGACATGTAGCGTAAAAATCATGACGTATCTGAAAGGAACCCATTAAAGCATTTATCGCAATCTAACATTATCAACTACTTTTCGTCGTTCAAAGCTTGTTAATAATTACATATAAATATCACGTCATTTATAAATTGGCATTGCTCTTTTACCTCGTGAAATTGCCTCGCCATTTCGTCATTCTCGATACGAAGAGCCGACATCCTTTATTGAATTAGAAACAACATTTCGATAGAATGACTAACCCCCCCCCCCCACCAAAAAAAAAGAAAATGGGTACCGAACCGTTCATTCACTTCTGTGAAGATCGCCTTGACTCCTTCATGTGTAGATGTAATCTTCTTAAGCTTCTGAACAAAGATACAGTATCACTTGAGTTTCAGGATGTTCAAGGAAACTTGTACAGTCCCACTCAACATTGTGGGGTCGGATATCAACTGTATGAACAGCATTAATATGAATACTATGACCAGGGAACAGCGCGCTGAATACGAATTTAGTGCGGTTTCCGATGGGAACATATTTCGACTTCGGTGAACACTACTGTTGAGGCCGCCTTCAAAATTATGCAACAAAGTCTGTGATCTCATATATGTTTGTGCATTTAACACGAGGGCTGCTCGTGTTTTTTCGCTGATTGTGAGAAAGAAGTTGGCCCTTGCAGCTTATGTTAGGCTACAAACAACAAAGAGTGAAATTTTCGGAGCACTTCTTACGTTGTTTGAGTTTTTTTTTCGGATTTTTTTAGTTTCTTATTTTATTATATAAATCTCTTTTACGCATATGCAAAATAAGAAAATCAAACAAAAGAAACAAGAAACTCAAAGAAAGTTGGTCCTTAAATTTCACCCTAATTTATAGTTATTGCTGAACGGAACCGCAAGGATATTTGTTTTGCTCCTTCCCAAATGGCTCTCATGTGAAAGCGGCCACTAACTTCGTTCACAAGGTTGAGAGAGTGCTCATAGAAGCAGATTTTTGTAGTAGGCATTGCGAACGGGCAAGCCGGTCCATTTATTCGTCGAAGGTTTGCTGAAAGAAGAAATAGAATACAAGGTTTAGTGGGTACGGTGTTGTCATCAAGAATACAGTATTTTCTCCTCCGGCGGTTCTTCTGTAAAAAGACGAATTAGAGAGATTCCAAATGTCATTTTCAAATCCAGAAATCATATTTCCAAACTCATCAGAACCTACCAAGACTGACGAACCGCCCTTGGTCAAAGCGGAATTCCGTGTCCGACGAGAAGAAAGCGCCACGGTACCACTGCTGGATTTGGAATTCACGAAATGGGCCTCTGAGAAGGTACATATGTTTTTCGAAGAGCGCTGGACAAAGTTTGAATAATATCTACATCAGCATAGGAAGCAGAGTAAATTTTCCGACTTTGGCGCATCCTCAGGAGACTTGCGAAACCATATCTCAGCTTGAGCTGGTGGAACGTGAGCAGTAAAGCTGAAAGTATTTTTTTTAAATCTTTTCTAGGATTCCAGTAAATTTGAAATTAGATTTAAAAAACATCACGGGAAAAGTAAAAAAAATTATACTTCTGCTTTTTGGCATTTTCTTAGTTGACAAAAAACATTCAGGAATTGCTGATATGTCCAAAGTAATTAAAATGGACACACTCTTCTCGCGTGTCTCTCGCATTCGGCTTTTCGATGGGTGGATACAAAGGCCTAAATGAGGAGAAAAGGCCTAAAAGGTTAGAACTGTGAGAAAAAAAAAAGTTAATGCCGATAGAATATAAATGCCAAATCGTCTTATATATTTACAAAAAAAAGATAAAGGAACGCTAACTTCTCTGCCTCAGCATTCCCTCTTCTCTCTTCCATCTCTTCTTCTTCAGAGAGGAAAAGGTCTTCAATGGCGACCGGACGCTGCACGGGCAACGGCATTTTGTGACCAAATGAGTCAGGTCCTTGCATTCGTTTTAGTGCTTTCTACAGTATTTTATATGCACTAATAATTGGCTCCTTGATTTCCGTCTTTCGAACTTCTTTTGTCTCTTTTCTCTCTTAATTTATTTCCCTTATCATTCGTTCTTGCTCTCTCTCTCTCTCTATCGCTCTCTCTCTATATCACTCTTGCCTGATCGATTACAATTAGCAATTATCAGCTATCATGAAGCAGTCTCCTGCGCTTCTCTTGTACACGTTTGCATGAACATTCAACATTGTTGATAAGAATCTTCCCATCCATTCCGTGTTCTAAAAGATAAGGGATTGGGGAACTAATTTCTGTCACGATCAGTAGATAAGCCGGAATCCGTGTTCATTTCGTTTGATTAGCGCTTTTGTAGTTATTAGCTACACATTTATTCTTATAGTAAGCATATTTGTGATATCGAATGGCATCAAGCACAATATGCTCATACTACTTGCACTATTATATATGCATTATCTACGTACATACGTATGAAGAAAAAGACATTTATCACTATTTCATAATTCACAAAGACCAATCAATATTGGTTCTATATAAAAGAACTTTTTTATGTCACTAATCATACAATACAATTTTTGCTATTACAATTGTACATTCATTTACACTCGGTAGCTTCGCGAAACATTTTGCGATACTACTAAAGCCGGGACAGAGGAAGCAAATGGCGGGTCGTTTTACTCCCGCAAGATTTCTCTGTTTTCTGACTGCTCCTCTCGACTACGAAGATGTGTTGGTATGCCAACTGAAAAAAAATGTAAAAAAAATTATATCTAGAAGACGCCAAAATAACATATATTAATGGATAAACTATGCATTAGTGAAGCTAGAGAGCAATCTAGAGCAAAGGGGAAAATGACGTGCAAATATTTTTTAGCTAGGTAACCATAAGATGAATGAAAGATTGACAGATACCAAAGGAAGGATATGATGGCTCTGCGATCTTACGGCACGAGAGCAAGCCAATAGAGCACATCTTCTGACTCGACATCACCACCTGTCGCTCGAAGCTGAAATAGGGAGATTTGATTTTTTTATAGCAGCAAATCGTCAAAGATGTTTACTCGAAAAAGAACTAGCAGAACATTTGGCAAGAGTAAACCTTCGTGATATGCGAAGCACTGGCGCAATGATCGAGGATGCAGTATGCCGATTGGAATATCTTGTTGCATATTGAACACGTCACTTTCTTCTGTGAAAACAGATAGATTATGTTTAAAAAAATACAACTCGTACGCACAATTCAGCTATTCTACTGTTCTACCATATCGCCGACTGCTTACGTGCTCTTGAATGAAAATCAATTTTTAAAGCGTGTTTACCTTCAGATTATTCAACAGATCTTCTAATGCCAATATGACCATCTTTCGGAAAGCTTTTTCCCTCATTTTCGTCCGTAGATTCATGAGTAGTCCGTCGAGTTGATCTTAAGCGAAGATAGTCATTATCAATAAAAAATGCATGTTCGAATTAGCGTAGCTGGGTGAACGTTCATTCTGTTCTACTATTAGGTTGACAGGTGAATCTTATTAAAAAAAGTAAGTGAGAATTTGTGAGTGTTCTCTCCAATCTCTAGCTTGATGGGGCAACCCAAATCGAATGAACTTGAAGACATTTTTCACACCTTTCTCCTTCATTGTCAGCGGCGTAGTTCTCGAAGGCGTGAGCAGCGGAAATGGCCTGTGAGGTAATCCCGGCGGCTACAGGTTGGGAGAAGGAGGTGTCTTCTGAGGCACAGCAGTGACTGATTGTGAGCCCTTTGTAGTGGAAGGCGCACCTGATACTGGGACTGCAGCAGATACGGCAACGACTGAAACAACTAAAGATTGGAAAAATTGCAGATCCTGATGAGTACTTCTTCGTTTCAAATTCAATTTTTTTTTCTTCAAAAAATCATATTCTTTTTTATTTATAAAATTTCTTTTTAACCAAACAACAATCTAACTGGAAAAATGATAAAGTTCAAGAGGATTTGTCTAGCAAAAATATCAGTGCAATTCCTTTCAACAGCGTACCTCTTTGGTTGGATGGCGTGAAGATTGGAGGAGGGGCGACGGCTGCTGGCGCCGCAGCTGAAGAAGAAAGACGAATACTCTTCGACATATCACAACATGGACTCTCTGTCTAGGTAAGTCAGAACAGCACGACAACAGACAAGAGAAGACGGTTGGACGGCGACAAAAAGAATGTTGACCTGTCGATGATTTGCTCTCCGCCGCTGACTTGACGCCTTCGATGCGCGCGTCGGCGATTGCGTGATGCAAGTGCGCGCTCCAGAATGTGACATCATCCGCGCTGACGTCTCCGCCGTTCGCGCGAAGCTGTCCAAGTAAGCGTGTTTTATAATTTTCTTTTTTTTTAAACAGAAAATTTATTCTTTAAAAAAACATAATATCTTCTTTTACTTTGAAAACACGGTCCCCTAATAAAATTACATACATACCTTTCGGAGATGCGCACTAGTAAGACAGTGGCCGAGAAACACGTACGCAGTCTGTAATGAAATCCCGCAGATTTCACAACGTTGCGCCTGCAAATCGTCGCGGCAGACTAAATTTCGAATAGTGTCTTACGAAACATATACATATGTACATACATATAAACATGCACTGGTGTAATGCACAGAAAGCGCACCGTTTTGAAGAGATGGCTAGTCCTCGCTTTTAGAGCATCCCGAACGCTCATGTCCATCATTAAACAGCGCGCGAGTTCCTTGAGCGAGCCGAGGAACGCTGAACATTTCATTCTGGACTGAAAAAATTAGGATAGGAATAACACAAACCGCAAACATTTGAACGCCTGGAGTCTTACCAATATCCCGTGGAAGCATAGGAGTATCGCTGGATGCTTCGACGAGTGGAAGCGAACCGTTGGAAAGTGAAGAAAATGAGCTTGAATCAACGAGTACCTGATAGTAATTACACATAAATGTTTGGGAATAAAAACACACTAACCACACATGGACATAATAAAAATGCGTTTAGCGACGACTAACGGCCGAATCTGAAGAGCTAGAAGGACTGCTATTGGAGCTGCTGGATGAGCATGCTGCTTGGCTCTTTTGAAACTGAAAGAAATAACCCAACTTGCTTCCACCAAAACTGTTACAGTATTTCAAGCTTTGTTACAGTATAATACCGTTTCATATCAACATAATGATTTATTAACCTCGTCAAGCTGTGACTTCATCATCTTATTTTCCGCCTGAATAGCTTCCATTCTGAAAAACGAAGCAAAATTAAATGCCGCGAAAGTTTTTAAGTTTATGCCTTATTATTAATCTAATAAAAAAACCCTTTTATTGACTAAAAAATAATGCATATACTTCGCCCAAGAGCTTGTAGGAAATATGTATATCAAATAGGACTAACTCGGTCTTGAGAATTGCAATCTCTTGGCAAGCAGCATAAAAATGATGACGCATCTGAAAGAAGTACATAAATAATTTCAAACTTACATAAATATCAGCATTTCTAGCCACCAAACATTTTTTTGAACTACCGTTGAACTAACTTTTCATCGTTATAAGCATGTTGATAATTATGTATGTACATATGTATACATGGATATTACTTTTCGTACCTCGTAAAATTGCCTCGCCGTTTCGTCATTCTCCATACGAAGCTCGGACATCCTTAATTGAATAAGAAACAAACAACACTTTGAGAGATTAAGTAATAGGAACCGCCAAGCCCCCAACATAAAATAATTCGATGCGAACCGTTCATTCACTCGCGTGCAGATCGCATTGACTGCTTCATGTGTAGATGTAATGTAATTGAGCCTCTGCACAAAGACACAGTTATATTTTGTCCAAGAAAAATGAACCTATAATTGTTCTGCTCCCTCCAAAATTTGCTCTCATGAGGTCCCTAACTTCGTTCACATTCTTGAGTGTGTGCTCGTAGAAGCTGATGTTTGTTGTCGGCATGGAGAATGGACAAGCCGGTCCATTTATTCGTCGAAGCTTTGCTGTGCGAAGAAATGTAGAGCAAAAGTTTAACGGTAATTACGGATATGAAATTTTCTTCAATAATACAGTGTTTACCTGTTCTTTAGTCCAGAAGTAATAGCTTCATAAGCACAAGAGGGGGGGGGGGTATTCAAAAACGAATACAATATACCAAGACTGACGAATCGCCCGTCGTCAAAACGAAATTCGGTGTCCGATGAAAAGAATCCGCCACGGTACCACTGCTGGATTTGGAATTCACGAAATGGGCCTCTGAAAGCGTATTATCTCCTTCGTCTACGAACAATGTAGGACAAAATGCAAATATACAAAAGCTATATGATCATAAAGAGCTTGATAAAATTCTGACTCAGGCTGATCCTCTGGAGACTTGCGAAACCATATCTCGCTTTTAGTTGCAGGAACGTGCTCACTGTCAGTGAAGCTAAACGTTTTCAGTGTTTTCTGAGATATGTATGTTAGAAGAAAGGCAAATATCATATATATTTGTTGGAATTGTTATAATATCAAAGTACGGCTTTTCGATGGGCGGATACAAAGACCTAAATGGGTATAATTATCTCAAATAATACCATTTAATGCTGCATTAATACATGTTTCTAAAAAAAACTGCTAAAAAAAAGCTCAATTAAAGCCGATCAAAGAACGCTTACTTCTCCGACGGAGCATTCCTTCTTCTCTCTTCCATCTGTTCTTCTTCCTCCTCAGAGAGGAAAAGGTCTTCAATTGCGACTGGACGCTGCACGGGCAACGGCGTTTTGTGACCAAACGAGTCAGGTTCAAAATTGATTCCTTGTTTGCTCTCTTTTCTCTCTCGCTTTACTTGCCCTTATCATCCGTTCTCTCTCTCTCTCTCTCTCTCTCTCTCTCGCAGTCTTACCTGATTGCCTAGCGCTCTCTAGATGATCAGCTATGAAGAGGCAGCTAACCCGCTTCAGTTATCCCTCTCGCACGAATATTCAACATTGCTGATAAGAATCTTTCCATCGATTCCGTGTTCCAGAGGATCTCTGTCACGATTAGCAGATTAGCGAAAATCCGCATTCATTTCCTATAATTTTTTTGAAAACAAAAGGCGAATGGTGCTGAATGAGCTCTCACTACCTTTGTCATCGCTCTCTTTGTCAATCCGAGGCAACAACGTTTATCGTGAGTGAACATTATGGAAATTTTTCGAAAAATGAGATTGCCGAATTTGTGATTAACAAATTGGGAAGAAAGGAGGTCAGCATTGGAACTTTGGTGGGAATTTGTGACGTAGGAGTTGGTGAATAGAGTTGTCTTCGCCGGTGACAGCCTGATACATTCCATTGCACCACAGACGTTTTCGCTCACACTGCTCACCCACGACGAAGTCGTTCACCAGAGTGAACGTATTGAATGGAAATTTAGCCTACAACCGTTTATTTCTTTCAATCTCTCTCTTTCTCTCATTGCTTTCCCTTTGTTGTCCCTTCTTCGCCTTCTCACCTGTAAGCGTGCAAGAATGCTGGCTTCCGACTCGTCGCTGCGAAATGGATGAGAGACTGGAAGGGCATCCGGCACACTCTTCTGAAATTATACAAGTTAGGGTTGACCCCCTCCATTTCCTCTCTTTCTCTCTCTTTTTCTCTCACTCACTCTCTCTCTCTCTCTTTCTCTCTTTCTTTCTATCTCTCTTTCTCTCTCTTTCTCTCTCTCTCTCTCTCTCTCTCTCTCTATCTTACCTGTTGGTTAGCTTGGCGGAAGATGGTTGCAGACTTGCAATACTTTCCAACTCCCCGCCACTCGCATCGGAGGTGAACGCAGTGGGAAGAATCCATTATTACCGCTTTCCAAGCGGTACAAGAAGAAAAAGAAGCAGTAAGAAGCAGCAACAGCGTCAGACGCTCCATCGCCCCCACACTGACCCTGTCTCCATCTATATCATCTTGGCGGAGCACATAAGTTACCCTTCCACCAATTGACCTTCTCTCTCTCTCTCTCTCTCTCTCTCTCTCTCTCTTTCTCTCTCTCTCTCGATCTACAATGCGATCCACACGTATCTCTCACGATTAGTTCATGAGGTCAAAGGGGAGTAATGGATTGCAATGATAAGAAAAGACGGAGTGAGAAAAGGTGAGGATTGTACAGTGGACAAGAGATGAGGGAGTATTCCTTGGAGCAGACTGCCAGACGCATGTTCGTTATTGTACAGGTTATCCTGCTGTGAAAGAAAAGGGGATCTTACACATCACAGCATGCTGTTACTGCACACTTCTGATCACATAATTACATTGATCTCAAAAGAATTGTCGTTCGATCAATGAGAGAGCCGTGATCAGTCACACCTATTTATCGACAATGTCCTCATTGTCATGGAGCAAGTGGTCACACCTAAACCTTCGAGAAGTCGAGCTCGACGTCGGAATTAGAAAAAAAAATTCAGAATTGTCTAAAAGCGAGAAAAAAATGTGACATATTGCTTCCTCGTTGGTTTCATTGCATAAATCTGATTAAAAGTAGCGAATTCAATTTTTTTATTTTTCAATCTTATTTTTTTTTTCAAGAATAGTTTTCAATTTATCATTTAGTCATTTAAATTGATTTAATATCATTAAGAGGCTTTAACGGAACAATTTCGAATCTAATAGGAAAGCTTGGCTCTAGAAGTTAAATAAATGGAAGTACCTATGGTTAGATTGTAGAATTGCAACAACAACCAAAAAAACCAGTGCATTTGCAGACACTGCTTACCAGACAAGCATCTTTCCCACCTAACCTTCCATCTGAGAATAAACGGAACCAAAATGGTCGGCTTGCTCCATACGAAAGACTTCAAGATCGAAACCGATGATGAACGAAAAGACAGGTGATGTTGTGCTACTATTTTGGTACTATTTTGGAAAACGGTTTTGCCTATCTATAATGATAGTTATTAGGCTTTTTCACAATCAGAAGCTCTATTTCATCCCTGGCTTCATGAGGCCACAAAGGGAGGGGTAGATAGTTTGAATGTACCCTGGCATGCAGGAAAATAAACTAGAAAATTTTCAAATCTAGTCAAAAATCACTTTAACCGATACCACGGAGTGTTCTGCAATAGCGTAAATCTCAATTTTCTAATTTAAAGTTTTGATTGATATAGACTAGACGGCTGTCAATACACCGTTGTAATCTATGCCAGGGTACATTCAAACGATCAACTGTTAATTGTGGCCTTATGAAGCCAAGGATGAAATAGAGCTTCTGAACGTGAAAAAGCCTCATAATTAACATTATAGATAGGCAAAACCTTTTTCAAAAATAGTACCCCGGCACAACATCACTTTTGGTGCACAAATAGTTAGCACCTAATTTTCACTTCTCAATTAATCATTTGAATTAGTTCAGTGATTACCTGCGAATATTTGGACATCATGAATACTCTAGGCATAGCAGTAAATGATCGATTTTATCCCGCTAAACCTTCTGCATCTGAGGCCTAGTGAATGAATCTTGAATTGAAGGTAGGCAACATGTAACGGCATATGATTAAATCACAATTAAGCAAAATTTTATCGAAGGGATGTTCTAGAATGCATATCTACTACCTATTCAATATAAACTACCCGCATTTCAATGAAATAAATCATTTTGTCAAACGCGCCTAAATGTGCAAAACTGGGTGATTCGAATTATTGATTTTTTTCTCGCACTGTTGTGGATCAATGAAACCAATAATAAGGCACAATAATTCCGACACCATACAGAAACAACCCTGAAAATTTCATTAAGTTTCGTTAATGTTGAAGGAAAATATAGCAAAATGTCTTTTTGCACGGTACTGTATGTATATATATATGCATGAGTCATATTTCTTATGCAAAAAAAGAAAATGGATGATATCGAATCTTGTGCAGAAATCTAGAGAAATCATCGGCGGAGGGGAACATAAAGGTTGACTTTTTGGCGTTCACGTTCAGCCGATTCAACCACCACACTCCCGCACAGAATAAAACTGCGCTTATGGTTAGCGACCACCGGAGCTGAAATAGTATAGCATCTATACATATTTTTCAAAATAGTCGAGTACTAACCGCTGAACCTGAAGAGCGAGGACCGCTCTTGGGGCTAATGGACGAGGCTGCAGCCTGGATCTTTTGAAGCTGAAAGAACATAATCATCTTGCTTCGATCAGATGTGGTGCAATAATTCAAGCTCATTTTTACGAGTAAACATCAATAGACAGATTGCCTTACCACTAGCTGTCTCTTCAGATAATCCGCCATGATGACTTGCATTCTAAAAAATCAAGCTGAATTCTACAGCCGAAAAACGTTAGGGGAGGAATGTGTATAATAATTTTTAAAGAAAGTCGTTGTCTTAACCATAAAAATTTAGATTAACACACTTAATGAACAAACTTCGCACACGAACAAGAAGAAAAGAGCTCATGAAGCAAAAGTTAGAAATAGAACTAACTCAGCCGTGAGAACATCAATCTCTTTAGACGTTGTGCAAAAATTATGACGCATCTGGAAGATGCATATTAAGGAAGTTCCAACGAAAATACCGCTTGCTAATTGCATAACACTTTGTTTTATTTATTTATTTATTTTTTATTTTTAGAAGCCTTTAGAGTTGCGTATATGTATATTATTGAACGTAAATAAATTTGGCCTGATCATGTATATCGTCAAATTGCTTCGTCATTTCGTCATTCTCGATACGAAGCGCCGACATCCTTAATTGAACAAGAGATCATCTTATTGTTAGAGAGAGTGAGTAAAACGAAATCCACCCACCCCCCCACCCTCCCAATAAAATAATGCGAACCAAACCGTTCTTTCAATTCCGCGCAGATCGCCTCTACCCCTTGATGTGTAGATGTAATCTTCTTGAGCTTCTTAACCAAAGATACATATATCTATTGTGCATTGAGTTACAAGTACATATATCCTTGAAAAAGTGGTTCATTTGTCTGCACATACATATTTACATACATACATTTATACTTATGCGTTTCAAATTAGATAACGATTTCATGTGAAAAAGTGGCCACTAACTTCATTCACAAGCTTCAGAAAGATAAGGTGCAGTAACTCATTCTTTTTTTACAGTATAATCATGCTTCATATCAATTGAAATATTTCCTAACCTCGGCTAGCTGTGTCTTCATCGCCTTATTATTCTTCTTAACAGCTTCCATTCTGAATAGTTAAATAAAAACAATTCCATGCCGAAAAGTGCTAATTGAATCATTACTTTTATACCAGCCTATACAAATCTACTAAATGAAGAAAGTTCTGATTTCATGAAGGAAAAGTATAAAAAATTACTTACTCAGTCTTGAGCAAAGCAATCTCTTGACACTTTGCGTGAAAATCATGACTTATCTGTAAGAAGAACAGTAAAAAGTTTGTAACGACAACTTTATCCGCCGTCTGTCATTTGGGAAATACCGGCGCAAGTATAGTATTGTATTGTATAGTATGGTAAAGAATATATATATATATATATATATACATATACATATATATATATATATATATGTATATGTATATGTATATCACACATTATTAGATGTTGCTTTTTTACCTCGTTAAATTTCCTCTTCATTTCGTCGTTCTCATTACGAATCGCCGACATCCTTAGACGAAAAAGAGCCAAGCTCTCTTCGTAAAAGTTGATGTTTGTTGTTGGCATCGAGAATGGACAAGCGGGTCCATTTATTCGCCGAAGGTTGGCTGTAAGAAGTGATTGAGAACTCAGTTGTTACGGACACCATATATCTTCAAGAATACAGCGTTATCTTCGGGTGAATTGGAGAGACATATGTATGTACCTTTGAATTAATCACTTTCTCGTCCAGAAGGATATACATACTATAAATCGCATCAGAACTCACCAAGACTGACGAAGTGGCCGTCGTCAAAGCGAAATTCAGTGTCCGATGAGAAGAATCCGCCACGGTACCATTGCTGGATTTGAAACTCTCGAAATGGGCCTCTGAGTATATCGTCTTCTTTGTTTACGAACAATGTTTAACAAAATCAACAATTGATAGTTGCATTCCAAAATACTGACTCAGACTGATCCTCAGGAGACTTTCGATACCATATCTCAGTTTGGGGGGCAGGTGGCACATGCGCAGAAAGGCTGAATGGTTTCAATGCTTTCTAACCATGAGATTAATGTACATGCATTTGAAGACATATAATATATTGTGAAGGAATTCGAAACTCGCACAGGTCGAACAGATTAAGCTGCTGATGACTTTGAAAAGAAAACATTAACGTTATTAAAATGGACAAACTCTTCGTGCACTTCACTCGCGTTCGGCTCTTCGTTGCTATGAGGAAATAATGGACTAAATATATGTTAGATACATGTGCACATACAGTCCCGCCCAACATTATGGGGTCACGAATGCATTGAATATCTTTAATATATTCTTAAGATTCTCTTGCACTGTGGCTCGTAGAAGCAATTGTTCGGGTAATGTTTATATTTTCTGGCATCAGCATTTTTTTCTCTACCGAATGCATGTAGCAATTCTCAAAAAATATCAACTTTTTTGTCATTAATTTAAATGTGATGTTGAGTACGTTTGGTGCCAAATTTTTAAGGTGCAAACGTGGGTAGTGCAAATCACGGGTTTTTTGGCATGTAGGCGAGAATTTTGCCACGGAATTTCCAAAACTGCAAGACTGCAGCAAAAGTCTT
Organism: Allodiplogaster sudhausi; assembly: GCA_945643635.1. Classification (NCBI taxonomy): domain Eukaryota; kingdom Metazoa; phylum Nematoda; class Chromadorea; order Rhabditida; family Diplogasteridae; genus Allodiplogaster; species Allodiplogaster sudhausi. The sequence continues at coordinate 3,091,825 of CALZFC010000035.1, read as the reverse complement.
GCTCCAGTTAGGGTTCGAACCTGTGACATTCAAAACAAAAAGCAAACGAGTAAACCAATGCGCTACACAACTCATGTTCTGACTACAAAGCCCGACGTTGACATCAACCATCCTGAGCCTTTTTTCTCTCTCTCCCTCTCTTACTCTCTCTCTCTCTTTCTCTCTTTCTCTCCATCTCTCTCTCTGCTCAATCTCTACCTCAATCTGTTTTTCAGTGATATGAACAATCCCACACTTTGAGCTCCCGACTGATTTTCATTCTGAATACTCTTTTCCTTGGCAAGGCAAAACGTTTACACCGGGAAGGGTTTGAACCGGCGACACCCAAAATGACAAGCTAGGGGGCAACCTACTGCGCCACACAGGTCACGAACGACGTCTCAAGCCAGACGCCGATGGTGGCAAAACAGTGATCAGCCACCTACAAACGTTTTTTTCGATCGTTGCCTTCGCTTCGAGTGATCCAGCATTGTCAGTTTCTCTATGAATCTATCGTTGTCTCTATCTCACATTCTCTCTATCTCTCTTTCTCTCTGTGAATCTCTCTTTCCCTCTCTTTCTTCCTATCTCTCTCTGAATCCCTCCTTCTCTCTATCTCTCTTTCTCTCTCTCTCTATCTCTCTTTCTCTCTATCTCTCTTTTTCTCTATCTCTCTTTCTCTCTATCTCTGTGTCTGCTCTCCTCTCTCCCAACCGGTGCAAAGGTTTTGCCAAGAGAAAGGGTAACGAGTGTGAAAATTTGAGCTCAAAGTGAGGGATCACTCGAAGCGAAGACAACGATAGAAAAAAAACGGTTGTAGGTGGCTGATCACTGTTTTGCCATCATCGGCGTCTGGCTTGAGACGTCGTTCGTGTCCTGTGTGGCGCAGTAGGTTGCCCCCTAGCTTGTCATTTTGGGTGTCGCCGGTTCAAACCCTTCCCGGTGTAAACGTTTTGCCTTGCCAAGGAAAAGAGTATTCAGAATGAAAATCAGTCGGGAGCTCAAAGTGTGGGATTGTTCAAATCACTGAAAAAACAGATTGAGGTAGAGATTGAGTAGAGAGAGAGATGGAGAGAAAGAGAGAAAGAGAGAGAGAGAGAGAGTAAGAGAGGGAGAGAGAGAAAGAAGGCTCAGGATGGTTGATGTCAACGTCGGGCTTTGGAGTCAGAACATGAGTTGTGTATCGCATTGGTTTACTTGTTTGCTTTTTGTTTTGAATGTCACAGGTTCGAACCCTAACTGGAGCAAGACTTTTGCTGCAGTCTTGCAGTTTTGGAAATTCCGTGGCAAAATTCTCGGCTACTTGCCAAAAAAACCCGTGAACTGCACTACCCACGTTTGCACCTTAAAAATTTGGCACCAAACGTACTCAACATTACATTTAAATTAATTACAAAAAAGTTGATATTTTTTGAGAATTGCTACATGCATTCAGTAGAGAAAAAAATGCTGATGCCAGAAAATATAAACATTACCCGAACAATTGCTTCTACGAGCCACAGTGCAAGAGAATCTTAAGAATATATTAAAATATTCAATGCATTCGTGACCCCATAATGTTGGGCGGGACTGTACATATACGCTCAATTAGGGCTGAAATAATATAATATAAAAAAACGCCCATAACATAAAAAAAGAAAGTACAAAAACAAAAGGGTATAAAGTTTGCGGAATCAAGGCTGGGCCTCGAACAGCGAGGTCACCAGCGACGGTTTCCAATCCAAAGAAGGTGTTTTAATATTACGTTAAAGGCGAGAGAAGAACTCTCACTTCTCCGAAGCTTCGTTTCCACTTGTTTCTTCCATCTCTTCTTCTTCAGAGAGGAAACGGTCTTCAATGCGTGCTGGCAACGGCGTTTTGTGAGCAAATGAGTCAGACTCTTGCATTCTACATACAAAGTAGGCAGGTACCAAACATGGCTTCTCCCTCGCGCTTTACTTAACTATCTCTTTCGTTTTCTCTCTAACTCTCTCTCTCGCTCTCTCTCTGTCTCTGTCTCTCTCGTCCTCTCCAACTCTTTCTCTCTCTCGCACTCTTTCCTGATCGCTTAGTGCTCTCTAGATGATCCGCAAACAAGAAGAATCACCTCCGCTTATAGTTTACCCTCTCGCAGGCACTTTCAACATTGCAGATAAGAACAGTATTCCTATTCCATGCCTCAGAAGGTAATGGGTTGGGTGAGATAATATCAGTCAGGATCTGTCGATCAGAGGGAACTCGCATCGATTTTGTTCATTTGCACCTTTGTAGTTATCAGAGACACACTTTTAAGAAACCCTTTTATTTCTAACTTTATAATGTTAGAAATGCTTGTGAGATCGAGTAGCAGCAAGCAGAGTTTACTCATATATACATATAAGACAGTGTCAATTAAAAAATTTGGTTTTTTTCTGCAATTTTCACTTAAGCTGTTATTTTTGCCAAATTTGGCAGGTAAAACGACAAGAAAATGTGGCAATATTTTATTCATTGATTCAAACTTGTCATGACAAAAGAGACGGTCAATAAAAGTGACGGACACAATGTGCAAGCGAAGAAAATGGATGATCCACAGAAATATGTTCTAATTATTGCCAAGCCGGTTTCGGCAAATTTAACAACAAAACAAATTTGGTGCGGCAAAAATAAGTCGCCCGGTCCGTAGGGCCAGCCGGCCCAATTTCCCAGGGCCCCGGGCCCGGCAGGGCCCAAAAAAGATGGGCCGGCCCAGCCCGGGGCGGTGGGAAATTGGACCGGGAAGGTTTGAAAACATATTTTCAACAGAAAAAAAATGTGTAGTACTACTTGTAAACCCGTTTAGCCCTATAACTTTTAAATTTTAAGGCACATATGTACATGTAGTTGAGACTTTTTTTTACCAGAATTTGAAAATCGTGCTCAAAAGAGCTCACGGACCGGGCCCAAAAATATAGGGCCTTGAAATGTTACGAGCCGGTCCGAGCCGGCCCAAAATGTTTGGACCATTTACCATCTCTGCATGAGAGCAAGCCAATATAGCACGTCTGCAGACTCGACATCACCACCGATCGCACGAAGCTGAAAGTGGAAGAATTTTTTTTTCTTAGTTAGAAAAAAAATTACAGAAAATCTTTCGGAAAACTAACTCGAAAGAGGACTAGGTAAACATTTACATCTGACAAGTAAACATGCGTAAACCTTTGCGAGATTATCAGCACTTGCACAATGATCGAGGAACTTAAATGCGGTCTTGACAGTTTTGTAGCATATCCAGCATTTCAGTTCTGCGACAATCAGACTTACATATATAAAATCCAATTTGGAAGTGCAACTCAGCTATGTAAACTGCTAATAATATCAACACTTCTAGAGCATTCTTCAATGGAAAAAAATCTTATTTTTATAATAAGCGATAGTGAGAGTGCTTACCTTGTTGACTCCTTTGAACATATCTACGGATGCTTCCTTGACTTTCTTTCGGATGTTAGGCTCTTTCAACCACGTCTGCAGAATGCTGAGAAGTTCGTCAAATTGACCTTAAAGGAAGTATCCGGCGAATAATTATACAGTAGCGGTAGTGAACCAGTTTGAATGCGCGCACTCATAAAGTTGCCTGTCGCTCGGTCGAGAGAGCAGGAGAAATAGGAGGGCGGCTATGACCTACCGTAACTAATTCTGTACCCTCCTGTTTTCACGTTACTATTGCTCAGAAAGTAATGAGAGAAAATCGCTCAAACTTTCTGGATATAAGTTTTACGCCAAGATGAGCTTATCCACATAGAACAAAACATAGGTTAATCATTCCCCGGATACCTCCTTTAAGAGATGACAATCATAATAGATTTTTAAAAATTGTTCGAAAATTCATTCTGATCAGCTGACAGGAGAAACAAGGCGAATCTTGAAAATGTTAGCGAGGAGTGGGAAGTAAGTCAAAAATTATTTTTTGTTTTCAAATTTGAACAGTCGTTTTTCAATCAATGGTGATTGTACTCCACCGATCTCTAGCTTGATGATATGTATGTACATACATATAATCGCATTACTTGAAGACATATACATACATACCTTGTTCCTCAAGGGACAACGACGTACTTCTAGACGCCCAGAGAAGAGGGAATGTCTTGAGAGGCAACTGCGGCGGCGGCAGCGTTGTAAGAGGCGCCTTCTCATGCGCAGCAGCGACTGCTGTGCTCTTTGAAATGGAAGGCGCACTTGATGAGGGGACTGCAAGAAGTCTACATAGTTCCGAAAATCCTGATGAATAGCTCAGAATTTTAAATTCAGGTCTTTGTATTTCTTGCTAATATTTTTTTATTAATCAATTCCTCTTCAACATAACAACAATCTTACTGGAAGATTTATTAGCGAGCATCGTGCCTGCGACAACTATCAATTAACTTCTTTCCAACAGAGTCTGTGCTTCTCTGGTTAGTGTTTACATGTATGTTTATACATAAATTATAACTACCTGTCGATGCTGCCGTGTTCTCTGCCGCATCCATGAGTTCGCCTTCGATGCGCGCGTTCTCGATTGCGTGATGCAACTGCGTACTCCAGAAAGTGACGTCATCCACGCTGACGTCTCCGCCATTCGCTCGAAGCTGTCCAAGTTAGCACGTTGATGAACTTGTTTTTTTAAACAGACAACTTATATGAAAATATAAATGCTGCTGTTAATATATCCCTAGACATATATGTAAATAAATACCGTGCTGAGATGCGCACTACTAAGACAGTGGCCGAGAAACAAGGGCGCACTCTGTAATGATGTCCCGCAGCTTTCACAACGTTGCTTCTGCAACACGTTTATCGTGAGATCCGGTATCATAAAGGAATTTATTTATAACCGAAAAAAAGAGATGGCGAGTTCTCTTTTCAAGAGCATCCAGAACGCACAGGTCGATCGTCAAGCAACGCGAGAGATCTTTGAGCGAGTCGAGGAACGCTCAAAATTTTGGTGGCGCATTGCATTATTCTCGACTGAACAGCTATGAGAAAATCATGACCAAAAAAAAATTAATTTAAAAAATTGATCACAAACAGTTCAACGCTCAGAGATTAACCAATATCTTGTGAAGGCATCGGCGAATCGCGGGATGCAACAAGGAGTGGAAGCGAACCGTTGTAAGGCGATGAACATGAGCTTGCATTAACGAGAACCTGATAATAGCAAAAATAACGATAAGGAACAAACAAAACACTCACTATATACGCACAGAATAAAAAGTCCCCTGGCGAGGACTAACCACTGAATCTGAAGAGCTAAGATGACTACTCCTCGAGCTGCTCGACGAGGATGCTGTCTGATTCCTTTGCATCTGACAGAAATCAAACTTCTTCATTCTGGGAAATATGGTATGGAAAGTCAAGCTTTGTTACACAGTATAATATCGCTTCATATCAACAGACAGATTTCCCAACCTCGTTGAGTCTTCATGGCCATATTATCCGCCTGAACAGCTTCCATTCTAAATAATTGAGCACACTTTTATGCCCGAAAATATTAGGCGATGAAAAACTTTACTTGTTTCGTTTATTTCCTGACATATGTACATATGTGTATATACAAATTAATCCATAAAGGAAATCACAAGGGAAAATTCCTACCACGAATTCCCTGACAGATAGATAAAAGTACGGTGCAATAAATACACCGGATTATTTCTACTATAGTTCGCACTCTCATTACAGAAATTTGAATTGGCTTGGGAGCGTTTGGCTTGGGATATTGGGCGGTTTTTTTTCATCTTAACAAGAACTGTTTTGGAGCGGTACTTGTTAAGAAAAAAACCGTCCAATATTGGTTGCGCGCCCTATATGCATGCGTTCCAAGTGCAGGAGTTCTTTTTTTTAAACGGCCAGAATTTCGAATATTCGCTCTTGGTTGAGAATTCAAGGTACATAAAGGGGTAGAGAATGTTGTTATTTTTCTCAGAGGAGAAGGATTTTTGTGATTTTGGGACACTTTCAATCGAAGATTCTAGCTCAACCTGACCAAATGAGAGAAAAAAAAACTAGACACCTTTTATTCGCCAGAGACCTTCTTTAACCAACACATATATAGGACTAACTCGATCTTGAGAATAGCCATCTCTTGACATGTAGCGTAAAAATCATGACGCATCTGAAAGAAGCCATTTAATTCATTTTCCAACAAAAATCTCAGCATTGCTCAACATATAACATTTGAGAGCTACTGGTGAATTAATTTCTTTTTCTATTAGACATGAATAAATGGCTGCTGTTCCTTTTTTGTACCTCGTCCAATTGCCTTGCCATTTCGTCTTTCTCGATACGAATGGTCGACATCCTTAATTGAAAAAGAAAGAAGCAATTATGATTTTCGAAAGATCACATCAGCTAATGCGAACCGTTCATTCAACTCTGTGCAGATTGCCTTGACTTCTTCATGTGTAGCTGTAATCTTCTCGAGCTTCTGAACCAAAGATACAGTATGCCTTGAGCTACAGTATGATCACGAAAACTTTCACATATTTTTTTTGCTTAACAAATTCGCTATCAATTGAAAAAGAGAGCACTAACTTCGTTCACAAGCTTGAGGGAGTGCTCGTATAAATTGGCGTTGGTTGTGAGCATGTTGAATGGGCAAGCCGGTCCATTTATTCGTCGTAGGTTTGCTGTGAGAAGTAGAAAGTACAGTTTTTCTGGTTTTACGGATACGATATCTTCTTCAAGAATACAGTATTTCCCAGCCGAATTTTCTTCAGTTAAAAGGTTCATTCGAAAGCCAAATGTCACTTTGTCATCCAGAAGTCACATCTTCAAACGCCTCAGAACCTACCAAGACTGTCGAACTCCCCGTCGTTAAAACGGAATTCGGTGTCCGATGAGAAGAAGCCGCCACGATACCACTGCTGGACTTGGAACTCACGGAATGGGCCTCTGAGAGCGTAGGCATTACAATTAGTACTTGACAAAATACTAATATGATGTGCATTAGCACAGAGAGCCTTATAAATTTCTAACTGAGTCTTATCGTGAGTAGACTTGCGAAACCATATCTCAATTTGAGCTGCAGGAACGTGCGCAGTGAAGCTGAAAGTTGGATTCTGACCTTGCTGTAAATTTGAAAATAAAAGCAAAAACAACCACTAAAAAGAGTCTGAAAGAAATCTCAGTTCGAACAAATTAAGTTGTATTGGATTAGTTGAAATTAATATACATATCAATGTAATTAAAATAGACACACTCTTCTCACATGTTATTCGCGTTCGGCTCTTCGCTGCTGCGAGGACGCAGTGGCCTAAATGGATAACAGATTTAAAGCAAAAGCTGATGTAATATAAAATCAAAACTGATATAACATAAATCCAACGCCCAACTAAGCTGACATAACATAAAACATATGCAGATATTAATTATATAGGGTATATAAAAGCAAAGCACAATTTATGCTGATAAAAACGCTCACTTTTCGGAAGCAGCGTTCCTCTTTGTCTCTTCCATCTCTTCTTCTTCTTCAGAGAAGAACAGATCTTCAATGGTGATGATGTGAGGCTCGGTTAAATGCAGCCAAAGTCGTGCAAATGAGTGCAATCCTGGAATTTGTTATAGTGCGCTCTATTTCTACAGTAGTAAACCGGCACTAAAATAACTTCCATGACATCCTTCTTTCGCTCATCTTCACTCTCTTTCCCTCTCGCTGTGCTTTCCCATCTCCCTCGTTCTCTCTCTCACTCTCTCTCTATCTCTCTCGTTCTCTCTCTCAATCTCGCGCTCTCTCTCATTTTCACTCGCATCCTTACCGGATTTTATAGTGCTCTCTAGATGATCATCTACCCAGAAAGCTTCCCCGTTTTTCTTGTACCCTCTCACAGGCACATTCAACATTGCGGAGAACAGTCTTCCTATTCCGTGATCCAAGAAAACAAGGTTGGAGGCATGTATTATGCATGTATGTATCTGCCTTCTTTAATTATTTACGAAAGTCAACCTAAAAGCTGGCTATAAATAAAAGACCGTTTTTATTTGTCTGTTGTCGCAACTCATACAATAAAATTTTTGGAATAGTAATTAACTGTTCACTTAAACATAGAATAAGCAGATAGTAGATCATCCCAGAAAGATCATTTGTCTTATTCTACGCTTCAGAGCAAAATATTAAGAATGAGACAAGCTACAATCATTAGGGATTAAAATGCGAGCAAAAATGTGATGGACAATGTAAATATACAATTGTTCTGAATTCTACGATATATAACAGGCAAGTATAGGAATAAAAGTGTTTCGTTCATCAAAATTGTTACGTGAGTTTACAAAAACAGCTTACTTACGTAAACAAAGCTGTCCCAATGTTAGTTTCTATTGTGATGTCCGTTTTCGAGGCCCGCGATTAGTTCGAAAATTTCCAACCAGAACATTGCATCCCTTGCTTGGATGTATCTGTCGCAATCGTGAAGCTGCAAGAGAAATGGTTTTAATTCGAAAAGAATAGAAATGCTGGCCAAGTTTAATTGACAAAAAACGGACACAACCTTATTCATATGAAAAGAAGACAGGCAGTGGTGCAACAAGTCGGTTGCTGATGAAATCTCCGTTTCACAGGCAACGCATCGTGGCCTCTCCTGTGGATTTACGTTTTAATGTTTTTTTTTGCCTACTGGTGGGGAAATGCGTGTGTATGTGGCGGAAAGGTATCGCTCCAGAGTCTCTATATGGGGCTTGCTGGAAACTAATGTGGAATCATGTCGCACACTGCATGGAATGCTTCAGACAGTACTGTTTTTATCGCACAATACTTGTTATTCATGTATAATTTTTAAAAAAGCGTACGGCATATAAGAGATGCGCCGATGCCCATCGCAGATTCCCACAGCATTCCTTCCTATTCAAGCATGGCACTAAGCGTCTGGTTACTGCGTCCAAATCAGCTGAATGAACTACTTTCAATATTTTGACTTTCTCCAAATGTAAGAAGCTAGTGTGACTACAAAATATCCATACCTCCTAAGGTGTGTTTGAATTAAATTTGACAGAGAGATGATTCAGATATTCTTTGTGTAAGGGGAACTGTTATATAATATATGACAGATATCTAAAGAATAACAGCACGTTTAAATACATGTATGTATGTACATGGCAGAAACAAAACAAACCTTGTTCATGCTGTGAAAGTGGCGTTCTGGTCGAGCCCCTCAGGAGCGCATAGCGGAAGCAACTTGGCGCACGCAGGTTATCGCCAATTTTCTAAGCGTACCTCATTATGTCATGATTATTTTTTCCGCAGTGTTTCCAATATCGACAAGCACACGGACTTTACGAGAATGATATTCAAGTCAACAAATCACAAAAAAGTGAAAATTTTAAAATATTGAGCGACTAGAAATATAATAGAACCTTTAGGGTGGACTCTCGATCGCGTAGCATTTGATCTCGTGATATCTCGATAACTGATCCACGACAACCTAATAGAGCAAAGGGCTCATTACATATCTAATTAGCCTACAAAAGCAAACTTGCAAAATTTTTCTCAGGTGTCATTGCCTGAGACTATTGTTGCGTTAAATTCGAAATGTTGCTACTATTGTTTTTTTAAACAGTAGCTACAAAAAAAATCACAATTTTTCACTGTTTAATTATCTTACGGAAAAGTCACAGAAAGCGTCGCTTTCCTTAGCATAATTCTTTTTCGCATCTTTAAAAATAATCAAGTATAACAAATCACCACGTTTTAATAAAAAAAACTTAAGTAAAAATATATTTTCCTAGGGCACGTCAGATGAAGTGTTTTAAGGAGTGGTTGTGTTTGTCAATACCAACCGGTTTTGTCGTGTATCCTATGCTCTGAACGAGGTTCTTCTCGAGCAGAATTCGAACTACGGGTAGAGGCAACAAAGAACGCTCGTTCTTTATGCTTAACGACAGTGTTTTCCGCATTCCTTTCCTAAAATAACACAGCCTGTCGTTTGCATTTGTTTTCAAACAGCATTTTTTTCTAAAATAATTTTCATTAATACGTCTAAGAAATTCATCTAGATCCATGAAAATAATTAACGAATCACAAACCTCTCTCAGTGGTGTTTCAATGTTCTCGCTATTCTCGCTATTGAGTCTAAAATAATTTTTTTAAACGTGTTTATCATTTCTGGAAATTAAAAGGCACATGACACTGTAGCTCAACTGACTTTAAGCGCATTGATCTGTTTGCTTTACGTAATTCCTTATTCTTTGAATGATCCTAAAAAATTGTTTTTTTTTCCTTCAAAACTCTAAATGAGCAAATGACGGAATCTTGATAATTTATAATAACCTTCTCTATCTGCATTCTCATGTCATCATTTTGACTGCGAAGCTGCTCAATGCTGAAATTTGAATTTCATGAAATTAAGTACATTTTTAATTACCAAACGTCGAAATAGTAAGCTAATTCTTTCTGTAGACTTGCGCACAATTGTTCGATTTCATCGTTATCACTTTTAAGCTTTGCTTGTTCCTGCAAGATGTAGAGGATAGTACTCTTTCTAATAGAAATAGCAAAATAACGGGTCGAAGAAAAACACAAATTAAAGGTGGGCGATTACGGAAAAGTATATGAGATTTGAAATTAAACTTTCATCATAACTGCGTAGTAGCATACGAGAATGAAAGTTTCTAATCAAAGGGCAGAAGCGGCAATTCGATTATGCATTAAACATGTTTTTCAGAATTCAAAAAATTATTATATCAAGTTAATGTCCATGTCTTCAATAATAATAATACCAAAAGCTAACCTCGCGGATCTTCAAGGTGTCTTCTTCATGAGATATCTGTTGTGAGACAAATGCAAAGGGGCATGCCGGACCATTGAGTCGACGAAGCTGGTCTAGGTGAGAAAGACATTTAAGACTATTGCGAGATTTCTGCAATGTCTAGTATCACAATCTATCATTCCAACCAAGAGTGCTGTATGGCTGGTCGCCGATGCGAAATTCTATGCCGGAGAAGAAGTAGCCAGCCCTGTACCATGTCTGGATCTCCATCTCGGTGTACGGGCCTCTAGGAAGAAGAAAAAAAGGACGAGTTTGTGCTTAAATAATCATTGGAAAAAGGTTTAATTATATTTTGCCCCAAAGACGTCTTCTGCTAACTGTTCTGGTTCCTTTGATGCCAGCCGATACCATATTGAAGCGTCCAAGCCGTCCAGTGCACGGGATCGTGAGATCCTTTGGAAAATAGAGAGGGTGTATTAGAAAAAACAAACTTAAAGGAGGGCGATCGTTCGAAAAATTGTGTGTGAATTTTGATTCATGTAAACATGAAAAAAGTATTGAGAAAGTCCAAAAATGGCAATTGAGCTGTTTTTAGTATTGGCTTACATTAGATGTAAAAAAAATTTTCTCCTTGCAGAACCATTTTAATTACGTTGATATATATAAACTAATTAAAGTTGTCTATCAAGGCTAATGTAATTTAAAATAAAAGCTAAGATTGTATTAAACCAAGGCTGGTGCTATAAGAAAAAAAATTAAAGCCGATAAAAGAACACTCACTTCTCCGAAGCAGCGTTCCCTTTTGTCTCTTCCATCTGTTCTTCCTCGGAGACGGCACAAATGCTGAACATGCCTGAGAAACGGGTACAAGAGAAGCTGCTTCTTGTTAGCCGAACATCTAGGGAGAACGATTAGCAAGGGTGAGAGAGATAGAGACAGAGTTAGAGAGAGATGTAAATAACGAGTGAGAAAGGTAAGTAAAACGCGGGAGAGAAAGAGACGGAAGAAGAGCGAAAGAAGGAAATCAGGCCCGCCATGTTTAGTAACAACGGTTACTACTGTTAAATGCACACTAAAAACCTGAGTCATGTGGATACAAAGCACCCGTTGAAGAAAGATTCTACTCAGATGGTGAGGAAAAAGAGATGGAGAGTGTTGATAGAGTGTAGATTTAGAGGGAGAAAGGGTGATCAGATTACAATCAGAAGTGGAGAACGAGAGAGTGGACAAGATGGTGGACTGTGATAACCGTGCCGAGGACGCGGGGATGAGTGGTTTTGTTTATCTTTGTCCAGCGAGGGAAAATCTCTCACCGGCCAGGCAAAAGGAGAAATAACACGCCAATAGGACGGATTCCACCGTAGTATGTTATCCTGGAACTCTCATCAGCTGCATTATGTGCAGATATGACATGGCGGAGAGAGGGGAAGAGGTTAGAAGTAGAAGAGGTTAGGCAGAGGAAAGAATTTTCGCAATCTGATTTCGTAAAAATTATTTTAGAGTCAGAGAAGAGGTGCAGCGAGGTGCAAGAGAAGGTAGAGTCCCTAGTCCAGAATAAAAGAAGCGAGGCTTGAAGTAATTATAAGAGGTATGTAGCTATTCGAGACGACGAATTGTGATATGTCCTTTAGGGGAGTGAGACGAGTTTTATGTGAGAAGAGAGAGAGAGAGAGAGAGAGAGAGAGAAAGAGAGAAGAATCAGAAGTAGAGGCGAAAAGAGAGCACGCAGCCATTGCGTATGCTTTTTCTGCGTCAACAAAAATACAGAGAGCACAAGAGAGAGGGAGAGAGAGAGAGACAGTGAGAGATCTTTGTCTTATGTCTCGCGTCTCATTTATAATCATTTTTCGAGAGGGACTCAATAAAGAGTTTAGAGATAACAGTTGAAGGCAAAAGGTAGCCAAGAGGATCAAAGACTGTACTGTGCTATATATTTTCAACGCCACTGAATAGTGAGAAATGTGCCAAGAAGTTTCACTTCCTCCGTAGCTCTTTCGTTTTCAGAGAAGAGGTTATTCGAGAGTTATAAGAAAGCTAGTCACACAGATTCATGGACACCGTCCAAGGTCAATGGAGTTGACAGTGGTTCGGATGATATTTACGTAGACGTCCGTCTCGCTGTAGAACGATGCGGGCTTAGGTTTTTTTTAGCTTACTTTTCGCCTCTTCCCGCCGGCATATGATAACAGACAAGAGTCTTCCCATTCCTTTTTTTTATATTTTTCTACAACATTTTTTTCTCTAAAATTACTACCTTCTTACACTTCTCATTTCATTTTTAGGCCTACGTTCATATCAGGATTATTTTATAATGATTATGACACGCTGAACTGTTTAGACAATTGAATCATTACCTCACCTTGATTTGAATATGCGGTTTCTAGTAATTATATCATTTCGACTTATTTTGAAGGATCGAGATCAGTCGTTGTTGTTTCTGAGTTGCTGAGTGGTCGACTTCTTCTGCCTCTCTTCGCTCCGTCTCCTTCTCGCTCATCATCATGAACGAGGTACAGTACCGCTCAGCGGCCAGGGGTCAATGCTATAGCGGCTATAGCGGCTATAGCCAAAAGAGGCCAAGCGAAATTAAGGCCTGTAACATTTTTGTTTTCAGAATTCATTGTTATTTCTGTCTTCAGGGCAATGCTCTGCATCCATTAAGCTCAAAAACTCTACAAAACAATGCATATTCACCGAAATGGAAAATCTTGTAAATATGTGGTGCAGGAACACCACAATTTGTAGTGTTTGAATGTGTCATCGTTTCAGTGAAATTTATAAAGGCACTTGCTCGAACCGTATAACAACTTTAAATTACAGTTTCAAGCTCTATTTTGCATCCTTTTGTCTTAAGAAGATACTTTTAATGCTACAAGTGAAAAAGGAATGGCAAAAAATCTTGCAAAAAAATTTGGAAGAAATAAGCTCAAAGGAGGAACCGAACACCAGCTCTTCCGTTCATGCACATGCTAAGCATACCAATGCTCCATCCAGCCATAATGTTAGCCAACTCGAAACAATTTTAAGAAACATTTTGACGGCTTTTAAGAGTTGTTAGAGTCCATGCCATAAAAATTCATTGCTTTCAGTAGTGTTCTGTAAGTTGCCACATTTCAATTTCGAAAACAAAGTTTTGGGTTGCCTCCTCTCCTCTCATTGGAATATATTTTTTACGAACGAACTTTCCAGATTTGAATTCCAAAAGCTCAGAAAAACGTTTGCTGCGATTGGGGTTAGAACCTGTGACATGCAAAATCGCAGGCTGGCGCTTAACCCACTGCGCCACAACTATCATATCCGTTCGCCTCCCAAGCCAAACTTTAGCAGTGGGTACTTCGAAAATTTACCCCCTCTTTCTCTCTCTCGATTTATTCTCCCTTTTCTTCGCTTTGAATTGCTTCGCCTCCTCTTTGAGTTCTTATTTTGATTCTCCTTATTTTTTTTGTCAAAACATTCGCCCCGGTTGGGATTCGTACCTGCGACGCTCAAAACAGCACGCTAACGCGCAGCCTACTGCGCTACGCAGGCCATGTACGGGCTCTCAAGCCCGATAAAGATAATGGCAAATCAGCCATATACGTCGCCATTCAATTTCTTTCTCTCACTCTCTCTCTCTCTCGCTCTCTCGGTACGTATTGTTTTGTCCTATCTTTGCTTCGCTCGAAGTGGCACGAATTTAAAGCAACTTCGAGTCCACAGAGCAAAAAGTTACGTTACCCTTGGGTATTACTTATAAGTAAACCATTGAAAGTCAGTACAAAGTGTCCAGGCCGAAATCCAGATAGCGTCGCTGCAATCGCACTGATGTCAATTAGAGCTCAAAGGGGATTGCTCAAAGCGGAAACAAAGGGAGACCAGTCAACGCCTGGCTTTAGGCCTCTGATGTGGCCTGCGGAACGCAGTAAGTTGCTCTCCAGCTTGAACTTTTGTGCGTCGCAGGTTCGAATCCCTACCGGGGCGAAAATTTGCCTAGGAAAAATTAAGGAGAGTCAAGATCGGAGCTCAAAGTGGAGGATTGTTCAAAGCGAAGCAAAGACAGGGCAAATCAAGACGTAATACAGAGACCCACTTTCAAGGTTTGGCTTGGTCGAACAGACATAATTGGTGTAGCGCAGTGGGTTAAGCGCTAGTCTGCGATTTTGCATGTCACAATTTCTAACCCCAATCGTAGCAAACGTTTTTTTTCTGATTGTGAGCGTTCGGAATTCAAATCTGGAAAGTTCGTTCGTAAAAAAATATATTCCGATGAGAGGAGAGGAGACAACCCGAAACTTTGTTTTTGAAATTGAAATGTGGCAACTTACAGAACACTACTGAAAGCAATGAATTTTTATGGCATGGACTCTAACAACTCTTAAAAGCCGTCAAAATGTTTCCTAAAGTTGTTTCGAGTTGGCTAACATTATGGCTGGATGGAGCATTGGTATGCTTAGCATGTTCATGAGCCGAAGAGCCGGTGTTCGGTTCCTCTTTTGAGCTAATTTCTTCCAATTTTTTGCAAGATTTTTTGCCATACCTTTTTCACTTGTAGCATTAAAAGTATCTTCATAAGACAAAAGGATGCAAAATATAGCTTGAAACTGTAATTTAAAGTTGTTATACGGTTCGAGCAAGTGCCTTTATAAATTTCACTGAAACGATGACACATTCACACACTTCAAATTGTGGTGTTCCTGCACCACATATTTACAAGATTTTCCATTTTGGTGAATATGCATTGTTTTGTAGAGTTTTTGAGCTTAATGGATGCAGAGCATTGCCCTGAAGACAGAAATAACAATGAATTCTGAAAACAAAAATGTTACAGGCCTTAATTTCGCTTGGCCTCTTTTGGCTATAGCCGCTATAGCCGCTATAGCATTGACCCCTGGCCGCTGAGCGGTACTGTATAACTGAAACAATAAATAAATCCACTCGGATTCTCATTGTGAAGGAAAAGTCCTTCTTTGGCGCCACAAGGGGCTAAGGAGTTTAAGGGAGTTAAAAGATATGTGTCAGTTTGGGTTGTGAGGTCTATTGATGGGAATTAAATCGACACCCTTGTCTACTCAAACGGCCGCTGAGTCAGGAGATTCGCGGCCTAATTCATTTCAGGCTTCCCTTTCCAGAAGATCTCCATTTCTTTAGTGTCTGCCTGAATCTCTTAAATAATGTTTATCGAATTCAAGAAACACAGGCAGCACAATGCGGCCCCAAAGGACGCATTGTGCTGCCTGTGTTTCTTGAATTCGATAAACATTATTTAGAGTTCAAAGTTGGCAAGGAGGTATTCATGAGAAAACTTTCTTTTGTTTTAAATTTTAAAAAAATTCTATTTTAATTTGTTTTCTTTAGCGATTCCTTGCTGACAGCGAGTGGGCAAAACTATGCAAGATAAATGTAGAACCAAAATCCAAAATGACTCCTTTTTTTAAGCCTAGGGCCACTTTGAACGTGTACCCCCGAATGCCTACTGTCGAGGCCGGCCATGCGATGGAGCTGCGAATTCGGCATCTGAACTATTTCCCTTTATAGATTTTTTTTAAATATTAGTTGATCATAAAGTAGAATAAAGAGCATTTAACAAAATTGGAAGAAGAAATTTTTTTCTAGCTTTCACCAGCGAGCGTTCGAAGTCCGCATCAACGGCAGCCTCATGGCCAATACCACAAAAAACGGCAATTTCAAGGAGATCGACAGCTTTGAGGTCGAGATCGGTTTCATACCAAAAATAAACAAATAAATAAAAATTGAAAAGATTCTAGGTGGAAATTGCCGTCTTTGACAGTGAAAAAGTAAATACTGATAAGATTGAAAATTCATAGAGCTTCTTTCTTCTTATTCATAGGTCAAGGGCGACATTCAACTCACGAAGTTTGCACTCCGCGGAAAGTACTATCCGATCCCGTTCTACCATCGTTTCCCGGACAACGGTCCTCTGCATCCTGGTATCCGAAAACTAGCCACAAATTGTTTGTCCAAGGCAAGCGGCTAAAATAAAAACTATTAAACGCGTTTAGGGCAGAAACTCGAAGCGTATGTCAAGCCGAACTGGGATGAATTCGTCGTCAACTTCCATTGCACAGATGGAAAAGTTGGCCTCCACTGGAATCCGCAAATTCGCAAGGATCATGTAGGATGATATTCTCTTACTATATGGATAACGATCATCGAAAAATAATTAATTCAGTTCCGTCCCGCGTTAATCACTGAATAATTAACATATGATTTTACATACGCGTTTGTCTAAAACGCGTTTCCAGAAGATTTGAAACATTCACTTCATCTTATTACAAAGAAAAAAAAACTCAAGATATTGCGTGAAAAAGGGTTTTACTGTAGGTATTTTGCACTTTTCTCTTTTAATGGTACTTCCTTGTCTCAGATTCAGTACGACACCTCTTCTGATGGGTACAACTGGGATGGAGTTCGCCAGTGGGATTGGTTCAAGAATATGTCATACCCGATCCAGCGGAATCGCGGTTTTCATGTGGCCTTCGTCATCAAGGAAAAGTGCATCGAAGCTAGCTTCATTTGCAAAATTTCCTTAGTAATACTTTAGCAAATTTTTTTATATATCAGTTATTGATTATATGAAAAAGTTCAGGTTCTGATCAACGACAACTGGATCCACACGTGGAACCATCGCAAGGACTTCTCGAACGAGTACATCTCCTTCAACATCACGTGCGATGTCATCCTGCAGGACCTCGACATTCGCTAAGCAATGACTGCCCTTGACGAAAGCATTTTTTTTTTTATAAAATGCTTTGAGCATTGCCAAAAATAGTACATCATAACGCCGGCAAATATAAACATACAGTATGAATTCATATTATACGTTTATATGTACGTAAAAAAAACTCTCGCGCTCATGAATCCGTTGGAGGTCGAAATGAAAAAAAACAACTTTGTTTTTTTAAGACTTCTTGCTAACAACGAGCGGGCAAACCTTTTCAAGATAAACTACCTAAGTCAAAGCCGAAGACCGCTGCAAAAAATTTGAACTGAACGAAAAATCTCAATATCATAAACTGCGTTCTCGTTGATGAAATACTATTTATGCATGGAAGGCCGACAGATTATTATTTCCATCGGAGGATAAAGAGGAGACGGATATTTGATTTGATAGAATATGGTAAACGAGTACTCCTGCCCATGCTTCTTGATACGTAGCTCGATCTCTGCCTAAAGGTGCTTCAGACGCTTGTCTCCTGCGCACAACCACAATTAAGAATTTGATCATTTATAGAAACGTTGCCAAAAATATGACAAGGAGGAGAAAGAGGAATAAAATAATGAGGAGAGGACAGACCGAGGTAGAGATTAGAGAGGAGAAATTAGAGGAAGCGAAATAGAGAGATACAGAGAAGAGAGAGAGAGAGGAAGAGAGGAGAGAGAGAGACCATACCCTTTTCTGCCCATTGCGTTTTTCATGATTTTCATTTCATTCGTCTTCCTTTCAGTAAACCCTTTTCTGCATTTCTGTAATACATTCATGATTCTTATGCACATCATTCTCTGTCTTCATTCAGTCCTTTTTTTCTCTTCCTTTTTTTGCTTCTTCATTCTAAACAATGCCATGTCAATATACAAGTAGTACACCATCACTCTTTATTGAGTAGTTTCTTCTCTTCTCTTTCTCCCTCCTCTCTTTCCTCTTCTCTTCTCTTCGCGTCCGCTCGTCGTTCGTACTGCAAATACATATAACGATTCATTTAAACAAAAAATCGGCCTTCTCGCCGTGGGGGGTTAAGTGCCCTGGAGCATTCTACCCTAGAGGTGGAGGCGGTAGCTACTTAAACCTAGACCTACATATGTATTTCAGCACTGCATGTGACATACAGAGAGCGACTTTCCGATGGTTGGGTGAGGCCCTTACAACACTTGTGAAGTGGGATGGCGCCACACACCAAAAGGAGCAGAGTGCAGCAAAGGGAAGTAAAAGGGAAAAGTCTAGTGCATATGCATAAAAAACTCTAAAAGTTAAGAGAATAATCAATATCCCGTGGAGGCTTCGTTTTTTCGAGGAGTCGAAGCGAACCGCCGTTGAATGGCAAAGACGAATCAAAGTGAAAAAAATTTTATCAGCGAAAACCTGAACCGGATAGCAATAATACATGATATGGAGGCTAGGAAAAACACTCACCCTTGCGAGAATTTCAAAAAGGCGCCTTGCGCGAACTAACCACTGAATCTAAAGAGTTTGTAGGACAGTCCCTGGAGCAACTGGACGAAGCTGTTTTCTGACTTTTTGATTCTGAAGGACATCAGTCTCTTTACAATCAGTAAAGCTAGCATTCTTACAGTATAGCAACACTTCATATCAATAGACACAGATGTCCAAACCTCGACTAGTTGTGTCTTCATCGCCTCATTATCCGCCTAAATAGCTTCCATTCGGAATGATCATGCAAAATTTTATCCGCAAAAAGCATTGGACGAAATCGTAATCAAAGTTGTTTAACTGAATAGTTGAGTCAATAGATCAATATAAATTTAACCTTAACACACTCAATGAACAAAAATCGCCCAGGAACCGGTTGGAAAGATCACATGGCCGATAAGCAGGAAATTCGGACTAACTTAATCTTGAGGGTAGCCATTTCTTGACAAGTAGCATAGAAATCATGGCGCATTTGAAAGAAACATATCAAAGCAATTCCAATGAAAAATCGGCACCTCCCTATCATTGAGAATAAGCCACGAATTAAATTATATTCTTCTTTAAAATCTCACACATTATTGGACATGTATAAATGATTGATGCTTTTTTTACCTCATCAAATTGCCTCTTCATTTTGTCGTTCTTGATACGAACGGCCGACATCCTTAATTGAAAAAATTAGTAACTCTAATTGCCGAGAACAGTAAACAAACCCCCGCAAAGAACACCGTTCCACCACTCCCGTGCAGATCGCCTTGACTTCTCCATGGGTAGCTGAAATCTTCATGTGCTTCTGACAAAAAGATACAATATGAAAACAAATCTTAGTATCGAAACACACCGACAGAGAGAGAGAGAGAGAGAGAGAGAGATAGAGAGAGAGAGAAAGAAGTAGATTCACTAACTGAGAGAGAAGAGGAGGAAACAAGAAATGGAGAGAGATATTGAAATGTCACTGTGTCCAAGGCTCTTTCTGCCGATCGATAAACTTTTCAAGCTGTATGTCATTATCACTGTCTCTTTGGAACAGAGCAATTAATTCATTCTCATATCATCTCAAATAACGGTCAAAGCAATTCTTACAAGATTTGTTACAAACAAATTCTTCAAATAAGAAAATAAATCCCTATAATGAGGAGACTGAATTTAATGTACAAGTTATTACTTCTACAAGCGAAAAAAAGATATTATATTTACAAGAAACTTCAAATAAGATAACATATCCCTATAATAAGGAGAATGAACTTAATGAACAAGATACTTTTACATGAGAAAAGAGAAAAAATTTATATTCACAGGAATATGATGAGTACAGCAATATTTTCTATAAGTTAAAGATCCAGACTTATAAATATCGATAATATTTTACAAAGAAAATTAATCTCACAGGAGTTAAAGCGGAATATTTCCATAAATGAGTATAACTAGGAAATTAAGAGTTACTTTCTTTTTCTTAAGAGGAGGCGACGCTCACCAGGGCGAAAACATCACATGTTTTTCTCAGCGTAACATCTCCGCGGAACATTTTTCCATAACATTTTTTGTGCATAACATTTTTTTTCTGTGTTTAGAAAAAATATTTGTTTTTTTTTCTTAACAAATTCGCTATCATGTGAAAATAGTTATCACTAACTTCGTTCACAAGCTCGAGGGAATGCTCGTAGAAGCTTGTCGTAGGCAATGCGAACGGGCAAAGCCGGACCATTTATTCGTCGAAGGCTTGCTGTAAGAAGAAATAGAATACACTGTTTTTACGGCTACGGTATTTTCATCAAGAATACAGTATTTTCTCCTCCGCAGGTTCTTCAGTTAAAAGACGAATTGTTGTGAATTCAAATATCACTTCCTCATCAAGAAATCATATATCCAAACTCATCAGAACTTACCAAGACTGACGAATTGCCCGTCACCAAAACGGAATTCTATGTCCGATGGGAAGAAACCGCCTCGGTACCACTGCTGAATTTGAAATTCACGAAATGGTCCTCTGAAAGTGTATTATCTCCTTTATCTACAAACTATATTGAACAAAATGCAAATATTCAAAAACTAAGCGATCCTAGAAAACTTTATAAAATTCTGACTCAAGCTTATCCTTAGGAGACTTGCGAAACCATATCTCTGCTTGAGCCGGCCGGTGGAACGTGAGCAATAAAGCTGAATGTTTTTTATAATCTTCTCTGGGATTCAAGTAATTTGAAATTAAATATAACAAAATCATGGGAAAAGTTCAAAAATCACAGTTCGATCTTATTGAGCTTTTTTTGGCATTTTCTTAGTTGACAAAAACGATTCGAGAATTGCTGATATATCAATGTAATTAAAATGGACACACTCTTCTTGAGTGTTGCGCGCGTATGGCTTTTAGATGTAGGGAGGATACAAAGGCCTAAAAAAAGCAAGTGTGAGCAATAAAAAAGAATGCCGATAGAATATAAAAGCTGAAGCGGCTTAAATATATATAAAAATGTTGATAAAAGAACGCTCACTTCTCCGCCTCAGCATTCCCTCTTCACTCTTCCATCTCTTCTTCCTCAGAGAGGACACGGTCTTCAATGCCGCAAGACCAAGGTGCTGGCAACGTCGTTTTGTGACCAAATCAGTTTAAAAATTGATTCCTAGTTTGCCTCTTTTCTCTCTCGCTTGTCTTTACCTTATCTTTCGTTCTCTCTCTCTCTCTCGCAGTCTTGCTTGATTCCTTAGCGATCTCTAGATGATCATCTAGGAAGAGGCAGCTAACCCGCTTCACTTATACCCTCTCGCAGGAACGTTCAACATTGCTGATAAGAATCTTTCCATCCACTCCGTGTTGACGAGATACTGTCTGTCACGATCAGTCGATATACATACATAAATGAGGGAATACACCTTCATTTCGTAGTTATCAGTGAGATATTTGTTGTCATAGTTAGCATATTTATGAGATCGAATGGCAACAAGCACAGTATACTCATACCGCTTACTCTATTATTTGTGTACTATCTATGTATGTTTGTATAAAAAATCTTCTTTACTTTTTCATGATTCACGAGGACCAATCTATGTTGGTTCTAGTTAAAAGAATTTGTTTTATTTATCAGTTGTCGCAAGTCATACAATACAATTTTTGGCATTGCAATTGTCAGTTCAAATAAGCGTTCCGCGAAACATTTCACGATATGCCTCCTGCTGGGACAGAGTGATAGCGAATCAAGGGGCAGGTCATTTTACTCCCACAAGAATGTCGTGCTTTCTGACTGCTGCTCTCGACTGAAAAATCTTTAAAAAAAACTTACATTTATAAGTCACCAAAATAGCCATGTATTGGTGCGCATAAATTATGCATTCGTGTCTTCTTGGACAATTTGCTTGGTCATCATAGTTGATCTGTCATTGCTGCATCGTGTAATATCTAATGTCGATTCCATTTCTGATAGCAAGAATACAGCGTACAAGGGAAGAACACTTAATTGGTTATAATCTAATGGTCTAACGTTTCGTGGGTGTGAAAAATAGACCTATATACATAAATATGTACATACATATATAAATCTATAGGCAAACGGACTGCAAAATAATCAATATAAGTCAATAACTCGTCCAAAACCACTTAAAAATTTTCAGTAAAAAAATTGAACGCAATTTAAAAAAAGTTAAATTAAATGCAAATATTAAAACAAAGAGAAAATGAAATACCTTCTAGAAAGCTGCGTAGAAAGACTGAGCAGTGGATGGAAAAGGAAAGATAAGATTGCTCTACTATTTTACGACTTGGTTTCAAGCCAATATACCACGTCAGCAATCTGGACATCACCACCTGTCGCTCGAAGCTGAAAGTGGGATTAGTATTCTTTAAGAACAAATAAAACAATTCTTCACAGTTGCTTACTCGAAAGGGCAAAAACATTTGGCAAGCGTAAACCTTCTTCAGATGCTGAGCTTCGGCACAATGAAAGACGAAACCGCAAACTTTTTTGAGGCTAGTGCTGCATATTGGGCATACCAGTTCGTTCTGTGAAAATAAATTAGCCTTGCAAAATACAAGTAGCACGCACAACTCGCTATTATACATCAAACACGCCACTTTTTTCGTGTTCTTCAATGAAAAAAGCACAGTTAATGAGCGTGCTTACCTTCTTCCATGTTTTGAACAGATCTCCGTGTGAATTCTTGAGCTCCTTTCGGAAAGCTTTAGTCTTCAGCCTCTTCCACAGTCTGCTGCGTAGTAAGTCAAATTCACCTTAAAGGAGGTATCAAGCGAATAATTAACTAACTTAGGTTTTCTATAAGGATAAGTTCATCTTGACGTAAAACATACATATGTCCAAAAAATTGAGCGATTTTCTTCCGTTACATTTTGAGCAGCAGTGACTTGAAAACTGGCTTATGGTAGGTTAGAGCCGCCCTCCTATTTCACATGCTCTCTCGAAAGAGCGATAGGCAACTTTATGAACGTGCACTTTCAATCTGGTTCTCTAGCGCTATTTTCCGATAGATGCTTCATTTAAAGGAGGTCTCCGAAGAATAAATAATGTTTTGTTTTTTCGGCCTATTTGGTCAGGTTGAACTAGAAACTTCGATTGCATGTGTCCCGAAGTCACAAAAATCCTTATGTCCTGAGAAAATTAACATTTAATTGCAGGATTATGGTGTATTCTCTTTGCCTTACGTACTTTGAACCTCAGTCATTAGCGAATATCTGAAAATCCCGCCATTAAAAAAATTGATTGGGCGAGCAACATCATAGCCGCCGAACTAGACTCGTGCACTGAGAATTATGTCTATGAACGCAACCAACATTGGCCGGATTTTGCCAAACAGGACTGCTCTTAGGCCAATGTATAACCACAAATTTCTACGGTGAGAGTACGAAATGCAGAAGCACCGCAATGAGAGGTTCGCAGGCATTTGAAAACGTGGCGAGTAGAGAACTTGGCATATATGCAGCCAGCGGTAACTAATGTCTCTACTATACGGGACACTTCATGGGTCCAAAGCCTATTTCGAATTGTTTGCCAAACATTCGACGGAAACATCCTTTAAGAGATGACTACAATTATCGATTAAGACAGCAAGTACAACTTAGGACGGCTCGTCGATCCTAGATTTCATATCTTTCGGTGATTTTCTTCCTTTAAATCAACGCGAATATCATTCCAGCTGATGTCAATCCTCGTTTCATACGTCCAAGTGAGCCGAATCGCGCCTTACCTCTTCTCTCACTTCGTCATGCCACGTGGCATCTACTGGGAACTTTGGCAGACGTGGGCGAGGGCGCTCAATCAGGCAATCATCGTCGTGAAGGGAGCCATAAGAGGTTTATCCTCATCGTTCTTCACCGAAAATGTTTTTGAGATGTACTTTCAATGTTTTCCTCATTCATTAGTATAGGGTTGAGACAATTTATTGTCCATGAAAATCATGAGTTGAGAGAATTATTGAAAGCATATCTGACCGCCATCTTCTCATTGCCAAAGAGCGTGACCCAGACTCGGTTGATTTTTAGAAATGACGCCTCCACTGACTCTCCGGTACACATTTTGTCTCTGGAAAGATATTTTCAATGGAAAAGATGTGTAGTGCTACTTGTTAAACCCGTTTAGCCGTTTAATTTTAAATTTTAAGGCACATACATACATACATAGTTGAAATAGCTCATCTGACTTTTTTTACGGGAATTTTGAAAATTGAGCTCAAACTAGCCCAAAGGCCGGGCTAAAATCGCCGAGCCAGGGCGCTCCAAAATTTGTGGGCATTTACATTCTCTGCAGGAGAGCAAGCCAATATAGCACGTCTGCAGACTCGACATCACCACCCACCGCTCGCAGCTGAAAGTAGGAGAATTTTTTCTTAGAAATTTTTTTTTAAGGAAAATCTTTAAACATGCTTACTCGAAAGAGGACAAGGGAAAACATTTGGAGAGCATAAACCTTCGCGAGATGATCAGCAGTTGTGCAATGAAAGAGGAAGTTGAATGCAATTTGAAGAGTCTTGTGGGATATCCAGCATTTCTGTTCGTACAATTACACTTACATATTTATATAAAATCCAATTCCGAAGTATATTTCATCTAATAAAACTTATAATCGTATCAACACTTCTTACGTATTCTTGAATGGAAAGAAATCTTTATTTTTACAAGATTTAATGAGCGTGTTTACCTTATTCACTAAATTGAATATGTCTACAGATGCTTCCCTGAGTTTCTTTTGGATACCATGCTCCTTCAACCTTATCCGCAGAGTGCTGAGAAGTCCGTCAAATTGAACTTTTAAAAGAGATGACAGTCATTATCGATAAAAAAATTGTTCAAATTAACACAGCTCAGCGAACATTCATTCTGATCAGCCAGTTAGTTGGCCGATAAGCGAGGAGTAGTATGCAGTGATATCCAAAGCGGGCCGAGATTTTGAAGTTAGCCCTGCCCGATTACCCACAGACCCAGCCCGGCGCTCGCTTACCCTTCTGGCCCAAGAATGCGCCACGGTACCATTGCTGGATTTGGAATTCTCGAAATGGACCTCTGAAAAGGTGTCATCTCCACTGTTTACAAAGTGTGATGAACAAAATACTAATATAACTTGTATTAGCATAGAAAATTCTTACTCAGGCTTATCCTTAGGAGACTTGCGAAACCAGATCTCAGTTTGGGCTGCAGGAACGTGCTCAGTAAAGCTTAAACTTTTCCTGAGATCATTCTAAACAGAAGAAGGACAAAAATCACGAGAAAGGGCTCAACAAGCTACAAATCGAACAAATTCACCTGTTTATGGCACTTGCTTTGATCGAAAAAAAAAAATTGTTCTGCATTCGTTGAATATATCAATGAAGTTGAAATGGACGCACTCTTCTTGCATGTTACTCGAGCACGGATTTTCTTTTCGTCGCTGGGAGGACCGAATGGCCTAAATATATAGCATTGTGAGAAGTTAAACAAAGCAGTAATGCTGATATAATAAAAAGCCAAAGCTTGAATGAAATCAAAGCTCAGTTTCAGTTGATAAAAGAGCGCTCACTTTTCAGACTCAGCGTGCGCTGTTGTCTCTTCCATCTCTTCTTCCTCAGAGAGAAATAGCTCGTCGATGGCGACGGGACGCGTCATTTCGTATCCAAAGTAGTTAGATCCTTGCATTCGCTTTAGTGCATTCTACAGTAGTAAGCGCGCACTAAAAATGGTGTGCCTATTTTCCTTCTTTCGCTCTTCGTTTCTCTCTTTCTCTCTCACGCTCTTGCCTGATCGCTGTCTAAAATGATGAGCCAAGAAGAAGAAGCAGCTGCCCCTTTTCTGTTGTACCTTCTCGCAGGCACATTCAGCATTGCACATAAGAGATTCTACCCATTCCGTGTTCCAGAAACATGATTGGGGAAATAGCAAAGAAATGAACAACTTTATGTTCTATGCGTGTATCTTCCTTCTTTCATTATTTACGAAAGCCTATGCAGGTTATAAATAAAAGTTCTTTTTTATTTGTCTATTGGCACATCTCATATAATACAATAGATCATCGCAGTATACATTCATTTAAAAATGAAATATCAGTAAAAATGATAATGCTACAATCCATATTTCCTTAGCTTCTGCGATTCATTAAAGCAACCGACCTGTGTGCTCCTGGCTAAGGCTCTTTATTTAAATATGTTTGTAGATAGTAAGTTAATGAAAGATCAGCTGTCTTATTATCTGCTTCAGAGCAAAATATTAAGAATTAAATAAGCAACTATCATTAGAGATCGAGCATATCAGAATCTAACCATGTGCAGTTTTTTTTAAGAGGTGTTAAATGAGGTGTTTTAGTCAGCTCAGTACGCATATTTCGATGAACGAAACACGTTTTTGCTATACAGAAGTATACCGTGGAATTCAGGACAATTATCCGTATACATTATTGTGATGTCCGTTTTCGAGGCATACGATGAGTTCGAAAATTTCCAGCCAGAACATTGCATCCCTTGGTTGGACATATCTGCCGCAATCATGAAGCTGCAATAGAAATGGTTGCCTTTGTTGCAGTTGAAATGATAAAAAAATTTAATTGACAAAAAAAGTACTAAACCTTATTCATATGAAAAGAAGATAGACAGTGGTGCAACAAGTCAGTTGCTGATGGAATCTCCGTTTCACACACAACGCATCGTGGCCTCTCCTTTGGATTCACTACGTTTTCTTTTTGCTTACTGGTGTGGACATGCGTGGGTATCTAAGTATGTATATAGCCGAAAGGTAGCTCCACATAGTCTATATATGGATTGACTGGAAGGATTGGCGTTGACCAACTTAATGTAGAAAAAAGTTGTTGCACACAGTTTGTAATGCTTCATACAGTACTATGTTTATCGTACAATACTTGATATTTTTAATATATGATTAAAAAAACGTACAGTATAGAAGATTTGCGCCGATGCCCATCGAAGATGCCCACATGACTAATTCCTTTCCAAGTACGGCACTAAGCGTCTGGTTATTGCGTCCAAGTCAACTAAATGAACTACTGGCAAAACTTTGATTTTTTTCCAAATGAAAGAAGAAAGTTTGATTCTAAAACTGGAAGGTATGTTTGAATTAAATTTGACTGAGAGATCATTCAAACCTTGTTCATGCTGTGAAAGTGGCTTTCTGGCAGAGCCCCTCAGGAGCGCAAAGCGGAAGGAACTTGGCGCACGCAGTTTATCGCCTATTTTCTAAGCGTACCTCATTATGTCATGACTATTTTTTCCGCAATGTTTAAAATATCGAAGAACAATTGTAGCACACGGACTTTACGAGAATGATATGCAAGTCAACAAATCACAAACACTATTTTTAAAATATAATAGGAGCAACTTGAAATATTATAGAACCTTTAGGGTGGACTCTCGAGAGCGCAGAATTTGATCTCGTGATATCTCGATAACTGATCCACGGCAACCTATAATCAGAGCAAAGAGCTCATTACATATCTAATTTGCCTACAATAGCTAACTCGCATGCAAACATTCTTTTCTCTGGTGTCATTTGACTTTCGTGAGGCAATTCTTGAGTTCAATTCGAAATGTTGCTACCATTGTTTTTTTAAACAGAAGCAACTAAAAGATCACCACTTTCAATGCGTAATTATCTCACCGATTAGTGACAGAAAGTGTAGCTATCTGTAACGTTATTCTTTAACACATCCACGATTCCATAGCATTAAAATGAATCGAGTAGTACAAACCCCAAGTTTTAATAAATTTAGTAAAACAGATCAAGTATTTTAAGGATTGGCTGTGCTAATCGTTCCCAACCGGCTTTCTTGTGTATCCTTTGAGCTGAACGGGATTCTTCGCGAGCAGAATTCGAAATACGGGTAGAAGCAACACAGAATGATCGTTCTTTATGCTTAACGAGCCGTGTTTACTGCATTTTTCCCCCAAATAACACAGCATGTTATGTGCATTTATTTTCAAACAGAATTTTTTTTATTTTCAAAAATTAATTTCATCTAATATCCTAGAAAATCACCTTAATCCATGAAAATAATTCATGAATCGCAAACCTTTCTCATTGGTGTTTCAATATTCTCGCTCTTCTCGCCATCGAGTCTAAAATAATAATAAATTGCTCATTGTCCTAAAAATTCAGAGGCGTCGTCGCACTGACTTTGAGCTCTGTACCAAGTCTGGATCTCCATCTCGGTGTACGGGGCCTCTGGGAAGAAAGAGTTTGTGTGCATACATATTTGCATAGGAAATATTCATCAAAAAGGATTTAATTATGTTTTGCTCCAAAGACGTCTTCTGCTAACTGTTCTGGTTCCTTTGATGTCAGCCGATACCATATTGAAGCTTCCAATCCTTCCAGTGCACGGACTCGTGAGATCCTTTGGAAAAGAGAGAGGGTGTATTAGACATTTAAGCTGATTTTCGAATGGGCTGAGTTGGGAAAATTAATTTTTTTTCCTAGAAGTATTGATATATCAACGTAATTAAAATTGTCTATAAATCCAAAGCTAATATAGGTAGTATTAAACCAAGGCTTGTATTATGAAAAAAAATGAAAGCCGATAAAAGAACGCTCACTTCTCCGAAGTAGCGTTCCTTTTTGTCCCTTCCATCCTCAGAGGAAAAGTCTTCAGTTGCAACGAGACGGCGACGGCACAAATGTTGAATGTTTCTGCGAGACATGGTGCAAGAGAAACGGGGAAGCTTCTTCTTATTAGCTGATCATCTAGAGAGCGCCAAGCGATACGCAAGAATGCGAGAGATAGAGACAAAGTGAGAGAGAAAGAGTGATAGATAAAAAGACAGAGTGAGAGAGAGAGCGAGACATAAAGAGACAGAGTGAGAGAGAATGAGAGAGAGAGTGAGAAATAAAGAGAGTGAGAAAAAACCAGGAAGAAAGGAAAGTAAGAAGAGAGAGTTAAAGAGACGGAAGAAAAGCGAACGAAGAAAATCAGGCCCGCCATTTTTAGTGCCCGCACTAAAACGAATGCAAGGATCTGAGTCATGTGGATACGAAATACCCGTTACGGCGGCCATTGAAGACCTTTTCTTCTCAGATGGTAAGGAAAAAGAGATGGTCGGGGGAACAAGGAAGAAGAGAACGAAAGGGAAAACAAAGCAACAGTGCCACTGCTCGCCAAACCAACAGGTACAAAGAGATTCGTTGGAAAAATATACAAAGAAGATTTCAATTTCTTTATCGCATTGACCGATGTGGGCAAAGTATGTAGTAACATCATAATACTTGAGGAAATATAGTCTGGGCCAAGCAATATAAATTAGAAATTAATAAAAAGAAAAAATAATAATACAAGAGAGAAAAAGATGACAAAACAAAATGGGGGCATGCGATGTAACGATTAAGAGACATTTTGTTGTGTTACAACGTGGGTACAATATTTACGGAATAATGAAAGAGAATTCGAGGATACATACTTTTCTTGTAAAGAGTTCCAGAGACGGACAACACGATAAGAGAGGCATGAACGCCTTGATCGGAGGGAGCGGAGAGGGGGAAGTCCTAGCTTATAAGGATGACCACGAAGAGTGGAAGAGTATTGGGAGGGGAGAGAGAAAAAGCGAGTATGAACAATAGGCGTAAGTTTTCTAACGAGATGTTCTTTGGCGGCTGAAGCAGCAACGCCATTCTGAAGCACTCTTTGTTCTTTCCAATTCCCTTTCATCCTCTTTTTTTTCTTTCGTGTCTAATTCTCTACCCGGTCGTGTTCTCTCGTCTCTTCTTTGTGTCTGCTAGGATGCTTCGGTGAGCGCCTGTTCTCCAGATGGGAATGAGAGGAAAAAGGGGGGGGGGAGTTGGATCTACAGTACTTTCTTTGTGAGAAGCAGGAGAGAGAGAAAGTGAGAGAGTGAGAGAGTGTGAAGTAGGAGAGAGAGTATGATATTAAGAAATTTGAGAGTGTTGATAGTGTGTAGAGTTAGAAGAAGAAAGGGTGATCAGATTTGAATCAGAAATGGAGAACGCGAGAGTGGAGAATATGGTTGGCTGTGATAGCCCTGCCGAGGCCAGAGGGGATGAGTGGTCTTCTTTATCGTTGTCCAGCGAGGGAAAATCTCTCGTCGGCCAGGCAAAAGGAGAAAGAACCAGCCAATTGAGCCCATTACACTATAATGTGTTTCTGCAACTCATGTTTGCAAATTCCCGTGTGGCTAGATCAGCTGCATTGTCTGGAGATATGACACGGTTGAGAGGTGATAAATGTAGGTAGAGGTGAGCGAGAGAAAAAGATCGTGTAATTTCGTAATCTGATTTCTTACAAATATAGAATTGTCCTTTTTTGGTGTCTGTCTAAATTGATCTTGCACAAATACCGAGTCAGAGGAAAGGTTCAGCGAGGTGAGAAAGGGAAGGTAGAGGGAGAGAGTGAAGAAGAGGCGAAAAGACAGCACGCAGCCATTGCGTATGCGTTTGCTGCGTCATCAAAAAATACAGAGAACACAAGAGAGGCAGACAGTGAGAGAAGTAGAGAAAAAAACCGAGAAAAAGAAATAAGAAGGGGAAAAGTGTGAGGGAAGTTTTAGAGGACTTTTGAACAAGAGACCATTTATCATAATCTTTGTCTATTGGAGCCTCCCATGTATACTCCTTTTTCCAGAAGGACTGAATAAAGATTTTTGAGCTAGCACTTAAAGGCAAAAATTAGCCAAGAGGGTCAAAGAGTTGCTGTGCTGTATATTTTCAACTCAGAACGCTTAGTAGGGCAGACAGGGCAAATTAAAGAAGACAAAGAGAGCGTTTCTGCCTCCGAGAAATGTGCCAAGAAGTTTCACGGCTTCCTCGTTTGCTATGTCTTTATTTCAATGAAGAGGTTACTTGAGAGTTTTTAGAAAGTTAGTCATACAGATTCAAGGACTTCGTGGCGGTACAAGTTCAATGGAGTTTACGGTGGTTCGGATGATATTTACGTAGACGTTCGCCTCGCTGTAGAACGATGCAGGCTTTGGCCCTTTTGCGCCTGCTCCCTTGCTTCCCGCCGGCACATCATTGCAGACAAGAGTCTTCCCATTCATTTTTTTTATTTCTCTTCAAAATTTTTTTCCTCCAAAATTAATACCTCCTTACACTTCTCAACTCATTTTTAGGCCTAATCATAGCAGGATGATTTTATAATGATTTTGAAATGCTGAACTGTTTATGCAATTGAATCATTACCTCACCTTGATTTGAATATGCGGTTTATAGTAATTATATCATTTCGACTCATTTTTCTGGATCGAGATCAGTCGTTGTTGTTTCTGAGTTGCTGAGTGGTCGACTTCTTCTGCCTCTCTTCGCTCCGTCTCCTTCTCGCTCATCATCATGGCCGAGGTATAACTGAAACAATAAATAAATCCACTCGGATTCCCCTTGTGAAGGAAAAGTCTTTCTTTAGCTCCACAAGAGGCCAAGAAGTTTAGGAGTTAAATGATGTGTTAAAGTTTGGGTTGTGAGTGGTCCTGAAGGGAATTGGAAGCTCAAACGGCCGTTGAGTCAGCAGATTCTCGGCTTGTTTCTTTCAGATTTTCCTCCGAGAAGTAGTACTTTGCCCACAACCATGTCTAATAGAGAAGATATAGAAAAGCTTTGGAACTCTTTTCAGTACGCTCTCACTTTCCGCTAGCTCTCTCACAACTTTCGTAATTCTAATAATAAGTAGTTCTGACGCCCGAGAGGAAAAATCAGTAGTTCTGACTCCCGAGAGTTAAAGTTTAAATGATTGAAATTGTACCTCATTGGCCCAGGCTGCCAGCACTGCTGAAAATCATTGTTTGCATTATTCTCATACTCTCCACCGACTGCTTCTCCACGTGGATGTGCAATGGAATGTAATGGAATGTTCCATTCCTCACGTTTCCTTCCTTCCAGCCCTTTCCATGATTTGCATACCATGTGCATTTCCCGTCCCTTTGCATTTTCGAGGCATTCCTCGAGTCATTCTCCCCTCACTGGCGGATCGTGACCGGTTGCTTCCGTAAATGTTGGCCTGGTTCCCAGTGATAAACCAGTCAATCCCATCGCCTTTTACAGCGAATGGCAGAGAAGTAGAATAAATAACAACTT
Source organism: Allodiplogaster sudhausi (assembly GCA_945643635.1). NCBI lineage: Eukaryota > Metazoa > Nematoda > Chromadorea > Rhabditida > Diplogasteridae > Allodiplogaster > Allodiplogaster sudhausi. Next base: position 3,059,535 of record CALZFC010000035.1, on the reverse strand, counting down.
CTTGTTATTACAGATGATGGCTCTGCCGAATCCGTTCTTCGCCCACCTCCCGCCGCAGCTCGCGGCCGGCCAGTCGCTTAGCATCTTCGGTGTGATGGCAGTCAATACTGCGTCAGCAAGTTCTTAAATATGCTCGCAGAGTCATCTTCTTCTTTTTAAACTCTCATTTAGACGCTTTTTGGAATATATTCTAATTCTTCTTCTCCATTTCTTAAGCGTCTGCCTGAATCTCTTGGACACCAAAGGACACATTGTGCTGCCTGTGGATCTTAAATTCAATGAAAATACGTTCGAGTTCAATGTTGGCACGAAGGTATTTATGGGAAAACTTTCTTTTGTTTCAAATAAAAAAAATTTCTATTTTAATTTGTTTTCTTTAGAGATTCCTTGCTGACAGCGAGTGGGCAAAACTATTCAATATGAATATAAAACCAAACAGCCAAAATGACTCGTTACAGCATGGCAGTTGGCCCAACCATACCGTCAAGCCCGACCATCCGATCGAGCTGCGAATCCGGCATGTGAACTATTTTTAATTCATAGATTTTTTAAAGTATAAGTTGATCATAAAGTAGAATAAAGAGCATTTAACAGAAAATTGGAAAAAGAATTATTTTTTCTAGATTTCACCAGCAAGCGTTCGAAGTGAGCATCAACGGCAGCCTCATGGCCAATACCCCGGATTCCGGCAATTTCAACCAGATCGACAGCTTTGAGGTCGAGATCGGTTTCATACCAAAAATAAACAAATAAATAAAAATTTAAAAGATTCTAGGTAGAACTTGCCGTCTTTGACAGAGAAAATGTAAATCCTGATAAGACTGAAAATTCGCAGAGCATCTTTCTTGTTATTCATAGGTCAAGGGCGGCATTCAGCTCACGAAGCTTGCACTCGGCGGAAAGTACTACCAGATCCCTGACCAATGGGCTTTCCCGGGCGGCCCTCTGCATCCTGGTATCCGAAAACAATCCACAAATTGTTTTTCCAAGACAAGCGGCTAAATATAAACTATATAAACACGTTTAGGGCAGCAACTCGAAGCGTATGTCAAGGCGACCTTGAATGAGTTCGCCGTCAACTTCCAATGCGATGGTGAAGCAGTTGGCCTCCACTGGAATCCGCAATTTCACCAGAACCGGGTAGGATGACCCTCTCTTCCTATATGGATTACCATCATCGAAAAATAATTAATTCAGTTTCGGCAAGCGTCTGAATAATTAAAATATGATTTTACATACGCATTTGTCTGAAACCGTTTTAAAATGAAGATTTGAAACATTATTTTCATCTTGTTACAAAGATAAAAGCACTAAAAATATTGCGTGAAAAAGGGCTTTACTGTATTATGCACTTTTCTCTGTTAATAGTACTTCCTTGACTCAGATTCAGTACGACACCTCTAAACATGGTTTGGAGTGGGATGCAAAATACCAGTGGGATTGGCTCAATAATATGTCACACCCGATACAGCCGAACGTCGGTTTTCATGTGACCTTCGTCATCAAGGAAAAGTGCATCGAGGCTAGCTTCATTTGCAAAATTTCCTTAGTAATACTTGCAAATTTTTTTTATATATCGGTTATTGATTATATGAAAAAGTTCAGGTTCTGATCAACGACAACTGGATCCACACGTTCGACCATCCCTATGGGAACGAGTTCGTATCCTTCAACATCACTGGCAATGTCACCCTGGAGAGCCTTGATATTCGCTATATTTAATTTGTGTCTTGGACGAAGGCCCAGGTTTTTTGAAATAAAATGCTTTAAGCATGGCCAACAATAATACATCATAACGCCTGCAAATATATGTGGATGAATTCATTATCACTGCCTGTAAGTTCATATGTAAGTAAAAAAACGCTTGCGCTCATGTATCAGTTGGAGGTAGAATTGAAAAAAACAACAACTTTGTTTTTGGAATTCTTGAATTTTTCTGTTTTCATTAGTTTTTTCAGAGACTGCTTGCTAACAAGGAGCGGGCAAAACTTTTCGAGATAAATTGCCTAAGCCAAAAGCCAAGGAACTAACGAAAAAATATGAACTGAACGCAGAATCTCAATATCATAAACTGCGTTTTCGTTGATGAAATACTTTTTATGCATGGAAGGCCGACAGATTATTATTTCCATCGGAGGATAAAGAGGAGGCGGATATTTGATTTGATAGAAGGTGGTGGAAACGAGTCTGTACCGCTGCCCATGCATCTTGTTACGCTGCTGGATCTCTGAGTAAAGTTGCTTCTGACGCTTGTCTCCTGCGCATCAGCCATCCTTATGAATTGGATCATTAATAGAAACGTTGCAAAAATATGACAAGGAGGTGAAAGAAGAATAAAATAATGAGGAGAGGACAGACCAACGGGGAGATAGAGAGAGAAGAAATTAGAGAGATAGGAAGTGAAAGAGAGAGATACAGAGAAGAGAGAGAGAGAGGAAGAGAGGAGATAGAGAGAGAGCATACCCTTTTCTGCCCATTGCGTATTTCATGATTTTCATTTCATCCGTCTTCCTTTCTGTAAATCCTTTTCTGCATTTCTGTAAAACATTCATGATTCTTATGCATATCACTCTCTGTATTCCTTCAGTCTATTTTTCTCTTATTTTTTTTTGCTTCTTCATTCAAAATATACAAGTAGTACACCATCACTCTTTATTGAGTAGTTTCTTTTCTTGTCTTTCTCCCTCCTCTCTTTCCTCTTCTCTTCTCTACGCGTCCGCTTGTCGTTCGTACCGCAAATACATATTCATTTAAAAAAATTCGGCCTTCTCCCCGTGGGGGGGGGGTTCAGTGCCCTGGAGCATTCTACCCTAGAGGTGGAGGCGGTAGCTACTTAAACATAGACCTATGTATTTCAGCACTGCAAGTGACGTACAGAGAGCTGGGGTAGCGACTTTCCGATGGTTGGGCCAGGCCCTTACAACACTTGCGAAGTGTGATGGCGCCACACCCAAAAGGAGCAGAGTGCAGCAAAGGGAAGTAAAAGAGAAAAATGTCTAGTGTAGTACATACATATACGCATGCATATATATATATGCTTAAAAACACTCTAAAAGTTAAGTGACTTACCAATATCCTGTGGAGTCATCGTTTCTTCGAGGAGTGGAAGCGAACCTCCGTTGAAAGGCAAAGACGAATCAACGAGAAATTTTTTTTCATGAATGAGAACCTGAACCGGATAGCAATAATACATGATATGGAGGCTAGCAAAAACCCTCATCCTTGCGAGAATTTCAAAAAGGCGCCTTGCGCGAACTAACCACTGAATCTAAAGAGTTTGAAGGACAGTCCGTGGAGCAACTGGACGAAGCTGTTTCCTGACTTTTTGATTCTGAAGGACATCAGTCTCTTTACAATCAGTAAAGCTAGCATTCTCACAGTATAGCAACACTTCATATCAATAGACACAGATGTCCTAACCTCGACTAGTTGTGTCATCATCGCCTCATTACTAAATAGCTTCTATTCGGAATGATCATGCAAAATTTAATCCCAGAAAAGCATTGGACGACGATCGTAATCAAAGTTGTTTACTGAATCGTCGAGTCAATAGATCAATATAACACACTCAATGAACAAAAATCTCCCAGGAACCGGTTGGAAAGATCACATGGCATAAAAGGAGGAAATTCGGACTAACTCAATCTTGAGGATTGCCATTTCTTGACAAGTAGCATAGAAAGAAACATATCAAAGAAGTTCTAAAGAAAAATCGGCACCTCCCTATCATTGAGAATAAGCCACGAATTAACTTGTATTCTTCTTTATAATCTCACACATTATTGGACATGTATAAATGATTGATGCTTTTTTACCTCGTCAAATTGCCTCTTCATTTCGTCGTTCTTGATACGAACGGCCGACATCCTTCATTCAAAAAATAAGTAACTCTGATTGCCGAGAACAGCAAAACAAACCCCCGCCCAGAGCATAAAGTAATGCGAACCGTTCCTCCACTCCCGTGCAGATCGCCTTGACTTCTTCATGGGTAGCTGAAATCTTCACGTGCTTCTGACAAAGATACAATATGAAAACATTTAAACAAGAAATATTTGCTTAGTTGCCTAACAATTTTGCTATCAAGTGAAAAAGTGACCACTAACTTCATTCACAAGCTCGAAGGAGTACTCGTAGAAGCTGGGTTTTTGTTGTCGGCAGGGAGAATGGACAAGCGGGCCGCTTATTCTTCGAAGATTTGCTGTAAGAAGATATATAAAACACATTATTTGTAGTTTTAAGAGTACGGTATTTTCTTAAAGATACAAATACATCAGAACCTACCAAGACTGACGAACTCCCCGTAGTTAATTTCGGTGTCCGTCGAAAAGGATCCGCCAGGATACCACAGCTGGATTTGGAATTCACGGAGTAGACCTCTGAGAAGGTATGCATTCCAATGAGCACTGGACAAAATACGAATATAATGTGCATTAGCATAGAGAGCCTTAAAAGTCCTCACTGGGGGTGATTCAGAGGAGAGTTGAAAAACTAAATCTCCGTTTGGGCTGTTGGAACGTGAGAAATAAAACTGAAAGTTGGTTTCTTTTTTTTAACTAAGGGAATGAGATCACGGAAAAGTATATGAGATTTGAAATTACCGCTTCGCTTCGCACTATCATTAGAAAGAACATGAGAGTGACTACTCCAAGTGCAAACGTGGCAGTTCGAACATGTATCAAAGAATATCGGTCTTCAATAAATTGTTATACGAAGTCAATGGCCATGTCTATAATAATAATAATAAAAGCTTCAAGGTGTCTTCATCATGAGAGATCTCTTTCGAGACCAAGCAAAGGGGCATGCCGGACCATTGAGTCTAGGCTTGAGAGAAGTTTAATTAGTTCGATGATTTTTACAACAACCTCTGCAATTTCTGCCAAGCCATTCTTGAGCACTTTTTTCTTCCAATTCTATTGCACTATCATTTTTTTTCATTCTCTACTCGGTGTCTGCAGATGGGAGTGACAGGAAAGCACGGCGGGGAGTAGGAACTACAGTACTTTCTTTGTGAGATGCAAGAGGGAGAGATAGTGTGAATATGGAGGGAGGGTTTGAGATGGAGAAATTTGAGAGTGTTGATAGAGTGTAGAGAGTTAGAGGGAGAAAGTGTGATCGGTTTCGAATCAGAAGTTATGGAGAAAGCGATATTTGACAAGATGGTGGACTGTGATAACCCTGTCGAGGTCGCGGGGATGAGTGTCTTGTTTATCGTTGTCCAGCGAGGGAAAATATTTTGCCGGCCAGGCAAAAGGAGAAAGATCACGCCAATAGGACCGATTCCACCATAGTATGTTATTCTGCAACAAACAGCTGCATTATCTGCAGATATGACATGGTGGAGAGGGGGAGGAGAAGAGATTCGAAATAGAGGAACTGTGAGGATTAGGAACCTTTTGGGGAGCGAGACAAGATTTTGTGAGTGAGAAGAGGGAGAGAGTGAAGAAGAGGCGAAAAGACAGCACGCAGCCATTGCGTATGCGTGTGCTGCGTCAGCAAAAATACAGAGACCACAAGAGAGAAGCAGAGAGTGAAAGCAGAAAGGTAGCATCGTCTTAGAGTGTGTCAGAGAGAGAAAAATGCAGAGAACAATAAATAACAAGGATAAAACTGTGAGAGAAGTTTTGAGGACTTTTGAACAAGAGACCATTTATCATAATCTTTGTCTAATGGCACCTCCCATTTATACACCTTTTTCAAGAGGGACTGAATACTGATTTTTGCCAAAATTGCAGAAGTTTGCTATGAGGGTAAAAGAGTGTGATGTGCTGTATATTTTCAACACAGAACGCTTGGTAGGCGCGGAGAAGGCAGATTAAAGAAGACAAACATTGAATGTCTGCCTCTGAATTCCGAGAAATGTGCCAAGAAGTTTCATGGCTTCCTCCATAGCTCTGTCTTTTTTCAGAGAAGAGGTTATTTGAGAGTTTTTAGAAAGCTAGCTTGTCATACAGAATCATTGACATAGTGGCGGTACAAGGTTAATGGAGTTGACAGTGGTTCGGAAGATGAACGGAGACGTCCGTCTCACTGCAGAACGATGCGGGCTCAGGCTTCTTTGCGCCCGCCCCCATACCACCGCAGGCACATCATTGCAGAGAAGAGTCTTCCCATTCCTTTTTTTTTATTTTTCTCCACAAATTTTTTTTTCTCCAAAATTAATACCTTCTTATACTTCTCATTTAATTTTAAGGCCATCAGGATGATTTTATAATGAACTGTTTAGGCAATTGAATCATTATCTCACCTTGATTTGAATATGCGGATTCTTCATATCATTTCGATTCATTTTGCTGGATTGAGATCAGTCGTTGTTGTTTCTGAGTTGCTGAGTGGTCGACTTCTTCTGCCTCTCTTCGCTCCGTCTCCTTCTCGCTCATCATCATGAACGAGGTTTAACTGAAACAATAAATAAATCGAATCGGATTCCCCTTGTGAACGAAATCTTTCTTTGGCGCCACAAGTGGCCAAGAAGTTTAAGGAGTTAAAAGATATGTGTCAGTTTGGGTTGTGAGTGGTCCTGAAGGGAATTGGATCGATACCCTTGTCAACTCACATGGCCGTTGAGTCAGCAGATTCTCGGCTTGTTTCTTTCAGGTTTTCCTCCCAGAATCTCCCTCATTCGACCCTTGTTAACTTCGAAAATTCGGTAGATTCTAAGAATCAATTTTGTCCCTACGCCAAGAAATTCCTTGTCCACAACCAGGTCGTATAGAGAAGATATGGAAACGCTTTGGAACACTTCTCAGGACATTCGTAACTTCTCGCTCATTCTCTCACAACTTTTGTAATCTTAGAAATCTGTAGTTCTGACGCCCGGGATAACCCAAGGGTTATTTTTTTCAGAAGTCCACGCCTTCTGGGAAAAATGGGAGCTTAATGATTTAAATTGTCCGTCGTTGAACTCGATCACTAGCAACCTGGCTCAAGCTGCCAGAACTTCTGAACATCATTGTTTGCATTATTCTCCTACTCTCCACCGACTGCTCCTTCACGTAGATGTGCAATGGAATGTTCCATTCCTCTCGTTTCATTCCTTCCATTGATTTCCATCATTAGCATACACGTGCTATTCCAGTTCCATTGCGCTTTCGAGGCATTCCTCATCATTCTTCCCTCAGTGGCCCGTCGCGAGCGGTTACCCCTGTCAGTGTTGGCCTGACGTTGGCCTGGTCCCCAATGATAAACCTATCCCTCCCATCGTCTTCTATAGAAAATGACAGAGAAGTTGAATAAAATAACAACTTTCATTATTACAGATGATGGATCTGCCGAATCCGTTCTTCGCGCACTTGCCGCAGCCGCTCGGGGCCGGCCAGTCGCTTAGCATCTTCGGTGTGCTGGCCATCAAGGCTGTAGTGTCAGCAAGTTCTTAAATATGCTCGCAGAGTCATCTTCTTCTTTTTTGAACTCTCATTTAGGCGCTTTTTGAAATATTTTCTAATTCTCCTCCATTTTATTTAGCGTCTTCCTGAATCTGGCGGGCGGCCCCGGAGAACGCATTCTGCCTGTGGATCTTAAATTCGATAAAAATAAGATCCTGTTCAACGTTGGCTTTTGTTTTCTATTTTAATTTGTTTTCTCTATAGATCCCTTGCTGACAGCGGGCGGGCAAACTTTGCAACATAAATGTACATTCAAACGCCAAAATGACTCCTTGCAGCATAGGACTTGGAAAGAGTCTACTGTCGAGCTCGGCGATCTGATCGAGCTGCGAATCCGGCATTTGAACTTTTTTCCCTTCATAGATTTTTTAAGTACTAGTTGATCAGAAAGTGGAATAAAGAGGGTTTAACTAAATTGGGAGAATTAAAAATGATTCTCTATATTTCACGTGGACATGTTCGAGCTGAGCATCAACGGCAGCCACCTGGCCTATGTCAAGCATGGCGGCAATTTCAAGGGCATCGACAGCTTTGAGGTCGAGATCGGTTTAATACCAAAAATAAATAAATAAATAATAATTGAAATTGACAGAGAATAATAATTGAAATTGACAAAGAATAATAATTGACAGAAAAAATATAAATCCTTGTAAAAAAAAGAGGTGTTATCCCTGTTTGGGGGGGGGCATGATTTTTTCCAAGTTTCTCGAACTCATTTTCTTATTTTCCACGGAACCCAAAACAAGCCAAACTGGGAATACTTTTGCACGCAATATGCTATTCTGCATGAATCGCCTCATATTCTACGATATATGATCATTTATAGCGAAATTTTGCCCAAAGAAGGTTAAATTAGTCAAAAATGCGTATTAGGACAGAAATGTTAGCTAAAGTAGCTTAATTGACGTTTTAGATGTCAAATTCGCGTTCAGCTCGCCAAATAAGTACTGATAGACAGCTTTCAAGCGTAAGTAGATATGGCAAAAAATTCCTTAGAAACTTGGAAAAAATCATGCCCCCCAAACAGGGATAGCACCAAAAAAGATTGCAAATTTGCTGAGCTTCTTTCTTCTTTTTCATAGGTCAAGGGCGGCATTCAGTTCACGAAGCTTGCACTTCGCGGAAAGCACTACACGATCACGTTCTACCATCGTTTTTTTTCCGGACAGCGGCCCTCTGCATCCTGGTATCCGACAACTATCCACAAATTGTTTTTCCAATTCAAGCGGCTAAAATATAAACTATATTAAGGTTAAGGCCAGAAACTCGAAGCGTATTTCAAGCCGATCGGGGATGAGTTCTCCGTCAACTTCCATTGCCCAGATGGAAAAGTTGGCCTCCACTGGAATCCGCAATTTCACGAGAGCAGGGTAGGATGACACTCTTCCTATGAGGATTGCGATCATCGAAAAATAATTAATTCAGTTTCGTCCCGCGTTAGTCACTGAATAATTAACATATGATTTTACATACGCATTTGTCTAAAATGCTTTTCCAGAAGGTTTGAACCATTCCTTTCATCTTGTTACAAAGATAAAAGCACTCAAAATATTGCGTGGAAAAGGGCATTATTGTAAATATTATGCATTTTTCTCTTTTAATAGTACTTCTTTGTCTCAGATTCAGTACGACACCTCTGATGGATACAAGTGGGATGGGAAATACCATGGTGGATACAAGTGGGATGGGAAATACCAGTTTGATTGGTTCAACAATATGTCTCACCCGATCCAGCGGAACGTCGGTTTTCATGGGACCTTCGTCATCAAGGAAAAGTGCATCGAGGCTAGCTTCATTTGCAAAATTTCCTCAGTAATCCTGCAAATTGTTTTATATATCAGTTATTAAAAGTAAAAGTTCAGGTTTTCATCAACGACAACTGGATCCACACATTTAACCATCGCGAGAACTTCGAGCACAAGTACAAGGCCTTCAACATCTCGGGCGATGTCACCCTGGAGAGCCTCGATATCTTCTAATCACTTTGTGCCTTGGAAGAAGGCCCGTTGCTTTCTGAAATAAAATGCTTTAAGCATGGCCAAAAATTGTACCTTACAACGCCTGCAAATATATGTGGATGAATTCATTATCACTGCCTGTATGTATGTTTATATGTACGTAAAAAACGCTCGCGCTCATGAATCCGATGGAGGTAAAAATGAAAAAAAAAACAACTTTGTTGTTTTAGAGACTGCTTGCTAACAACGAGCGGGCAAACGTTTTCAAGATAAATTGCCTAAGTCAAAAGCCGAGGACCGCTGCAAAAAATATGAACTGAACGCAGAATCTCAATATCATAAACTGCGTTCTCGTTGATAAAATACTTTTTATGCATAGAAGGCCGACAGATTATTAATTTCCATCGGAGGATAAAGAGGAGGCGGATGTTTGATTTGACAGAATATGGTGGAAACGAGTCTCTACTGTTGCCCATGCATCTTGATACGTTGCTCGATCTCTGCCTAAAGATGCTTCAGACGCTTGTCTCATGCGCATCAGCCATAATTAAGAATTTGATCATTAATAGAAACGTTGCCAAAAATATGACAAGGAGGAGAAAGAGGAATAAAATAATGAGGAGAGGACAGACCGAGGTGGAGAATGAGAGAGGAGAAATTAGAGGAAGTGAAATAGAGAGATACAGAGAAGAGAGAGTCATAGTCTTTTTCGAACTCTCATTTAGACGCCTTTTCTAATACATTTTAATTCTTCCACCCCATTTCCTTAGCGTCTGCCTGAATCTCTTGGACACCAAAGGACACATTGTGCTGCCTGTGGATCTTCACTTCAATGAAAATACGTTCAAGTTCCACATTGGCACGAAGGGAAAACTTCCTCTTGTGGTAAATCAAAAATTTTCTATTTTAATTTGTTTTCACTGGAGATTCCTTGCTGGCAGCGGGCGGGCAAACTTTGCAAGATAAATGTGCACCCAAAAGCTAAAATGACACTTTTCAGCAGAAAACTTGGAAAGACCCTACCGGCCATCCGATCGAGCTGCGAATCCGGCATGTGATCTATTTTCCCTTTATATATTTTTTTATGCATTTAGTAGATCATAAAGTAGAATAAACGAGATTTAACAAAAATGGAACAAGAAAATTTTTTCTAGATTTCACGTGGACATGTTCGAGCTGAGCATCAACGGCAGCAACCTGGCCAATATCACGGGTTACGGCGATTTTAAGCAGATCGACAGATTTGAGGTCGACATCGTTTTAATACCAAAAATAAATAAATAAATAAAGATTGAAAAGATTCTATTTGGAAATTACCGTCATTCACAGAGAAAATGTAAATCGTGATAAGATTTAAAATTCACAGAGTATCTTTCTTCTTATTCATAGGTCAAGGGCGGCATTCAACTCACGAAGTGTGCGCTCCGCGGAAAGTACTACCCGATCACGTTCTACCATAAATTTCCGGATAGCGGCCCTCTGCGTCCTGGTATCCGAAAACTATTCACAAATTATTTTTCAAGGCAAGCGGCCAAGTCGTCCTGGAAAGCCTCGATATCCGCTAAGCACTTTGTGTCTTGGACAAAGGCCCATGTTTTCTGAAATAAAATGCTTTAAGCATGGCCAAAAATGGTACATTATAACGCCTGCAAATATATGTGGATGAATTCATTATCACAGTCTGTATGTTCATATGTATGTACATACATATGTATGTATGTATGTACGTAAAAACTGCTCGCGCTCATGTAACAGTTGGAGGTAGAAAAAAAAACAACTTTGTTCGGGGAAATATATGAATTTTTCTGTTTCCATTTGTTTTTTTAGAGACTGCTTGCTAACAACAGCGGGCAAAACTTTTCAAGATAAATTGCCTAAACTAAGCCAAAAGCCAAGGACCGCTGCAAGAAATATGAACTGAACGCAGAATCTCAATGTCATTAACTACGTTCTCGTTGATGAAATACTTTTTTTGCATGGAAGGCCGACGGATTATTATGTCCATCGGAGGATAAAGAGGAGGCGGATGGGTACCCATTTGATATAAGATGGTGGAAAGAAGTTTCTACTGCTGCCCATGCATCTTGATACGCTGTTCGCATCAGCCATCCTTATGAATTTGAACATTAATTGAAATCTTGCAAATATATTTAATTTTAATTTATTCATACATCAAGTTTAATGATGTGACGACATTTTACAGTAACGTTTCAGTTTGAAATGACTGCCTAGTAAAATAAAATAATGTGACAATAATAATAATAATTATTATTATTATTATAATAGAAGGGGGAGGGAGGGTTAAGGGATGCTGATCCTCCGAGTCTCCTGGCATGCGGCCGAATTGAGCGGGGTGAGCGACTTCCCGAGGGGTGGGCCAGGCCCCTACAGCACTTGAGGAGTGTGCTGAGGCCGACATACCAAGAGGACGCAGAGGGCAGCAGTGAAGACTGAGAGGGAGTGGAAGGGAGAAGTAGAAGTAGAACATTTACTTCTTAGATGAAAAATACTTGGATAAATGAATATAATTAGAGGCATGAATCATCAATACCAAGGATGTCGAATAGAGGCAGAGAGGCTAGGTGTCTTTTGAATACTTCTAGGTTTTGACATTCCGTTACTGAACAAGGCAGAGACATATACCAGCTTTGAATGCGACAGGCAAAACTATTTCTACGAGCAATCAACTTCCAACGAGGAATATGAAAATTATAAGCCGATAAGCGGCCATTGCAAGCTTTGAATATGACAAGTTGACTAGACTTAATATCAACCAATTGATGCAAAATCTTGAAAAAGAATATAATATCAATACGAATTCTTCGAAGTAAAAGATACGGCATGGCAAAATAAGCAAGACGTGAAGAGTATGGAGAGAGATCAGAGAAAGATAAAGAGGAAGAACATAATGCACATCTGACATAGAGTAAACGAGAGAAAACGTGTTGTACATTTTCTAATTTCTTTATATGCATCTTCTTATAAGGAGACCAAACTATTGAACAGAATTCGAGAATTGGAAGAACATAAGCAGAGTAACACTTGATATAAATTGATGATGATCTGGACTTGAGAATTATAAAAAGTGCATAAACTAAAGCTAATGCTCGGCGGCAGACAGAATCAATGTGCTGAATAGGATAAATCACTCTCAATTAAGACGCCGAGATCTCTAACTGGAAGATGAGAGATTTCAAAATTGGAGTGAGAAGAGAGTCTGTAAGTGAGCCTGGGATTTAATTTGCCTATGTGGACTACGCTGCACTTTTGGTGAGCGATATTTAACTGCATGTTTTCGAATTAGTTAGAAAGTAACACAGAGGATTGAGATGGCTGACAGGGGGAGGATCCAGGTGATTTTGAATCAAAAGAAGTGTAGAGTTAAAGAGGAAAAAAGTTGGGGGAGATCTGAAATGAACCAAATAAAGAGGAGAGGCGATAAGACGCACCCTTGTGGTACTCCACTGGAGACCACTCTAGAATCATATGACAAGGAGGAGAAAGAGGAATAAAATAATGAGGAGAGGACAGACCAAGGTGGAGATAGAGTGAGAGAAAGTGAAAGAGAGAGAGAGAGAGAGAGTGGGAGGGAGATTGGTGAGAGAGTGAGGAGAAAGGGAGAGAGATACAGTTAAGAGAGAGAGGGGGGAGAGGAGAGAGAGACCATATCCTTTTCTGCCAATTGCGTCTTTCATGATTCTCATTTCGTCAGTCTTATTTTCTGTAATGCCCTTTAATGTATTTCTGTAATACATTCATGATTCTTATGTATGTCATTCTCTGTATTCTATCAGCCCTTTTAATTCCCTTCCTTTCTTCTTGCTTCTTCATTCAAAACAATGCCATGTCAATATACAAGTAGCACACCATCACTCTTTGTTGAGTAGTTTCTTCTCCTCTCTTTCTCATTCCTCTCTTACCTCTTCTCTTTTCTTCGCGTCCGCTCGCCGTTCGTACTGCAAATACATATCAAGAATTTTTTTTTAGTTTCTGCCTTCTCCCCGTGGGGATGGGGGTTCAGTTCGCTGGGGCATTCTACCCTAGAGGGGGAGGCGATAGCTACTTAAACCTAGACCTATGTGTTTCAGCACTGCATGTGGCGTACTAGAGAGCTGGGATTTCGGTGACTTCCCGGGGGTTAACCAGGCCCCTACTGCACTTGTGAAGTGGGATGGCTTCACACACCACATGAGCAGAGTGCAGCAAAGGGGAGTAAAAGGGAAAAGTGTAGTGCAGTACATACATACATATATGTACTATGTATATGTTGGTATGTATGTTTAAAAAAACTCTAAGAGTCAAGAGACTAACCAATATCCTGTGAAGGCATCGCTGCTTCGAGGAGTGGAAGCGAACCGCCGTTGAAAAGCAAAGACGAATCAACGAGAAAAACATTTTCATCAACGAGAATCTGAAACTGATAGCAATAATAGATGATATGGAGGCGAGGAAAACACTCACACTTGCGAGAATTACAAAAAGGCGCCTAGCGCGAACTAACCACTGAATCCGAAGAGCTAGAAGGACAGTCCGTGGAACAACTCTACGAAGCTGTTTCCTGACCTTTTGAATCTGAAGGACATCAGTCTCTTTACAATCTAGTACAGTAAAGCTAGCATTCCTACAGTATAGCAACACTTCATATCAATAGACACAGATGTCTTAACCTCGACTAGTTGTGTCTTCATCGCTACATTATCCGCCTAAACAGCTTCCATTCTGAATAATCATGCAAAATTTAATGCACGAATAGGATTAAAATACTTAGAAACATATTATCAATATTAAGGAACAGCTGACTTACTATCCGCTTCATATGATAAATTAAGAATGAAACAAGCAACTATCCTTAGAGAAATAAAGTATCCTGCATACAGATACTTTATATTGTTGCATTGACTTCATATGCTCATGATACATACACAGAAGCATATTTCATTCTTACTTTCGCTAAAAACATCTTGGTGATATATTTTGATCAATCACTATTTTAATCAATTAGGACATGTGTGCCTGCGACACAAGCCAATCGTCATGCATTTTGTTTAATACAACCTACATATGTACATATATCAAAAGAAATTTTAAAAAAATCGTTCATCAAAATATGCTGCATGAGCTGACTAAAGGACCTCGCGTACAACGCTGCTCAAGTTTACTTTCTTTATTTGACGTAATTTTGTAAGTTTTCCAAGAAGGCTTCTACGAGCGTGTTTCTGCTTCTTTGGATCGCCATTCAATCAATCAATCAATTCGCCATTATACTGCAACATTACTCTAAGAGAGGTTATTTATTGCAGAAATTTTTTTAAATATTTTTATCCTAAATTTATTACTCCTAAGACGTCTAAACTCATTTTTAGGCCTACTTGCACATCAGGATGATGATTTTCTAATGATTTTGACCTGCTGAACTCTATAACGCTATTATTTGAATTTGTATCATTAAATTTGGATATGCGGTATCTAGTAATTATATCATTTCGACTCATTTTGATGGATCGAGATCAGTCGTTGTTGTTTCTGAGTTGCTTAGTGGTCGACTTCTTCTGCCTCTCTTCGCTCCGTCTCCTTCTCGCTCATCATCATGGCCGAGGTATAACTGAAAAAATAAATAAATCGGCTTGAATTCCCCTTGTGAAGGAAAAGTGTTACTTTGGCGCCTTAACGGGCCAAGAAGACCCAACCTCAACTCTTATTAACATCGAAAATTCGGCAAATTCTAAGAATTATGGTGACCCTAACCTCGGTGTAAGCTTCGTCCCTCCGCCTAACAATTCTTTTATCCACCGACTTCTTCTCATCCCTTCAAAAGTTCTGGGATTCCTTGAAATTTCATGGTGTTCATGAACATATTTCTCAACTGACGAACTTTTAAGTGACTTCTCGTTTGCCCTCTCGCAACTTTTGTCATCTTAGAAATCAGTATCTCTTTGAAACAAAAAAACAAGAATTTTCCACAGGCATGCGCCTTATTCGGAGAATTGGGAGTATAATTATTTACATAAATCGTCACCCGTTGGCTTCGATCACTTGCAACCTGGCTCATGGTCAGGCTGCCAGCACTTCTGAACATCATTGTTAGGGTTTTTTTCCTAATCTATACCGACTGCTCCTCCACGTAGATGTGCAATGGAATGCTCCATTCCTCACGTTTTCTTCCTTCCAGCCCTTTCCATCATTAGCATACCCATTATGTTTTCGAGCCATTTCTCATCATTCTTCCCTCGCTGGCCCTTCGTGAGCGGTTGCCCCCGTCAGGGTTGGCGTGAGTTGCTAAGGATAAACCTATCCCTCTCACCGTCTTCTACAGCGAAAGGCAGAGAAGTTGACTAAATTACAACGTCTTGTTATTTCAGATGCACCTGCCGAATCCTTTCTTCTCGCACTTTGCTGAGCCCCTCGAGGCCGGGCAGTCGCTTAGCATTCTCGGTGTGCTGGTCGTGAACGCTACAGTGTCAGCAAGGTCTTTCAATATGTTCACAGAGTCATCTTGCCTTCTTCTTTTTTTTAACTCGCATTTCGACGCCTTTCAAAGGAAATGATTTTGCAATGTATTTGTGAAATATATAATTCTTCTTCTTCCCCATTTCCTTAGCGTCTGCCTGAATCTCTTGGTGGGCGGCCCCGGAGGACGCGTTCTGCTGCATGAGGAGCTTCGATTCAAGAACAATACGGTCGTGTTCGACTGGCACCTGGAGGTAGTTATGAGCAACATTTTTTTTGGAAATCCTAAATTGTTTTGTTCAATTTTTATTAGGTTTTAAGAGGAAACATTGCAGTATAATTGTACACAAACAGCCAAAATGATTCCTTGCAGAATGGCACATGTGCCAATCAGACAATTTCGTTCGACCCGAGCTTCAAGTCCGGCAGTATGCTCGAGCTGCGAATCCGGCATGTACACTTATTTTATAATTAGAATAGTTTTATTATTACTTTTTATATAGATATTTTCATGTTTTAATTGATCACAAAATAGAATAAAGAGGATGTAACAAAATTGGAAGAAGAAGAAAAACTTTTCTCCTCCAGATTTCGCGAGGACAACTTCGAGCTGAGGATCAACGGCGTCATTCTGTACAATTTCACGGATCGCCATGGTCTCAAGGATCTCGAGAAGATCGACAGCTTTCAGGTCGCGGGCGGCGCTCTGCGTCTTGGTATCCGAAAACTCTCCACAAATTGTTTTTCTAAGGCAAACGGCAGAAGAATGTATATTCTAAGTAAACACTTTTAGGGCAAGCAGTAGAAGTGTATGTCATTCCGACCAAGAAGGAGGACTTCTCCGTGAACTTCCTTGACAAAAACAGATGCATTCTCTACCAGTGGAATCTTCGTCTTAAAAAAACAACGAGTGGTAGGGTGGCCTCTCGTCCTATAGTGAGGACGATGATTGAAGTAGAATTAATACAGTATATAATTTCTGCGTTATTCACTGAATAATTAACGTATGCTTTTATATAAACACTGTCTAAAACGTAGTTCCAGAACGTTTAAACCATTCCTTTCAACTTGTTATAAAATACAACCCCTCAAAGTATGGCGTGGCCAAACTGCTTTTCTGCGGTGTTGGCCACTCTCCTCTTTTACAACCTGTAATAGTTCTTCAGATTGAGTGCAATGCTTTCAACGCTGTCGACCCTTGCCACAAAGACCAATGGAGGCCGGACGCAGTGATCCATAATACCATCCCAAACTCAATCAAGGAGGAAGTCGGCTTTCGTCTGACCTTCATGCACGAGCAGCACGCAATCAAGGCTAGCCCCATGTTTGCTTTCTCTCCATTTTCAAAATTTCCTCAGCAATGTTTGCTAATTATTTTAAACTATATGTACATTTGTAAAAGTTCAGTTCTTGATCAACGACGACGAGTTCAGCGGAGAGCTTCCACATCGCTATCCGGGCCGACAAGAAGATCATCATCAATGGCGCGGTCGCTCTGGAGAGCATCGAGACTCGCTAAGCACTGTGTGCATTTGACCAGTGCTCTTTTTTGTGGAATAAAGTGCTTTGAGCACAACCCAAACCATATTACACCATAACGCCTTCAAATATACACAGAAGACTTCATTATCAGAGCGTGTGCATAACTATGAAAACACCCAGTAATTACGCAGCTTAGTAAGCACCAACAATATCGTACATTCCTACTACGCTCCATTGATCATCCATGTCCAAGTAAGATTTGTGGTTATTCATGAAAATCATGAGTTGAGAAAATGGTTGCTAGACGCACTGACCCCCCCCCCCCCCCGCCCTTTGATTTTTTTATCGGCTGACTACATAAGACATTAACTTCTCCAACGCGGCGAGCTTTTCTGGTGGCAGCGTGAGGCGATGTCGCCCGGCGATTTCTGAGCTGACTCAAAGCTCGTCCCCGTATAGCAGACAGTTTCTCTGCAGCTCGGCGCGGCGAAGTAGCCAACGCACACGCTCGTCTAGTGTCTGAGGCGATGACGAGAATAAAGGGAGCGCAGGAAACAGATGAGGATGCAGCAACGCGAGAAACCCTAGTGGAAGAGGAAGATGGCGCGGAGGTGAGCATACATAAGTGCTCCAGAGAAGAAGCGAATAGAGACTTCATGGTAGACAAGACATTCCAAGTGGCTTTTCAGGGATCCCCTTCAGGTCTCTCCCGTGGTAACCACCAACTTTTAAACATTGGACGAGGGAGAGAGCACCAGAAGAGCCGTGGGCTTGCGCTTGTAAGTCATGATTCAAGAGTTAGAACATAAAAGAAAAGAAGAGAGAGCGAAACTATGGGTCTCCGCACAAGAGCAGGCAGCGAGGTGAGAATGCCCCCTCTCTCATACCCTTTACGTCTATCTTTCTTTCCGCTAATATACATATCTTTCTCTGCCCATGCCTTCTTCTCCCTGATGGAGTGTGCATTTTCTCTCTCTCTCTCTCTCTCTCTCTCTCTCTCTCTCTTTCTAGAGCTGATTAAAAGTTGATGAAAGCTTCCACATTAAGAAGATGAGGCATGTTCTGATGTTCGTTGAATCTAAAAAAAAAATAAGAAAAGGAGGAATGTTATGATGCCGATCGCCTTTTGACCGACCAGGTTAACCGCCTTTCAAAATGATCAGTATAATTCAGTATCCCGTCCATGAATTCGATACAATTCTAGTTTAAAACGCAACATTTTCATTCTACAAAGCGTGAAATCAATTTAAACGACAGTACTAGAAGAAAGATATGATTGTTTATGAGATGTTACGGCAGGAGAGCAAGCCAATATAGCACGTCTGCAGACTCGACATCGCCACCAGTCGATCGAAACTGAAATTGGCAGATTATTATTCTTAGAAGAAAAAAAAACAAATTAAAGCAAATTTTTAAAGATGCAGCATACTCGAAATAGGACTGCAAACATTTGGCTAGCGCGAACCTTCTTAAAGAAGGCGAAAACTGATTTTTTTCCAATAAGGATGATTCTGTGAATATGTCCGGATTGAGCTTGAGAAAGCATCAGCAAAAATTCAATTTACTAAACTAAAAGTTAGAGGAGTAATTTGCATCTGAAAAGAGTCGCCTGATCATGAGGGAAATATTAGTGAATTATACAAAACTTTAAATTTAGTCCCCTGACCAAATTACGGCCAAATGGGATTGACGAGCATATCATGACCGACAAGCATGAAATATCGTCGTTCGGCCTTAAAATATATGCCGGCATATTCATGAGCACCAAACGGACGCAAACCGATAATTTGAAATCGCACAATCAAACGCATGTTTTAAGAGAAAAGGTTTCGAAGCATTGCCAGGATCACGTTGCTAAAATGTACCGTACAATAAGATCGGCCATTTCGTGTTAGGAGTTTCCGAGTTTAAGAATCCTTTAAGATGTAGAGCACCGTAGCAATGTTGAAGAAAATTTTTTGCATCTAAGAGACTCTTGTTGCATATTGAGCATTCCAGTTTTTTCAGTGAACGTTAGACTTAGAAAATATCATTTGCATGTACTCCAACAGAGGGATTCTTGAATAAAAAAATTATACTTTTAAAATAACGTTAGTGCAGCCTCATTTCAGCGACCAAATGATTATCCACACTAGACTTTATCACAGGGGCTGGACAAGGAAGTAGCCGGTAATTCCGATGGCGAGAAGAACCCAGCTGAATGTGGGGAAAATACTGTTTTGAAGAAGACAAAATTAAAGACAAAAGATACAGTACCGCCCAACATTTCAAGTACATAAATTAATTAGATTAATTAGATTAATTTAAATAATTTCCATTGGAATTAGAGCGATACTAGGCACTTTTAAGCAGTTTCTTGTGTTTGTTAGGGTGGTTTTTTGACATGCTGAACAAGTACATATAGTCAGATTTTAAAAAGAATCCGAAATGACCGTTTAAAAACGATTTCGGCCGTTTTTAGGAGGGCTCATGGCCGTGTTTTGGTGCCTTCGATAACACAAGACGACAGCACCTAACAGACGGTCATGACCGTCCTAAAACCGGCCGAATTCGTTTTTAAACGGTCATTTGAGATTCTTTTTAAAATCTGACTGTATGTACTTGTTCAGCACGTCAAAAACCACCCTAAAAAACACAATAAACTGCGTAAAAGTGCCTAATATCGCTCAAATTTCAATTGAAATTATTTAAATTAATCTAATTAATTTATGTACCTGAAATGTTGGGCGGGACTGTATATACAAAACGTAGTTCTTGATAAACTCGACTAACCGCTCAGTTGTTTCAGCGACCGTTGCCACCAGACTGAAAACAGAGATTTCTACCTTTATATCCAAGTATGCATCGATTTTCCGAATTTGAACTTGTTAAACTTAAATTTTGACATCGACAAGGAACTCGCTATTTTCTGTCTAAACAGTGTAAAGTTATATCATCATAACGCATAGAATCACCGCTTCTTCATGCAGAATGAAGGAACACTTAAAAACGAAATGTAGTTCACAAGATATTTCTACTAACGAATCTGTGGTCGGCACCGGCAGCTCAATGCCGAGCGTCAGATTGCCCGGGGTCCCTAAAGTAGAGAGATTGCTTAGCACATTGCGTACATTCCAAAAGTTGATGGAATTTCGATACAGGTAACTTCAAAAGCCCTCTTCTCCGAAGATCGAGAGCTAACTGTAAGACTTCTCACGCTTTCGCGATCTCAAGAAATAATTTCTTAAAGGTAATAGTCTTACTCATGCCCCCCTTCGCTTTCAGTCGGGTTCTTCATGCAGCAGGAATGGCGCGCCATTCGCGTCCCGGCCGGCTCGACGAAGTAGCCAGAGTCGGCGCTTTTTTTGTAATAGCGATCAGCGACATCCGCGTTGACGTCTTTGAAGATGACAAAGACGGTGCCGTTGGGGTCGATCGCCTAAGCCACAAATATGTCGAATTTGGAGATAAATTGCCAACGGTATCGGAGAACGCAACCAAAGAATGCTTCTCACACTGCCAGTCAGCAACACCCTGGAGGTCGTCTGACCGTGTTCCTCCCAGAGAAACATGCCATCTTCGAACTTGGCAGAGAGCCAACACGCAAAAGGCTCTTTGATTTTTGTACCATTCTCCTGGATATGCAAAAGCAAATTATACGCTGCCAGTTGATAGCCATCTGGGCAGCTCTTGCGCGCGTTGCTCGAGAGTACGGGCTCGTGGACAACGATGTACCGCCAGAAGGATCCACCTCCTTTGAAGTATTTCATATAAGTGAAGTTCCTGAAACAAATGCGTACAAATACTTGATATTTGTACATATACCCAACTTATTGCTTGGTTTTGATTTCACATCAATTAATATAGAAAACAATAAAAGAAATTCAATAAAAAGCCATCTTCAAGAGCGCACTTCTCAGCAGAAGCGTTTGAAGCGCCGACGGAGTTGAGCAGGACGATGAAGAGAACAACGGAAGCCAGGCGGGCGGAGTAACTGAAGACGCTCTTCGCAGAGCGTTCCTGCAATGTGCGGAGTGGAGAATGACGATGTAGAAGCATAAATAATCAGAATAGTAAAAACTTTTTATGGTACATTTTTCTCGTTAATTTAATGATCATCAATATTGAATCAAATCACAACTGATTTTAGACTTTTCCTGCGCATAAAAAACAAGGTAAACTTCGTTTGGATTGGAATAAATTCATATTAATTTTTGAAGTCTTGAAATCAGGCGGGATGGAACGCGATGTTTAAGGGCATGAGAGAGCACCGTAGAAGGCGTCGAGGCCGACATCTCGACGAAAGGGCGAAGCTTTGGAAGAAAAGAAATGCAGTCCACCGCTCGCGATGGAAGAAAGTTGTCGAAATAGCGGAGGAATGCCTGAATTGAGCGCTTTTATACAAAATGTTTTGCACTTTCAACGATCCAAAAGTGAGAGTTCGCTCAATTTTCTTAGAATGTTAATAAAATGAGTGTATTTTCTATCTTGACACGTATTTTCTTATTTTTCTGTCGTTAGCACTTATTTTATTTAAAAAATTCAATCACTATTATTTGTTTGTTCTTCATTTGAAAATATTTCCGTCATCTGACTCAGACAATAGCCTTTCGTTCACATTCCTCACGTCGTTTACATTATTGACCTTTCTTGTATTTTCCGTTTTGACACTAGTTTTTTAGTCGATTGCAATTATTTCATTTAAAACTTCCAGTCACTGGTAATTATTTATCCTAAATATGAATAAATTTCCGTCATTTGAGGCAGATATTGGGTTCGTTCACATTACTCACGAAACATTTCGTTCTGTATCACCATGAGAGCTCTTAGATGATATACTAACGATTTTGTAATATTAAGATTGAGCGTAGTTATGGATCGATGAATGCGTTTGCACAGTGTCTCGGCGACCAAAAATGCGCCATTTTTACCGACTCGCGCGCATTTTTCGCAAGGTGTGCCTACCGCCATGTTATTGACTGAAACGAATTCTTATAGCAAATTTCATATCAAAAAACTGCAGGGTACACTTTCCAAAAATGAACAAAAATTTGCCAAAAAGTGGTCACAAAAATTTTCAGGGCCGTGTTTTGGGTCGAAAATGGATTTTTTTTAGAAAGTTTTACCCCACGATCAAAATTGAAGTTCGTCCAACGGGCTATCGAACGGTATCTTTGTTTTCGGCAAATTCGGAAAATTAGCCGAGTTATGATTCATCATATTTTGAAGGGTACTGTACTGTTTCTCGAACGGATTTTTTTAAAATTAAAATGTACGGTATGTTGTAGAGGACGTCGAGTTGTATAGGTGAGCCAATTTTCATAAACGAAATCGAAAAAAAATTAACCAGGGCAGGTCGTGCTCAAAGGTTACAGACAAGCTGTCTTAAAGGAACAATCCATGGAGTTTGAAAGCCGCTTGTGCAGAACTAACGTTTGAATTCGCGCAAGATATTGTAAAAAGTTTTGGCGGTATGCTAGCACAGTATCCATCACTACAAACTAGACTGTGTGAGCCTTTTTCTCTCTGCCTCTCTTCTCTTCCCTCGAATCTCAATCATGGCTTGCCGCTTCGCACCTAGTTTTCACCTTCTTTCTGGTCGAATGAGGAAGTGCATGCGGACAAAATAGGCAAGGGGTGATGACGTCACTCCCTAAATTCTACAGTACGGCGTGGGGAAAATGTGGTTTTTCTCCTCAGGGCCCCTTCAGGACGCATTCTCACTTTTCCTAATGATGTTTCTAGTTGGACCGGATAGTATTAACAAAGAATTCAGTAACATTGTAATCTCTATGGACAGCTCCTTTAAGAGAGCCTGTCTGAGATATTCGACCATGGCCATAGCAGAAGGTGCAGGGAACAAAAATATTTTTTTGATTTTAATTTCCTTTGCAGGGCTTATGTAGCATCATGAGAGCTTCCAAAAAAACTTTTTTTCAAAAAATATTTTGAAGGTATAACTACAGTATGCCTCGATTTATCGAAAATATTCGATTGACCATAGAGTTGGTAAAACTTAACAAAATTAAATTTTGAAAGCATCGTTTTATTTGTTATCTAAAGAAAAAGCATAGAAAGGATTTCATAAAATGTTATATTTTGCAAGACAACGAAGTTGTTGAAGTAAAATATTTATTATGATTTATTGCGAATAGTAATCACGATAGCTATGCGCCCCGTGCTCAGCATAATTCTCTACAAAACGCGTAGAATGTAGACCGAGGATTACGTGCAACCTCGTACGTGCAAATCACGAGATACGTGTCACGCGTGATAAAAATTAAGGGGGAAGAGTCCCGTATGCAAAAGTGGGCTCGCCCACTATGCTGATGAGGAGGGAGCTCTAGCCCCTGTCTCCTCAGTTGCAAACCTGTAGAGCTCAGTGGTCGTGTTTGTGTAATTGAAAATATTTGGTTTTAACAAAACACCAACTTTATCAATTATAACAAACAACAAATCAAAAAAAGAAACGGAACCAATGCGGAACCATAATATTTCTTTTTATCCTTCTCTGGAAATGATTCTTGTTATTGGATTTCCTCTCCTCAAACTTCTTCTAATTGTAATCACGAGAGTCAGTCGCCTTCTTCGGCTTGCCAGATCCACTCGTCCTGAAAAAGACAGGTACAGTGCCGTGCAAAATTCTATTTACTTTTAGTTTTTCATTCATAACTTCCTTCAAACTTCATGAAAGTCAATGAAATTTTCAGGGTTGCTTTTTTATGCTGTTAGACGTATAGTCGCAAAGTATTGGTTTCATTGATCCCCTATAAAGCCAGAAAAAAAATCAATAACTCAAATCATCCGGGTTGCACATTTTGGCATGCTGAACCAAATGGGTTCTTTCTTTAATATTTGGGTAGATTTTATTGGATTAATGGTTTATTTATAATCTAGTACATCTCTGCTATAAATTTGTTTGTCTAATTGCTTTTTATTCACATGTCGTTACAAGCTGCCAGCCTTCAGTTAGATCCATGCACTCAGTCAGAGATGCGGAAGGTTCAGAAGCATAAAATCGATCATTTACCACTATGCCTACAGCGATAATGATTTTAATATATTCACAATAAATCACTGTACTAATTCAGATGGTTACTCGACCTGTGGAAATTAGGTGCTAACTATTTGTGCACATTTTGAACGCCGAGGTCAACATTGGTCCGCAGCGCAGACGTGCTAAAAGTGATGTTGTGTTGGGGTCCGTGTATGAAAAGCGATTTTGCCTATCTCAAATAATAGCTAATAGGCTTTTATATCTTTTGAAGTTCTATTTCATCCCTGACTTCATGAACACAGCAGATACAGTAGATCGTTTGAATGGACCCCCGGCATAAGGTTGCACGGTTTATTGGCAGCTGTCTGTTCTAGATCAATCACAACTTTAAATTAGCAATTTGAGATTAAGACTATTGATGAAAACTGCTGTATCGGTTAAAGTGATTTATGACTCGATCAAAACACTTTCGGGTTTAGATTCCTGGCTAAAATGTCACCGTACTACTCTATGCCAAGGGTCCATTCAAACGATCTACTGTATCTGCTGTGTTCATGAAGTCAGGGATGAAATAGAACTTCAAAAGATATAAAAGACTATTAGCTATTATTTGAGATAGGCAAAATCGCTTTTGATACACGGACCCCAACACAACATCACTTTTAGCAAGTCTGCGCTGCGGTGTTGATCTCGGTGTTCAAAATGTGCACAAATAGTTAGCACCTAATTTCCACAGGTCGAGTAACCATCTGAATTAGTACAGTGATTTATTGTGAATATATTAAAATCATTATCGCTGTAGGCATAGTGGTAAATGATCGATGTTATGCTTCTGAACCTTCCGCATCTCTGACTGAGTGCATGGATATAACTGAAGGCTGGCAGCATGTAACTACATGTGATTAAAAAGCAATTAGACAAAAAAATTTATAGCAGAGATGTTCTAGATTATAAATAAACCATTAATCCAATAAAATCTACCCAAATATTAAAGAAAGAACCCATTTGGTTCAGCATGCCAAAATGTGCAACCCGGATAATTAGGGTTATTGATTTTTTTTCTGGCTTTATAGGGGATCAGTGAAACCAATACTCTGCGACTATACGTCTAACAGCATAAAAAAGCAACACTGAAAATTTCATTGACTTTCATGAAGTTTGGAGGAAGTTATGAATGAAAAACTAAAATTAAATAGAATTTTGCACGGCACTGTACATAGAAAAATTTAGGGAGGGTGAGCTCGGGTGGGTTTATGTGATTACTATTCGCAATAAATCATAATAAATATTTTACTTCAACAACTTCGTTGTCTTGCAAAATATAACATTATAATTCATTGCTTTAAATAATCACGATAGCTTATTTAACACACCTGTCGTCCAGGACAGCATGTTGAAAAGGAGGGACACTCTCTTAGTGATAAACCCTATCAAAGATGGTTCCCCTGGGAGCTCAGTTTGCCGCTGCCATAAACATGGCGCTAGAAATACCAGCATGCGAGGCAGCCGAAGTTGCGGCTGCCCAAGTGGAATGGGCTCCAAATTTGCTATCAATCACCACATCAGTAAGCAACGAACGCAACCACCTAGCGATGGTGGAGCTAGTTACAGGGCCATGAGAGTAAATACTTTGTCTCATCAGAAGTTGCTCATTTTGCCTGTATGATTTTTGTTCTCTCAATGTAATGCTTTACATTTTCGATCGGGCAGAGTATTGGATTTGGAAAGAATGCTTCGAAGGAAGCCTTGTGAGGCTTTCCCCCTACTCTCCTGTTCTTGTTAACATAGTTCACAAAGAACGTCCAAATATCTCTGCACCGATTCAAGCGAGAACCATGCTATCTCAGAAAACTCTCTTTGTCGAGCATAATGCAAGGATTATTACCAGTTTCTTAGTAAATTTCTTCGCAGAGAAAGTTGCATTCGGGCCTAGTTTGTCCTTGGTATTCAGAACAATGGACACGTCTCAAATATTTGAATACCTTAGATTGGACGGTCACTGACGAAAGAAACCTTTCATGACTCTTTCACTAACAATGTTTTCATTGATAGTCTCCTCCCTGCACGTTGTTATGTTAGAAGTACTGGCCATAATGGCTGCTTTATGCGTACACAACGTTGAATAACTCACGACTAGTGAGTGAAAGTGGGCAGTTTAATTGACCAGACTCTGAGTATTTGGCTTTAGCCTATCGAACCCTGATGCCGTACAATATCTAACCCATTCTTAAGGGAAGAATTGTATTGATCGGACCAGGGAACCAGCTGTTAACGAGTGTCTTTGCAGCTACATTGCTAAAGCCAGAGTCAATAAAGAATTCAATTGCAACCGACTGGTCGCAAGTTGAGGATTGCCTGAATTAATCTATCAGAATGTCCTCGCGAGGAGGTAGCAGCATCTGTTCCTTCGAGAAAACAGAGAAACCACCACTGGGTTATCCAGTTCGGAGTTATCGGAATGAGGGAAGTCCCTTCTCTGATTGCCTTCCGGATCACTCTTCCGATCAGGTTGAGTGAATGATGGAAAAGCGTATGCGAAAAAATATACGACCATGACTGACTGAAGACGTTGGTTGACGCCGTCAGTGGATATGGACGTATACTATAGAACCGTTCGCACATGTGGTTTAGACAGGAGAACGAACAAGTCGATACTTGGCTTCCCCAAGTGTCAAAAATTGTCAGTGTGATGACCTTGTTCCGAGAATATTCATGCTTCTCGCAGATAATATGTGATTCATAATCAGTAATCACGTTATCAATCCCCGGTCTATAGGATGCGACTAGGTGGATAGACCTAACCCTATCAAACTCCCAAACCTTCACTGTTCTACTTCGCGAAACTCCAAACGGCGGAGGTGTTGTACATTTCCAAATGGAAATTTTTGTCAGACATGTTCGAAAAAAGCATCTTAGACCGAATCTGACGGTCATAAGCTCCTGTACATTAATGTGGTAGCTCAGAGATCCTTCTTCCTCCAGTTTTCTTGCCTCTCCATACCGCCCCCAAATCCCATGTTCGATGCAACAGAACTGATTTTCGGTTATGCGGGGTTTCCATATGGAATCTTGGCAGTCTGACAATGACACCTCATTAACCCACCGTGTTAACTCCTTCTTAACCTTAGATGGTAATGAGACAAAATACTCGAACGACTTCTTGTCGTTCGGATTCGTCATTCTTGCGAGCCATTTTGTGTGTCTCCTATCCGGAAATAACAGATAGCCCGAAACCGGTGTAAGCGAAAAGCTTCTACCCACAAAGGTAGTAATTACTTTCAACTTAATACTTTCTGACTTCACAACAGAAGTTTATCTACTTTTCTCGATTTACTGTTAAACCCAGTTTCGTGAAAAGAATAAGCGCATATTTGATATCAGATAGAAATTAGATCTATCATTACCCATCAAGAGTCAGTCATCCAAATATATAATCAGATTAAAATTCCTCGACTTCTAAGTTCCTCCGCTACCGCCTTCATCAACCGTGAAAACACGTATGGCGTCGGAGAAAGGCCAAATGATTGAGCCTGGAACTTGTATACTCTCCACGCGTGTTCGAAAGTTAGAAACTTTTGATAATCTGTGTGGATGGGAATCGCGAAATATGCGTTATTAAGGTCGATCTTAGCGAGAAAAATCCCTTTATGATAGAAAGAAACCTCACAAGATGGAAACCCTCCATCTTGAAATTGTTATGAATCACATAGTGATTCCATGGTTTCAGATTTATCACTGATTGTAATCCTCCATCTTCTTTGTACGGTAAAAGAAAATGGAAGAAAACCAAACACATTCATTTGGGGATATCTCAACAATCGCCTGTTTGTGCCTTAGGTTGTGAACCTCTTCATTAATGGCATATCTATGCATCGTGCTTCCCCTACCGGATGGTCTACGTGACTGTGGAATTTGAGGCATAGCATAGGGTTCAATTATATACCCGCTCACACACCCTTTAACTCACGGATCATTTGATAATCTATGCAACTCAGCTAGATGGTATCTAATGTTCCCGGCAGTAAAAATGCCATTTTTTAAACTGATGAGTTAGTGTGGGATGCCTAATTGTAGCGAGAGTATCCTCGACTGACCTCTGGCCATCCTTGGCTCTCATTGATTCGACTCGCGGTGTTGGCTGAGGCTTGCTGCGAAGCTCCCTCTGTGCCTTGAACTTGGCGAGACTCTTGGCAACGTCGTTGCCTCCTGTCCGCTTCTGTAGTTCGTCGATGAGCTGCTTCCCATACAGACGAGGGAAAACATCTCCACCCGAGATGAGTTCTTCATCAGCAAGAGGTATTGAGCGGATGCTTGGCAT
This sequence comes from Allodiplogaster sudhausi, assembly GCA_945643635.1. NCBI lineage: Eukaryota > Metazoa > Nematoda > Chromadorea > Rhabditida > Diplogasteridae > Allodiplogaster > Allodiplogaster sudhausi. The sequence continues at coordinate 3,030,972 of CALZFC010000035.1, read as the reverse complement.
GGCTTGGCGTGGATCAACACCGTTCGATCTGCAAAACGAATAACCGTTGTCCTCTTTCTTGCCATAGTACGAACTCTATTGTAATATATTATATAATAGTATAATAATAATTTTATTTCAATTTTGTTAAGTACATTTTGTCTGACCTGAGAATAGTCTCTCTACGCCAGCAAACGAGTTCATGATGAGCTGCTCCTAGCAGACTCATCGATGCTTTGATGTAGCCTGTTGATTTGGCCCGATCTTCCTCTGCTTCCGCTGCAGACGTCTGAACAGCAAAGGCAGAAGCTCCGAGAGCAGCCATGAACATACCGCCCAGAGCGAAGATCTGTAAGAAAATAACAATTTCTTTGAAAATGTTAGAGCTAACAAGTTAGACTTTTTCAAATATGATAGATATTTCGAAAAAAGTAGTCAACCAAAGAGTGGTAACCTGAGATTCGCAGATTTGGCCAGAAAGGCCCTTCATCCTTGGAATCTCTTCTTCGACTCTTGGCGGCTTGGCATACATGGACGCAATGAGCGGGAGAGCCTCGACGTAGGCTTCTCTCTCGGTCTGCGACCATATGGTGCCCCTCGCGGCAGACTCGAAGATCGAAAGCTTTGGCACCGAAAGACTCGAGACTCGAAGAGCGAAAGCTTTGGCACCGATTTGGCACCGCGGATTCCGCCGAGACGAACTCGCTCTTCTCGGAATGGAGAGATTCGATGCGCGCGAGAGAGGGGAGTTTCCCCTAACAAGACGATTCTCATCGGTTAAATAACCGCTCCTTTCTTCCGATTCCGAGGAAGGAGGAGAACTCGATGAGCAGGACTCTGAAGAAGACGAAGAGAGATGTCGCTTATGCTTCCTCTTCCGTGTCTTCTTCATTCTCTTCTTTCTCTTTCTCTTCTTGAGGCGAGAGTCAGACGTGGGAGAGCCGTCCTTCTGCTCTCCAGGCGGCGTTAACTCAGCGAGGAGCCTCTCCATTTCGTCTTCAGACATCCTGCAAGAAGAGTAAATATTAATAACCAATCTCATTAATTAAAGTTATTAATATTAGGGTAAATTCAAAAAATCTATCCCAAATTTATGTCTCATTACAAGAGAGTTTTAGGATAAATTATGGTAAAACCATGTGAATTTACTCAGCGCAATTTAACAAATTGCTGATTACTTCAAAGTTTAAAAGGTCACTATGAAGATATCATCCATTCCGAAACGGAAATTTAGATCAGAGGGTAGTATAGGCTATTGGCTTGATCTAATCCATGTGTAAATAAACAGCATGGAGAATAATCTCGAGTGGCCTTTAGAAGTAAAGACCATAACGAGGCCATTTCTATGCAATCGACTCTGACAGAGAGAGAAAACGATCTAGCAAGAAAGGTTCAGTTGCGAATCTCTCCAGGCTAGCAAAAAATCTCCCAGAGGGTGATCTTGCAGCGAGAAATTCTAGCAACTGCTTATCCAGTGCGAGACTACTCAATGAGTCAAGCAGAGGAAGACCCACATGAACGAATCCAGCCAAAGGTGACTCATTCATAAGTAGGCGAATCCGATAGCAAATCACTCCAGCCTGGTATCAATTCCGCTTACACGGAAGACACCTAGCAAGCGACTCCAGCAAAAGGAAATCCCGATAGCGAACGACTCAACTCTGGCATCAATCCTTGTAAAAGGAGACACCTAGCGAATCACTCAAGCCAAAGGGAGAATTCACTCGAACCCCTCAAGCCAACGGAGGCAAGAGGCTCAAGAGCGAAGAGGGAGAAGAGGGCAGGGGAACAACGAACCCCAGAGAAGAACGAAGAACCGACCGCCCGCTGAGCTCTACAGGTTTGCAACTGAGGAGACAGGGGCTAGAGCTCCCTCCTCATCAGCATAGTGGGCGAGCCCACTTTTGCATACGGGACTCTTCCCCCTTAATTTTTATCACGCGTGACACGTATCCCGTGATTTGCACGTACGAGGTTGCACGTAATCCTCGGTCTACATTCTACGCGTTTGGTAGAGAATTATGCTGAGCACGGGGCGCATAGCAATCGTGATTACTATGAGCAATGAATTATAAGTTTCATTATAAGGTCGAAATGAACACTTATATTATGGGAATGCGCCATTAGAGTGCCAAGCCGTAGAAACTGCGTGATGAGACCATATCCATTTGATAGAGCGTCATTTGTTACCCTTAGAAAACTGCCTCTCATGTTTATCCTCCTACCGGAACTTTACAATGTACGGGGGTGAACACCGCGTGGAGTAATAACCCGCAGAACAAAAAAATGGCTATAAAATGCGTTTTTCTCGCTCTTTTCAGAAACCAAAGATACCATTGTGTTTATAATTTAGAAATGCATAAAAATGTCATACAAAATTTGTTCATACGATTACATTCTCAATCACTTTTTCGGCAAAAACCGAATTTCTGCCTGTGTCGCAGATATGGAAGCGCCTTTAATTGCACATAGACATCAAAACTACGCCACAATTTCTACTTCATTTGAAAGGGCAGTGTTTTTCACGTCGGATAAAATACTCATTGTTTGTACTTTCTTTCCCGAGAGATGTTTAGTTGACTCCACGGAGCTCAGCGCAGCTAGTTCAAAAAATCCCATTTAACCTCGCTAACATGCGTCAAACTGAATACATCTATAAAAGAGCGTGCGCACTTTGCAGACTTTCATCAACGGCGAGTACTGCGATGAGTATGAGCATCACGGGGTGGATCCGACGCGCGATTACAAGAGGTTCAGCACTACGAGCTCTTGGCAACGGTCGTAGCACTGGATGATGCGATGGATGCTGGCACGGCAACTAAACAGGATAACGAATAGTTTCAATAAAACAACATAACACCATAGAAGAAAGGATAGGCTTTGAGGACAACGAAAAGAAAGCTGACCTGTCGAAGCCTTACTCTCGGCCGCCGATTTCTGCGTGCTGCCGATTGCGTGACTCAAGTGCGCACCCCAGAAGCAGACGTCATGTGCGCTGACGTCACCGCCATACGAGCAAAGCTGTCCAAGCAAGTTGATGAACACGACATTTTTCGTATTGTGTTAAATATTGAGCGCGAAAAATGTTCGTTCTTTTAAGACAGGATGTCCATAAGACTCGAGCAGGGCCCTATTATGACCTGCCCTAGGAATTTTTTTTCGAGTTTGTTCATGAAAATTGGTTACAGTATACAACTCGACGTGGCCAACGAAATATTTAAAACTTGAAAAAATTTACCGTGCGGGACCCGGCGCAGTAATATTAAAATTTTCATTTGTCAGAACTCGCTTAAAACATATAGTTAGACAACCATCGAGGTATCATTGGATAGCTTTTTTAAGGGACTATAATTTTTATTTTGATCATGTTTTCATAAAATTTCATTTTGGTCCTAGAATACGGCCCTGAATATTTTCGAATGCAGTTTTTTGCCAAATTAAGTATTTTCTGCTCATTTCTACAAAACCGCTCCTACATATTCTTATAACGCTTGAAATTTGCTACAATATATCTCTCTTTCAAAAAAATGAACATCCCAGACTATGGTTCCCAGACGCTTTAACACGCTCTTGTGTAAACTGTAACACAGTGCAAGCGCATTCTTCGATTCATAACTGCGCTCAATGTCAATATCGTAAGTATATCATCTAAGAGCTCTCACGGAGATCTTCAAATGTCACATACATTATTTTATTGAAAAGTTTCAATTTTATGGGAAATTTCGTTCTGTACAATTAGAAGGCTTAAAAAACTACTTTAAAAACATTTTTGCCTATCGAAACATACATCATAAGAAAGAGGATGCAATTTGCTACAAGATGAACCCCTTTCAATGGAATTCCATGCGTACAATCTTTTGTTATAAGACATAAGAATAGTGCCAGTAGCGTCGCTGTCATTTCGCCCAAGAATTCACATTTTAGGTTATTCGAATTAGAATATTCCAATCATTTTTTCTACAGTTTTTCCATTAGGCCTTGTTATCCTATTCTTATGGCTTATAACAAAAGATCGTATGCATGGAATTCCATTGAAAGGGGTTCATCTTGTAGCAAATTTCATCCCCTTTCTTATGATGTATCTTTCGACAGGCGAAAATGTTTTTAAAGTAGTTTTTTAAGCCTTCTAATTGTACATAACGAAATTTCCCAAATAAATTGAAACTTTTCAATAAAATAATGTATGTGACATTTGAAGATCTCCGTGAGAGCTCTTAGATGATATACTTACTATTTTGTAATATTGACATTGAGCGCAGTTATGGATCAAAGAATGCGCTTGCACGGTGTCACAGTTTACACAGGAGCATGTTCACGCGTCTGGGAATCATAGTCTGGGACATTCAATTTTTTTGAAAGAGACATATATTGTAGCAAATTTCAAGCGCTTTAATAAAAAGGCAGAATAAAAAGGCAACTAGCGAGTACTAACAACTGAAGCTGAAGTGCTGTTAGGACAGCATTTGTTGCAAGAGGACGACGCAGCTGCCTATCTCTTTTGAAGCTGAAAGAAGTCAATCTTCTTGCTTCGAGTAGACATGGAATACAGGTATTCAAGCTTTAATACGGCTTTATAACAATTCACAGATTTCCTAACCTCGGCTAGCTGTGTCTTCATCGCATTATTTTCCGCCTGAAGGACTTCCATTCTGAAGATTATCGCTAGATCTATAACCAGTAGGAAAGAGATCATGGTCAAGAACATATGGCGTTTGACTAACTTAGCCTTGAGAATAGCCATCTCTTGACATGTAGCGTTAAAATCATGACGCATCTGAAAGAAAGATATTATCCTAAGAAAATCTTAGCATTTCTAGCTAAAATTTAAAAAGAAACCGTGAATTAACGTCTTTTCATATATACATAACTTGAAATTAACTTACAGTACCGGTCAAAATTCTATTAACTTTTGGTTTTTCGTGCATAATTTCTTTCAAAGTTAATGAAAGTTGATGAAATTTTCAGGGTTGCTTCTTTATGCTGTCAGATTATTAGTACCAGAATATTGATTTCATAGATCGACTACAAGGCGAGAAAAAAATCAATAAGTCAATATCACCCTTGTGCACATTTAGGGGAACTGAACAAAATGGGTTGTTTCTTTGATATTCGGGTAGTTTTTATTGGATACATGATTTTTCTGTTTTCTAGAGCATCTCTGCGATAACATTTTGATCTATTCGCTATTTATTCACATGTTTTTACATGTAGCCTACCACCAGTTCACGATCCATGCAAACGATTCAGGAGGATAAAATCGATCATTTACTAATATACCTCTCTCAATAATGATTTTAATATATTTGCATGTTATCACTGAACAAATTCAGATGGATATTCGAGCTGTTTAAATTAGGTGCTAACTATTTGTGCACACTCTGAACACCGCGGTCAACTTTGGTCCTCAGTCCAGACGCACTTATAGTGATGCTGTGCAGGGGTCCGTGTTCCAAAAGCGGTTTTGCCAATCTCAAATGATAGATCATAGGCATTTATACTTTCAGAAGCATTATTTCATCCCTGTCTTCATGAACCCACAAGATACAGTAGATCGTTTGAATGTACCCGTGGCATAGAGTAGTACTTTGAATTATAAGGCATGAAAGTAATCCCGAAAAACTTAACATCGAATCAAAAATCACATTAATCGGTACAGACGAGTGTTCAGCAAGCGTCTAAATATCTATTAGATAATTTAATGTTGTGATTGATCTAGAACCAAACGCTGTCAAATACACCGTACTATTATGCCACGGGTACATTCAAACGATCTACTGTATCTTGTGGGTTCATGAACACAATGATGAAATAGGGCTTCTGAAGGAATAAAAGCCTATGATCTATCATTTGAGATTGACAAAACCGCTTTTGGAACACGGACCCCTGTACAACATCACTATAAGTGCGTCTGGGCTGAGGACCAAAGTTGACCGCGGTGTTCAGAGTGTGCACAAATAGTTAGCACCTAATTTTAACAGCTCGAATAACCATCTGAATTTGTTCAGTGATGACATGCAAATATATTAAAATCATTATTGAGAGAGGTATATTAGTAAATGTTCGATTTTCTCCTCCTGAATCGTTTGCATCTCAGGCCGAGTGCATGGATCGTGAACTGGGGGTAGGCAACATGTAAAAACATGTGAATAAATAGCGAATAGATCAAAATCTTATCGCAGAGATGCTCTATAATACAGAAAAATCATGTATCCAATAAAAACTATACAAATATCAAAGAAACAACCCATTTTGTTCAGTACGCCTAAATGTGCACAAGGGTGATAATGACTTATTGATTTTTTTTCTCGCCTTGTAGTCGATCTATGAAAGCAATATTCTGGTACTAATAATACGACAGCATAAAGAAGTAGCCCTGAAAATTTCATCAATTTTCATTAACTTTGAAAGAAATTATGCATGAAAAATCAAAAGTTAATAGAATTTTGACCGGTACTGTATATAAGTGTGTCTATACATATGTACATATGTACAATATCACATATTATTAGTCATACATACATGCATTAATGCTCGCTTCCTTTTGTAACTCGTAAAATTGCCTCGTTCTGGATACGATTTTTCTCTCTCGTGCGTTCTGTAGCAGTACTGTACAATCACGCATGTCTTAGTCCCGAAATAGCGTTTCAATATAGGAGGGTGTTAATAACTACAGTAAATTCTCTACCCGTGAGATTTTGCATGACAATAATTCAGAAATGATGTGATGAAAATCGTTCAAACTTTCTGGATCTATGTTTTCAGTCGAGATATACTGATGCCTGATTAAAAAAGAACATGCTAATTTTCCTCCTTTAACGAACAGTTCAAACCACATTTTTCCCAAATAGTTTGTCGAGTAATTTACATTAGTTGTCATAGAATTTGTTTCAATACGACCCATTAAAAGAAGTAACCAAATAGCAAACCTCAATCCGTGCGTTCAAAATTTTCTCGGTCTGCTCTCGATTAAGCCTTAAACAAATTTTAAAATGATATAACTGAAATAACTGAATTTCCATAAGTTATAACCTATTCGAGCTGCATTCTCATGTCACAATTTTGATTATGAAGCTGCTCAATCCTGAAATTTGAGTTTCATGAAAACAAATTCGCTTAGTTATAATAATTTCGAGAAAAAAGCTAACTCATTCTGAAGATACTTTGATTTCATCATTTTCACTTCTAAGCTTTGCTTGTTCCTGCAAGAAGTAGAGAACTGTCCTAGTGAATAATTTATAACAAAATAAGAAGTCGAAAAAACGCAAATTAATTCTAACTACAAAAAACAAATAAAAAGCTAAAATGCATGTGGTAAGAATACCAAGCTAACCTCGCGAATCTTCAAGATGTCTTGATCGGGAGATATCTCCTGTGAGACAAAAGGAAATGGGCAAGCCTGTCCATTAAGTCGACGCAGCTGGTCTAGATATCAGAATATTTAGCGATTTTCTTACAATTAGCATCCTCTGCAATGACTGGCATTATGTACAATTTAGCATTCCTAATCAGAGTGATGTATGGCCGGTCGCCGATGCGAAATTCTATGCTGGAGAAGAAGCAGCCGGCCCTGTACCACGTCTGGACCTCCATCTCGGTGTACGGACCCCTGGGAAGAAGGAAACAGTTAGATCTAAATGCATATGACAGTGCAAACTAAAATGAAAGGCTTTTTCTCGTTTTCGACACATTTGCTCTGAAAGTACGTGGACCTTTTTACATAAATGTGCAAAACGGGTCGAAAACGCGTCACATATCCACATGTTCATTTTAAATCTTCATTTAAAAAGCTTTGATAATTTTTCTCCATGACTTCTTATGCTTACTGTTTTGGTTCTTTTGATGTCAGTCGATACCATATTGTTGCTTCCAATCCGTCCAGGGCACGGGAGCGTGAGATCCTTAAGAAAAGTGAGAATGTATTAGGAAAAACATGCTTAAAGGAGTGGGACAACCGAAAAATTATGTGAGATTGTGAATAATGTATATATAAATAATGAGAAAGACTAAAAATGACGCTTCGAACAAATTAAGCTGTTTTGGTATTGGTTTGATTGGCTGATATTATGCTAAAAAAGCTGAATTAAAGCTGATAAAAGAATGCTTACTTCTCCGACGCAGCGTTCCCTTGTACCTCCTCCATCTCTTCTTCCACAGACTAGAAAAGTTTTCAATGATGCGGCGCGGGTGAATGTAATTCGCAGTACAAATGAGTCGGAGGCTTGCATTCGTTTTAGTGCTTTCTACAGTAGCCTTTCTCATTATTTGAATACGCGCACTAAAAATGCGCGTGCCTCCTTTCCTTCTTTCGCTCTTGTTCTGTCTCTTTTTCTAGCGCGCACCCCTTTCTCCCTCTTTCTCCTCTCGTCCTCTCTCGTACTCTTGCCTGATCGCATAGCGCTCTCTATATGATCACTAAGAAGAAGCAGCTTCTCCGTTTCTCTTGTTCCCTCTTGTGAGCACCAATATTGAAGATAAGTCTTCTCATACCGTGTTCCAGAAGGCATTGTTTTAGAGATAGCTACATTATTATGCGCCATGTATGCTCTTCCTTCATTCATCATTCACGAACGCCAACCTATGCATGTTGGTTACAATTTAAAGAACTTTTTATTGGTGGCTTGTTGCAACTCATATAATACAATTTTGTCACTGCAATTGCTCGCTCCTTTGAACAGGGAACAAATAAGTAACAGATTACCGTATTTTCTCTATTAGTACCCCCGGGGGTTCTATTTTTCAATACCCTTTGCGGGGGAGGGGTACTATTAGAGGGAGGGGTACTATTTTTCAATGTGAGACACTAAAAGTTTTATAACAACATTTTATTCCCAAAAAAAAAAGAAGAATCGTAGAAGAAAAAAAGAAGAAATGGAATCATGACTGGAATATCCGTTTTACAACAGATTTATCATGAATTTGGCATCAGTTCATTGGTATGAGCACCCCATGCCTCCAGGATCTATACGAGGTACATCTAGAGCTGAAGTACTAGACTATTAGGGGGGGGTACTATTGAAGGGGTGGGGGGAGGGGTTCTACAAGAGTGAGGGGTTCAATTTTTCAATTTCATTTTCAGGGGGGGGGTACTATTAGAGGGGATACAGGAGAGGAGTGGAGGATAGGTTGGAGGGTGGGATGGGCAGGCATTCTTGAGCGGGCTGTAGAAGGCCGGTCTCTGCAATTGTAAAGAGTTTGGCATCATTAGCATATAAAGGACAGAATGAACCAATTGGTAGACAATCAGGCAGATCATTTATATAGATTATGCACATTAGAGGACCGCAAACACTACCTTGTGATACTCCCGAAAGGACTGGATACTCTTCCGATTATTCGTCATCAACTATTACGCGATGTATTCTACCACTAAGAAACGAGGAAAGCCAACGAAGAAGAGAACCGGAGATACCAAAACTTTAGAGCTTAAGGATGAGAAGATCAATGGGAATGCCGTCAAAAGCTTTAGATATATAGAGCAGAAACATAAGAGGAAGAATCAACAGCCGATTGCCAAGCGGAGAGAGGAAAGGAGAGCGAAGCGCAAGACATTTTACTCCGGAAGCCATGTTGAGAAATAGAAAGGAGGCGGTTCTCGTCTAAATAAGAGAATAAGTGTCTTCATACTAAACGCTTGAATGCCACAGAGATTCCGGATGTAAGATAGAGGGGTCTGTTATTACTGGGGTCGCTAGCGTTACTAGTCGTTTATAGATTGTCTTAAGAGAGCCTCTCTGTAAGGATCAAGGAGCACTCCATGGGCACCTGCCCCGGGAGAAAGTGTCGGATTCTGATAACCAAAATTTGGTCGCATACGCACTATAAAACAAATAAGGTGGTCAAATTTGTTATAAATTTTTTTTTCTTCTCAGCGCAGGCAAAGTGGGGCAAACGTTTGAGTGCCCATAACTTTCTTTAAAGTTTATATTTTTAAATTTTACTTTCAACAAAAAAACATGTGATGATTTTACTGAAAAGTTTCATTTTTAATCACTTTTTGGCATTTTTTTAAAATATGTATTCTGAGCAATTCGTTTATTTTACGGCCCGGTTCAGAGCTAGAGAATAGCTGAGATTAAAGAGGAGAAAAAATGACACAAGATACGTTTTTATGAAGAAAATCGATGGCTACATCTGCCGCGCGATTAATCTTACGTTCTGTCAATGACACGTCGTCGACATACAGTCACGACCGTTTTTGGTCATGACCACGTCGAGGACAGGTCGTGACCAGGTCATGACCATGGTCTTGAACATTCTTTGCAATAAAGAGAAGATGCTAATATTTCTTATTTTCTTCTCGAAATAGTTTTTTTTTAAATACTTTAAGTCGCTTTAAAAAGGTTTCATATGTTTATGCATAGATGGCCTTTCATCTTCTTCATCTCCCTCAGCGCCAACGGAGACCTAACCTGCCCTACATAAGGCAGTTCCACAACAGACTCCGCTTTCCCAATGAAAAGCTTTTCGCGAAGCGCTATAGATTGACACCTGCAGATGTCGATTTCGACGTCCAAGTAGTCTCTACAAGTCTTAATCTTCACATGCAGTGAGCTTGGACTATAAGAGAGAAAGAGAGACAGGAAGAGAGAGAGAAAGAGAGAGAGAAAGAGAAAATAGAGAGAGAGAGACAAAGAAAGGGAGAGAGAGAGACAGAGAAAGAAAGAGAGAAGAGAGAGAGACAGAGAGAGATAGAGAGAGAGCGGGAAAGAATCATAGTCATAGATAGTAAGGCATAGAGGCACGGCATGGAAGAAAAAAAAAGAACTTCACAGATTCCCCACCACTGCAGGCAGGACTTTCCCCATTCTGGACTTTCATTACTACTAGTCAAAAGCGGAATACAAGTGGATGATCTTTATGCATTATGTGGGCATGTTATTTACTAGGAACTAGAGAATATTTAAGACTAGCATTATTAAGAATATTTAAGACTAGCATTATTCCTATCAAGTCTCCATTAATGAGAGCAACATCCAAAAAGGCATCCAAAGATGATTTTACATAGGACAGCGACATAAATGTGACAGGAAAAGAACGGGAACAGAATCAAGTACAACAGAAACAGCAACGCAAAAAACATTTGTTGTGTTTGCGTGCAACGTCGAAGGCAGCCGATGGGAGGGGGACGAATACGGAAGGAGAAGCAGCGCGTCCAGCTTGTTGTCCGACAGTTGGCGAATGCAGACCATTCCTCGCTCGTCAATTCCATCGCTGAAACACAATATATTAGTTACTTATGAGCTACTTATGAGAAATTACGGTATAAAGTGTACATTGGGTCACACATTCAGTTGAATTGATGAATTTGGTCATGACCCACGGTCATATCCATAATCGTGTCGCTCTGCATCTCTCAGAAAAGTGTACTATCCCGCTTTGGTCGTGGGTGGCATCCGAGTGGACATGACCACCAAATTATTACTCTGCGATCATGACCGTGTCAGTGACACATGCTGGACAGCGCGACAAATGTGTATTAAGATAGGCTTTTTGAATTCTGTCATTGACCGGTGTCAATGACATACAAATTGGTCGTGACTGTTTGTCGACGACATGTCATTGACACAAAGTAAGATTAATCGCGCTGCTGATCTCAAATTTTTACATGAATATGTTGTACTGGCACTTTCGCTGAAACTGATGAATCAGCATAACTTTTTATAGACTCATGTTTTTGAGACATTTTTTTTATCATATTGGCTATTCAGTCCTCTACAAAAACGACCCATTTGCTGTTACTGTGGAACTCAGAAAATGCGATTTGTTTTTTTTTTTACATTTTTTGATAGTGCAAAGAATTCTGTAAAACATATCCTCGTCTTATTAGATTTGGAGAATAATATTTCTCCTTTCCGAGCATTATAGAAAACTTTCCAGCCCGTTGCAGCGACCCACTAACAAGTAAGTCGAAAACTGATGGGTGCATTTTTGTGTCACAACGTTATGTTATATGGTGTTTTTTGAAGAGGAAAACGAATAACAGGTCTATTTACTGCCTAAGCTAGTATCGATATCGTGTTTTTTTGGTATTCTTATTTCACAGAAGGGTTTCTTCTAATATAAGAGCCGTATTCTTGATTTGGGCACGAACACAACTTGATTTGGTTTTGAACATGGACTAACTGAATAGGCTCTGAACATGAAGAAGCTTTCATGCATGAAATCAAACGATACCTTTGTTTCCCTTGCTTTCCGGGAGATCAGAAGCTATCTTTTCTTCGTCGGTGGAGTGTCTCGGCCTATAGTGCTACCCTGACGCGAAGCCAGATGCAGTCCATGGGGCACCAACATTCGCCCGGTGAATACGAAGAAAAATCGCAAAATGAACCCCCGGGAAAGCAGAGAACTTTTTTATTAGACTTTGAAAATGTCGAAAAGTGAACAAATTTACACGTAATATGTTCGCAATTAGCCAATTGGTGATATTTTACCCCAGTATTAGATATGAAAACAAAGGTATCGTTTGATTTCATGATGAAAGCTTCTAAATGTTGAGAGTCTATTCAGTAAGTCCCTGTTCAAAGTCAAATCAAGTTGTCTTCGTGTCCAAATCAAGAATCGTCGCATTTATTATTAGAAACCCTTCTGTGAACTAAGAATACCATAAACTCGATATCTAAACTAGATAAGGCAGTAAAAGACCTGCTATTTGTTTTCCTTATCGCAAAAACCATATAACATAACTTTGTGGCACAAAAATTGTGTCGTTGCAATGGCGCTGGAATTCTTTCTATATTTCTTGAAAAAGGGAAATATGTATTTACCAAATCTCATGAATCGAGGAAATATTATACAGAATTCTTTGCTCTATCTAAAACTGTAGACTATAATTTCTAATGGTTTTCTCTATGGCCCGTAAATGAGGTCAGAATAGTTATTATCCATTTATTTTTGATCGAAAAAAGCAAATCGCATTTTCTGAGTTCCACCGTAAGAGCAGATGGTTGATATAAGACTTTTTTTGTAGAGGACTGAATAGCGAATATGATGAAATAAAAATTATCTCAAAAACATGAGTCTATAAAAAGTTATGCTGATTCATCTATTTCAGCGAAAGTGCCAGTATAAAAATTCGAGATCATATGTATCCCTCGATTTTCTTCATAACAACATATCTTGTGTCATTTATTTTCTCTCTTTGATCTCAGCTATTCGTTAGCTCCGAACCAGGCCCTAAAATAGAGCTCACAAAACAGTTTTTTTTATGCCAAAAAGTGGTTAAAATGAAACTTTCCAGAAAAATTATAATGGATGTTTATTCGATTATAAATTCATTATAATATATCATTCCGTGATAATTAACACCAACCGGCTTTCTCATCATTTGTGCTCGCAGTACGTCAGGAGTAGAATTCAAAGTAAGAGGAGAGGCTACCTAGAATGGTCGAATTCTAGTCCCATCGCTATTGTTTCTCCAATAAAACAGCTAGTCATAGGATGCATTTTCCTACGTTTGCTTGACACTCCTTATCATTAACTCGATCCTAAATAAATGTTCATTCTTGTAGGTAAATAATTTGCATTTCGATAATTTATAACCTCCTTTAGCTGTTTGTGATATTGCTCAATCCTGAAAGCTAAATGTCATCAAAGAAAGTGCATGTTTTTTTATTATTTCAAAAAAAAATAAGCGAACTCTTTCAGAAGATTTAGACACAATGCTTTGATTTCATAGTTGTCTCTTCTAAGCTTTGCTAGTTCCTGCAAGAATAGATGATAGTCCTTCTAAAAGTAATAACACATTGCGGATCGAAGAAACACAAATTATTACTAACAAAAACAGAGAAATGAAAATAACAAATTGTTTGATGAAGCGCAAATCCATGTAGTAATAATAGCAATCTAACCTCGTGAATCTTCAAAGTGTCTTCGCTTGAAGAAATTTCTTGCGAGACAAATGCAAAGGGGCATGCCGGACCATTGAGTCGACGAAGCTGGTCTAGGCGAGTTTTACAAATCTCAGCAAAATTACTCGTTGCAAAATTTTCTATTATCTGTTGTATTGGTATAGATCCAGATGCTAGGAGCTGTTCTTTATGTCTACAAAAGGGTGCATTTTACCTTTGATTTGTTTCGAACACTTCATAAAAGTAAGGGACATACATATACCATATCCGGATTATATTTATGTGTTTCTAGAGCTTTGAGAAGAACGAAACAAACAAAGGAAAATCAACAAATCTTTGATGTCAGAACTACTAGTTTTTACTGAGCGAATCTCTCGCAATACATGAGGCAGCGATTTATAAGAACATGCACGCATAGAGATGTCAACGGGCCTAACATTTTTTAGCCGGCACGGCCCGCACTTTTCCGGGCCTTTGAATTTTGGGCCCGGCCCGATTTTCATAATTTTTCTACAAACGATTTTCTTCAAGTGAGTTCTCATAAGAATTTTTAAAATATGATGTCTTTTTAATGATATTTGTTTGAAGAAAATCAATTGAAGAAAGATCAGCGAAACATTTGAAGAAGAATCGTGAAAAATTTCAAATCAGATGACCCATCCACCAATTTCTCAAATAATCGGGCCCAAACGGGCCCACGGGCCGGCCCAACATTTCGTGGGCCCTGGGGTGCTCATGGAATGTTGTACCCGCCGGCCCATCGGGCCGTGCAAGGCTCGGCCGGGCCGGGCCGTTGACACCTCTGTGCACGCCCTAAAGAGAGTAAGAAAGGTAAAGAATGCGCGCCCTCACTCATCTTCGTGCCGATATGGCTTCTTCAAGTACAATTTAACATTCCAACCAAGAGAAATGTATGGCCGGTTGCCGATGCGAAATTCTATGAAAAAAAGAGAAGAAGTAGCCAGAACTGTACCACATCTGAATCTCCATCTCGCTGTAAGGACCTCTGGGAAGAAGGAAAAAGATTGTTACTCATATTTTCATTCTAAATTTCATGAAAAAAGCGTTGTCTGCTTACTGTTCGGGTTCTGTTGATATCAGCCGATACCATATGGGAGCGGGTAGTGCTCGGGATGGTGAGATCCTGATGGGGAAAAGGAAGGATGTATTAGGGAAAATGCTAGCATGGTAATAATTTTGTATCTTATTATAACTATTTATAGACATGTGTACCAAGCCATTCAGACGATTGCCACACAGATCTCTCTGTGCCTGCACAAAGAATGCATGTAAAATGTTCTTGCGTGATGATGCAAAGAAAGAAATAAGACGAAAAAATGGAAGTACAAAATTGGGGCAAATTGTTGTTCTACACATTTTCAACATCCAGCAGGTCCTTCATTCGCAGAAAAGAGTATTAATGAATAAATTTGGAAGGAGCGAAGAAGCCTGTGCTGCTCGATGGCGCTCGTTGGTAAAGCAGCAACATGCGACGCTTGCATGGTGGCCCAAGACGTGGCGAGTTCCTGAGAGCCAAATGGATTGGCGGATACCCGAGTGTAATGGTTGCCTGCAGCTGTGCCTCTTGAGAGATGTTTGTAAAACTGCAGAGCGGCATCGATCTCTTCTGGGTCACGCAGAGTACGCTGCTGAGTCAAGTGTGATTTATTTTTCCCCGGAACATTCTTATTGTTAGTGTTAGTATATATGAACGGTCCAATAGCTTCTTCCACTCGCAATCGAGATGGTTGGATCTAGTATCCGACATAATGTTTCTGAGTGAAGATGGAACATGAGGGTAACAAGAAATGAACGAGACATATACTTCTCCTACAAGAAATGCTTCTCCTTTTAAATGGACTCTTTTCTGATATCAAAAGTGAATAGAGCAAGTAATCATCTCTAGTAAAATGAGTCCGATTCATAACTCTCTCTCTCTCTCTCTCTCTCTCTCTCTCTCTCTCTCTTTCTCTCTCTCTCTCTCGCTCACGATCAATTCAATTCGGATTTTCGCAAGAAAGATGGCAACCATTTCGCATTGAGTTTGTCAAGCATTGGCAGCAGCCACAGAAGAAGAAGAGCGTGACCGAAAAGCGACAAATTGAAAAGATTGATGAAGACTGATGAGCACGGCGATGATTTCTTTTCCAATGAAGAAGTTAAAAAAGTAAATCGAATCAAAATTTAATGACCAAGACAGGAATCGAAACTGCGTCGCTTCGACCACAAACTGGGAATCTACTATTAGGGTCGATTGAATGCGAACTTGATATGTACATACGTAATAACTTACAGATTTCTGTTATAGAGGGAGAGGGGAGAGCGAGATGGAAATAAAAGGCGACAGGTTTGTATACACCAAGTAAAGTGAATCATTTTCTAACTACTTTTTTTTTCTAATTTCTCATTCGAAAGATATGTATGTAGGTAGGCGCATGAGCACTTGGTCACACCGGCGGGGTCCTTTCGCCTTGGCAATGCGAGAGGATTAGAAAACAGAGGCGGATGCGTTTCATATCCGACTGAGCAATTCAAAGTAAACGACGACACTGAAACAACAGAATGACAGCCGTTGCACCGGCTTCGAAAGGCAAGAGCACCGCAAAAGAATAGTCTGTTCTCTACTTAAATATATATTTCTATTCTTTTATTTACCAAATTTAATAATAAATATTTAAATACTTAAAGATTCATTTTGTAATTTTTAGAATACTTAACACTGAAATTCTGTTCGCAATTTTTCATATGTTGTTGTTAGTTTAAAGTGCATGGCTAGCTTTAAAAGACAACTTTTCCAAAGAGATCTTTGAGGTCAACTGACTGTTCAGAGCGGTTGAACAACCGTAATTTATTATGAATCACTAAAGTTTGATTTGGTATAGTTGGCCAGTCACAGGCATGGAGATAGTTTTCAAATTTTCACCAAGTAGAGGCTACATGCCTGTGCTATTTAAATACACAAGGAAATAATGGTACAAAAGTGAAATTCCCACTTGGTTCATTGTCGGCATCACTAGACGCTATATATATCCAGCTTCCTTCCGCTTTACAATGTTGATATGTAAACTTCTTTTTATGATTACTGATGTAAACTTCTTTTTATGATTACTGAATATACAATGTACATCTGATGCTATTTAACGATGCAAATAAATAATATAGAAAAAGTGTGCACCACTAGACGCAATTTAGAGCTAAGGCTATGGCGCGGGCGTTCGGGGAGGACACAGAGGAGCAGGCATCGCCGCTCACCGTGCGACATTCTTGCGAATGGCAGCGGGAGCAGGCTGGCCTCTTGTGCCGTGAAGGAGACAGGAGAGGTGAGGATGAGACACGACTGGGGGGAGACACTGTGCACACGCAAGCGAGGGCCTTTCCAGAGAGACAGGAGAGAGAGAGATCAGCGAAGAGACACGGGAGGGTGAGTCACTGCGATCATCTTTCACACACGCACGCGGGCCGAGAGCTGCATGAGCCAGAGAAGAACAACGGGGTGCCGACGTTCGATCTGGGCGCTCGGATAATTATAAGGCCGCACTACCAGCCGCAACCTAGACTCGTCCGCTTTTCGACAATGTGCACTAGCATTGCGGAGTAGGCCGAGTGGCACTTGGCTCCTCCCACTTTCGCTTTCACTCTCACTGCTGTTTGCTTTCTCTGTACATGTGCGCAGATACGAACGAATGTTTGAGGGAATGCAGCATCAGAAAAAAACAAAATTACCTAAAAATTAAAAGGACACTGCAATTCAAATAAATATCTTAGCAACTCTGTGGTTCCTCCTTTTTGTATTCAATCTCTTTCCCTTCACATCTTTCAAGAATGTATAATCGGATAACAAACAGCATTCGAGTGGTCAAGAATAATCAAATATCTTATTCAGAAACTAATTAATACGGTTTGTCCCCGTATAAAATTTACTCTATCCACTTGATTTTACGTGATATTTTGAAGTGCGCACATAATGGTAGAAAATAATTTTGTCCGCTTACCTTACGGCTCTCCGAATCAATTGATTACCAATTTATGGTTAGTTGGTTGATAGGCGAAAAGTGCAATTTCCGGTCAAAGATATCGCTGTAATATCTAACCTGTTCGGTCGACACGGCTGGTAGTTGCTTGCCATCGTTGTTGGAGAAACGAGGAAGTGTCGCGAACAAGACCATATTCATAAAGAAATTGGAGAAGAAGAATGGAATTGAAGGCTGTCCACTGCCATTATCGTTGTGTCCACTTGATGATGATAACCGAAGAGAACTTGCTGCAAAAGATCAAGCGTTTCACTAGGCAGGCCACTCCCTCACACTTTTCTAACATTTAGTGGAACGGCCTTTCTCCTCGATATCGCTACACTACAATGACGTCTGCCGAGGCTAAAAGCGCCGATAACGAAGAAAAAGGGTTAGTTTTACTTTTAATTTAATAGATACATTTATCTGTTCCTGGATATGTTTTTATGCAAAAAATATTTTCACGTTCAGCTCGACAGACTGGTGGACAATAACGATTGGCGCTTTAATTTCACTCTTTACCGCTGGCCAGGTCACGCTCTATCTCTCGTCACTTTGGCCCTACTTGCGCGTGGTATGTGACAGAATAAGAATTGTATAGCTTTAAAATTTGGGGAATTCATTCGTGCTACTGCCTTATTTTAACATAAATATCCATATTCGTGGAATAAAATATTCAATTTTATAATGAGAATGACCATTAGCTTCTCGATGACGACGCGAGTTCGACCGTGTACTCTGTTATCATCGCGAGCAGTCCATTCTGCAGCGCCATTTCTTCGCCCCTCTTTGGCTTCTGGGCTAATCGAATGAACAACACAAAGCTTCCGGCAGAAGCAGGCATTATGCTTATGGTGAGCAGAACGTTACCTCAGCGTTGCATCGAGACATATTCATAAGATGTATTGTTTCCACTTGCACACTTCAGAAATCTTCCGAAATTATAGCAGCTTCTTTATTTTTAGATGCATTGCTCGACGACGAAAGAAACTACAGAGATTCCGGAAAATATTTAAACCTAGTAAACTAACAAGCTTCACATGCGTTCCTTGCACATACAACATATGTACATATATAAGTTATCCTCTGCAGTTGGCTGGACATGTCATCTACCTTCTCCTGCCCTTTCAACTTGCGCATCCTTATTTCATTATGCTTACTGCGCGTTCTATCAACGGAATCGGCAGTGGTGTGTTTTCACCTTTTTTTTCAATTTACTAAGGCCGTGTCCAAAAAAATACATTAGCAAAAAAACTTTATGCTTTGCTGTAAACAACTACTTCAACTTTACGTTTACAATTAAAAAATATTACAGGCGTAATATCTGTACTTTGGGCAAACTCCGTAGCAGGCAGCGCTGTGAAGGACCGCTCGCGTGCGCTTTCAATGAACTGCGGCGCGTTCACCATTGGCCTGACTTGCGGTCCAGGTTGGTTCTAGAATAGAAAAAAATTGAGAACTTTTTTTGAGATGCCAAAAGACCTATTGTCTATTAAAGAAAAAGCCTTATTTTAAAATGAGAAGACATTTTGCAGCCTTCCAACTCGCATTCACTTACCTCAGCTATCCGGGCATTCGCATTGCGGGCGACTTCACGCTCAACATTTATAACGGGCCCGCCGTAGCTGGTGTTTTCATCAATCTGCTATCGATAGTAATTTTATTCATTTATCCACTTTCACGGAACTACAAACTTCCAGTTCTCCGCGCTACATCAATTTTTGACTTGAGCAAAATGCTTACTCGCATAGATTCTGCTCAATGCTGGCTATAAGGACTCGAAGGCAAATGCGTATGCGGTTGAAGAAGACGTCAAAGGCATGTTTTAACGGTTGACAAGGAAACCATTTCTCGTCTTCGGAGTGATAATATATTGATTTGTTATTCTTATTTACTATTATTACGGATTGGACACTTTTGAAAAGCTCACCTTGTAAAGATTTTTATTATTCCAGAAGACCACCGTCGATTCTACGCTCTTCCCAAGTTTGACCGTGCTCCCGCAGCTCTAATAATCTATACGCGTTTCGTGCAGACGTTCATGTTCACTAATCTTGAATCGTCAGTGCCATATGTCATGAATTGTAAAACACGCAGAGCAAACACCTACATAATCGTAATCGTTAAGGATCGGAACGATATACATGATGAACATGTTCAATTGGGGCAAAGAAATGGCCGTCTTCTGGCTTTCCTTCATGTACATGGCGACGTGGATGCTCGAGTTTTGTGTGCACGCCCTCAATACGATCTTCAATTTTGGCGCTACGTGCGGTTTCATAACATATAATAAATATCTAATATAATAGCAACTTTTATCTCATACCATACAATTTTTCTTCGCAGATGGAACCATCGCCTCTGGTGCATTATTGGACAGATGCTGTTGATGCTCTTCCATCTCCTCACCTTTCCATGGTGGGGCCTTCCGGGTCAACTCGTCATCGAGCCGGACGGCGTACAAGGTTTGCCTTAGATAATCTACTGCCAATATTGATGCCCGGAGTTAGTATTAACGGAAAGATTTCTACCCAGGTCCGAATGGAACCGAGATCACCGGCTGCAGTCGCGACTACGACTGGTGCAAAACTGTTTAGTTTTTTGTTTAAATCCTATTTTTTATTCGTCTACCGGTCAATTTCGTTAGTGTTTCTTTGGTATCTATATACTTGTGATATTATAAATTAGTCATGTAATAAGGAGACTTATTTTTTTTTATTAAAACAAGAGCAAGTTAAGAAGCACAAGAAATAATAGCTTTATTCGTAGTAATTCTATAACATACTGGTGCTCTCTCTCTCGTTACTTTTTTTTTAATTTTTGAAAACTATGATATCTAATTTCTAATTGTAAGTCGACGCCCGTCAGCCCGGTCCTCTTCATCGCGAGCCATGTCGGCTGCATCAGCGTAGCGCTCGCGCTCACCAGCATCACCAGCATGACGCTCTACTCGGTCATCATCGGACCGCGGAATCAGGCACGAGTGATGATTGCTTATTATTTATGATCATAATTATTTGATTAGATTTAAGGTTATCATTAAACGCTTACTTTTACGCTTAGATAATATGGGAAGCTGTATTTTTTTTTGTATTATTTAGGGAACGATGCAAGGTTCGGTTTTGTAAACAAAAAAAAAAATAAGTGAAGATATTTTTTTTAATTCTCTTATATAGGGTACGATGCAAGGCTTCATTCTCCTCGCTGCACATATCTCAAGATTGAGCGGGCTTGTCGTGGTGTTCGTCTGAATTTTACCTTTTTAAAATATTTTTTTTGCCTTTGAAGTTATATTTTATACATCTTTATTTACGGGTCTTGAACTAACCCACTTTATAATGCATATGGTTGTATGGCATTAAGGCTAATTTCTTTCTGTTTCACTCTATTATTTTCATTCAAGCCCGCTCTTCGTCACCTATGGCCCTCGACCGATATGGCTCGTCTTCATTGCTGTTCTCGCTTCTTGCATCATCGGCTGGATTCTTCTCTACCGCCGCCTCGTGCCACTCAAATTGCCTTCAGAACGCGCGCCAGGCGATGTCTTTTTCACCAAATTCGGCAAGGTGTACAAGTTCTGACCTAGAACAAATTACTGTGGAGCATAGTCTATCGTAAGTTATTCACATATGTATTGATGAATATGTAGGGTGTTTTCTTCTATATACAAATGCATTAGACATCCCAATGATATTCTCTAAATGTAGATAGGGAAGTGATGGAATACATTTGGAATAAATAAAATAATATTTCGAAAATTATTATTATTCATAATGTCAAAAATGTTTAGTGAAAGAAGCCATCACGATCTCAATGGTTTTTGCTTAAAATCTTTTCCTTATTTAATTAAAAGAATTTTTCAATTTGTCGTTTGATTCCAATAGAAACTTTTTAGGATAAAAATGTTTTCGTAAGAGAAATTGATTAATCATCTACGAATTTATTCGCAAAGTTTTGTTCTCCATCATGCATTGTCTTAAAAGTAATCGCATTAATGTTCCCCCTTCACTTCAAATCGAGGTTTTTCTTTGCAGCAAGAAAAGTGATAATTTCAAACGATTGATGTACTTTCTCTTAGTCAAGTGGAACTCATTGTTCTCAACAAGAAGAGTTGCGATAACTTAACTCATTGATTCCTTCTGCTATCTATCACAACCCTGCCATGACGTTCGCAGAGGCAGCTAGCAACAACAATGAAGAAAGAAGGTCAGTCCCACGCATAGCATCTACGATTCAAGATTCGTGAACATGAACGTCTGCACAAAACCCGTGTAGATGATCAGCGTTGCGGCGGCGCGGTCAAACTTGGGAAGAGCCTACAATCGACGATGCTGCGTAAATTAAAAATTGAAATAATGCAGAGAACAGGAAGTTCGCCGTTCGGTGAAAGGTTAGAGATGAATAAAATTGCAGTTGATAGCACATTGATGAAAACACCAGCGAGAAAAATGTAAATTTGATGTAACTAAAATGAAACTAAAATGTAAATAAAATGTAACCAAAATGTAACTTAAAAGTAACTATTTGCAACTGAATTGTAAATAAATTGCAACAAAAATGTAACCAGAATGTAACTGAAATGATTTCCACGTACAAAACACACAATAACAGAATCCCTGCTTACCATGCACACATAATGCCAGCGATTGCTGGCAGTTTCGTGCTGTCGATTTGATTGGACCAGAGGCCAAAGAGAGGCGGGGAAATGGCACCGAGGAGCGGATTGCTCGCGATGATAACCGAGTACATCGTTGAGCTCGCGTCATCGTCAAGCAACTCATATTTATAGAAAAAAATAGTATGTTCATTCAGATAGAATGGGTTGTTAAAGAGTATAATCTGGAACCGTATCACCTGCAGGTAAGGCCATAGGGATGAGAAGTAGAGAGTGTGATCTGGACAGTGGTGAAAAGAAAAATGATTGCGCAATGCGTTATGGACTCCATCATGCTAACTTTTTCGTTAGAATGACATTTTCACCTTTAATCGTCGCATGATAAAGAAAATAGAGATAGCCACTCGCTTTGCGCAGCACTTTCCCGTCGTCAAGTGGGACTCATTTGTCTCGATAGACAAAGAGTTGCGATCACTCTTGATTTATTGATTCCTTCTGCAACATATCTCTCACAACCCTTTAATGACGTTCGCAGAGGCAGCCAGCAACGACAATGAAGAAAGAAGGTCAGTCCCACTCATAGCATCTGTTAATCTTTAGATCGAAGTAATTCCTTAAAATGTCAAAACATTTCATCTTTATGGTTAGATCGACCGACTGGTGGTCCATAACGCTTGGCGCTATCATTTCACTTTTCACCGCTGTCCAGATCACGCTCTACCTCTCCTCCCTGTGGCCCTACCTGCAAGTGGTACATTTTCTTAAATATTACACTCTTTAAATAACCATTAACCATACTATTTGAATTAGTTAAACTGTTTCTACTAATATTAATATCATAGCTGCTTGACAATGACGCGAGCTCCACGATGTACTCGGTCATCATCGCGAGCAATCCGCTCCTCGGTGCCATTTCCTCGTCTCTCTTTGGCCTCTGGTCCAATCGAATCGACAGCACGAAGCTGCCAGCACTGGCTGGCATCATGTGCATGGCAAGCAAGATATTATATTAATATGTGTATTTATGTAGAAATCATTTTATTAACATTTTGGTTACATTTTAGCTTAATTTTAGTTACATTTGAAATACATTCGGTTACATTTAAGTTACATTTTAGTAGTATTTAAGTTACATTTGTTAAATGTAATTGTGGAAAAGATCGAATGATCACTGGCTCATTAAGTCTGTACTTCTTTACTTGCAACTTATTTTCGTTGCGAACTAAAAATGGAACTCGTCTTCTTCAGTTGGCTGGACACATCATCTATTTTCTTCTGCCTTTTCGCCTTGCTCATCCGTACATCATTATGCTGCTAGCGCGCGCTATCGCCGGAATCGGTTCCGGTATGTGTTAATTTAAAATATTAAATTAAAGCTTATTTGTCAAGTTGATTACCGAAAACACCCTAGAAAATTTTGAGCAATTTGCTGCATGCTTTCCCCCAAACACTATTCAAAGGCGTGGTATCGGTGTTAAGCACGAATTCGGTGACGTGCAGCTCGATGAGCGACCGCTCGCGTGCGCTTTCCATGAGCAGCGGCGCGTTCACAATTGGTCTGACATGCGGTCCAGGTCGGTGTCAGAAGAGTGTAGGGAGCACACCGTACAGAGTGAGACAGTCCTATCGCTAGGCCACTCCTTACAGAATGCCCTCTTGCTCATTAGATAGAGTCTCAGACTCTGGGAGCTGGAGCTCGCGGGATCGAATCCGCTGGGAAGCAACCTTTTTCGCATGCAAACCCACGCATGTCCACTTCAAGAGAAAACAAAACAAAGAAGTTTTTATATCAAAATAAAATTTATTCGTAAAAAAAATATTTAAAACGAGGAGAAATTTTGTTGCCTTCCAACTCGCCTTCACTTACCTCAGCTATCCGGGCATTCGCATTGCGGGCGACTTCACGCTCAACATTTACAACGGGCCCGCCGTCGCCGGCGTTCTCATCAATATGCTATCAATTGTAATTTTATTCACTCCTCTCCTTTCTTATTCTTATCAATCTGTGAACTTTCAGTTTGCATTTTTTTTCAATTTTAAGTTTATACAATTTGATAGACCCACCTAGATTCTACTGAATGCTGGCTATAAGGACACCAAGGTCAATGGGTATTCGGTTGAGGAAGACATCGAAGGTGTGATTTTTTTTAGAGAATAAGCAAGGAATGCGATTTTGGTCCTCACCATCAGAGTCTCGTCTTCTCATAAAATCTTTATTTTAACTCCACTAGTACTCTACTCGTCGCTTTTGAAGAAGCGCATTTTCTGAATTTTTTTTTTCTAATTCCAGAAGATCATCGTCGATTCTACGCTCTTCCCAAGTTTGACCGCGCGCCCGAAGCGCTGATCATCTACACTCATTTCGTGCAGACGTTCATATTCACGAATCTTGAATCGTTAGTGCCTCTTGTCATTAATAGAAAAAAAAACGCACGGCCAAAAAAGAATATTCTTAAGAATCGGAACGATATACATGATGAACATGTTCAATTGGGGTAAGGAAATGGCCGTCTTCTGGCTGTCCTTCATGTACATGGCGACGTGGATTCTCGAGTTTTGTGTGCACGCGCTCAATACGATCTTCAATTTTGGCGCAACGTGCGGTTTTCTCACGTATCTTTAATGTTTATTTTACAATTTGGAGAAATTTCGTAGCGCTTCCTATAAATTTGTTGTGCGCCTCAAGTTTAAAGTTAAAACTCGCCGTAATCTACATACTGTTTCAATTTTCCTGACTCTTGTAATCCAGGCAAAAAGGCGCGAATTCAAAATTTGGTTTTGGCATCGTTTATTCCCCGCACTTCGCAGGTGGAACCATCGCCTCTGGTGCATTATTGGACTGATGCTTTTGATGCTCTTCCATCTCCTCACCTTTCCATGGTGGGGCCTTCCGGGCCAGCTCGTCATCGAGCCGGGCGGCGTACAAGGTTTGCCGTAGATCTACAGTCAATATTGATGCCCGGAGTCATTGACGGAAAGGATTCTGTACAACTCCGAACGGAACAGAGATCACCGGCTGCAGTCGCGAGTACGATTGGTGCAAAACTGTTTAGTTTTTTTTGTCCTCTTTGTTTTTATTCGTCTACCGCTTATTTTGTTACTTTTTCTTTTGGTACTATAGACACAATTATGACATGACTAATTATAGATACATATAACGAGAAAAACGTCTAATTTCTAATTGTAAGTCGACGCCCGTCAACCCGGTCCTCTTCGTCAAGCTACGTCGTCTGCACTAGCGTAGCCCTCGCGCTCACAAGCATCACTAGCATGACGCTCTACTCGGTCATCATCGGACCGCGGAATCAAGCAAGTTTTGCGAATAGTTTGGAGTCAATCGCAAGATCACAATTAGAAAAAATACCAAAATAGCATGATTCCAAATTAGGTTAGGAAAAAATAATTCTTATTTAGGGAACGATGCAATTCTTTATTCTGCTCGCCGCAAATATCTCCAGATTGAGCGGCCTTATCGTTGTGTTCGTTTCGATCTCTCGTTGTTGTTAAGGCATAATGGACTTGGTCGTAATGACATTAAGACCAATTTCAAACTTTCTCAATATTTCAAAAAAAATCTTTCTCTATTCTTTAGTCCGCTCTTCGTCAACTTTGGCCCCCGACCGACATGGCTCGTCGGCATTTCTGTGCTTGGGTCGTGCATCATCGGCTGGATTCTTCTCTACCGCCGCCTCGTGCCACTCAAATTGCCTTCAGAACATGCCTCAGGAGTTGTCTATGTCACGAAATTCGGCACGGTCTACATGTTCTGAAGGAGAAAGATGTACCGTAGAGCCATCATATAGTATGGCAGAAGGTACATTCACATGTCTCTTCACGGATTCATGAATAATTAAAGTGTTGTTTTTCAGACAATTGGCATGATGTATTAGACATCCCAATGATATTAAACATTATTGAATATAATTGAAAAAAAAAATTTTTATTAAAAAAAACCATTAATCTTCATAATCTCAGAAATATTAGTGAAGCAAGCCACCATGATCTCTGCATTTCTTGTTATGTTCTATTTTTGCAGCTTAAACGATGAATTTTTCTTTTATTGGTTTACTAGAAGAATTGTTCAATTAGTTGTTTCACCCAAGCCGAATTAAACTTTTTTTAACAAAAATTTTGATGTTCGGTGAAAACCAGCTTACAATTAATTGTCAATTCATTTACATGTTCATTTTCGTTTTCTAGACATTTATCTATTGTCTTAATCTATTTGGAATCGTTTAATGGAATTACGGATTTTCTTGCCCAATTGAACATGTTCATCATTTATATCGTTCCGATCCGTAACAATTACGATTTGGTTTCTCTATGAGAGTTCTACAATTCCTGATATATGTACATACAAATTTACGATTCAAGATTCAAGAACATGAAAGTCTGCACGAAACGCGTGTAGATGATCAGCGCTGCGGTGGCGCGGTCAAACTTGGGAAGAGCGTAGAATCGACGATGCTCTTCTGGAATAAAAAAACTTCCGAAGATGCGCTTCATAAGCGTTCAATAACGTAATAGTAGAGTTAAAATGACGATTTTATGAGTTTACAAGACTCTGACAATGACGACGAAAATCCAATCAGTCCTACCTTTGAAGTCTTCCTCAACCGAATACGCATTAACCTTGGTGTCCATAAAGCCAGCATTCAGCAGAATCTAGGCGAGTAAACCGTTCTGCATAAATTAAAAATTGAAACAATGCAGAGAACAGGACGTTCGCAGTTCGGCGAAAGGGGAGAAATGCATAAAATTACAATTGATAGCACATTGATGAGGACACCAGCTTCGGCGGGCTAAAATGTAAATTCGATGAAACTGAAATGTAACTAATATGTGAATAAAATGTAACTCGATTCGATTGGACCTGAGTCACAAAGAGAAGCGAGGAAGTAGCACCGATTAGAGGATTGCTCCCAATGTTGACCGAGCAGCCATGGTATTCATACTTGTAGAAAAAAAACAATTCAGATAGAATGGTTTTTTTAAGAGTGTCATTTGAATACGTACACAATGCAGGTATGGCCACAGGGACGAGAGGTGGAGCGTGATTTGGACAGCGGTAAAAAGTGAAATGATAGCGCCAAGCGTTATGGACCACCAGTCGGTCGATCTAACGCTGAAAAGAATTACTCGGTAATTTTTAATCTCCATTGTTGAAGTAACCGGGTTAATGTTCCATTTTCACCAATGGAACAATAACGCAGTCACTAAATCATCATGCCAAAGAAATGATGGTAACCTTCCACTCGCTTTGCGAACTTTCACATGGTCAAGTGGAACTGATTTGTCTCGAAAGAAAAAGTGTTGCGAGAGCTGGGCTAATTGATTCGTTCTTATAGCGTTTTTCGCAAACCTGAGATGACGTTCGCAGAGGAAACTAGCAAAAACCACGAAGAAAAAAGGTAAGTCAAGCTCATAGCTTCTGTAAATCTTTATTTCGAAGCAATTCTTTGAAACGCATTTGAACTTTAGATCGACCGACTGGTGGTTTATAACGCTTGGCGCTATCATTTCACTTTTCACCGCCGCCCAGATCACGCTCTACCTCTCGTCCCTTTGGCCCTACCTACAAGTGGTACGTTTACAAATACGGTCTTTTATAAATCAACAATTTTAATGAATAATTTTTTTTCTGCAAATATGAGTACCATAGCTGCTTGACAATGACGCGAGCTCTACGGTTTACTCGATTATCATCGCGAGCAACCCCTTCTTCGGTGCCATCTCCTCGCCACTCTTTGGCCTGTGGGCCAATCGAATCGACAGCACGAAGCTGCCCGCAATCGCTGGCATCATGTTCATGGTTAGCAAGATACTCTCTTATTGCGTCCGATTTACCGGCCGCTTGCCCTTTCGATACCTTGGCTTGGCATATTTCAGCTGAAAAGCAGTGTAGTAAGTGTGAAATTGGTTCAATCACTAATTGATCATTAATTCTTTACTTCTGTACTTGCTGCGTATTTTCGTTGAGTAATAAAAAGGACTGCTCTTCTATAGTTGGCTGGACACATCATCTATTTTCTTCTGCCTTTTCGTCTTGCTCATCCGTACATCATTATGCTTCTAGCGCGCGCTGTCGCCGGAATCGGTTCAGGTATGTTCAATCTTTAAATTAAGATTA
This sequence comes from Allodiplogaster sudhausi, assembly GCA_945643635.1. Taxonomy (NCBI): domain Eukaryota; kingdom Metazoa; phylum Nematoda; class Chromadorea; order Rhabditida; family Diplogasteridae; genus Allodiplogaster; species Allodiplogaster sudhausi. The sequence continues at coordinate 3,002,391 of CALZFC010000035.1, read as the reverse complement.
ATTAGCCTTGTTGAATATAAATTTAAAACAAATTTAATTTAATTTAAAAAAATTTTATTAAACAAAAACTTAAAACATGTTAAAGGTAATCATTAGAAATTGTGCACCTCTTTTTTTCTCTTCTATTTCCGTGTGCTCCTCACTCAGCTTACCGGACTTTATCTCTTCTTTAAATTATCTCTCGATGCACTTAGAGAAAATGGAAAGAAATAGAAAGGATCAGTGGGAACAATATCTTCCGATATGCACGCACATTTGCTGGAGCGATCCTTTAAGACATTTACAGCAAGCATTTCCTAAACAAAATTTAAAGGCGTGGTATCGGTGCTGCGCTCGAATTCGGTGGCATGCAGCTCGATAAAGGACCACTCTCGTGCCGTATCCATGAACCAGGCCGCGTACTCAATTGGACTCACGTGCGGGCCAGGTATATTGGTCATGGATAATGGATATAATTGTGGCCGATTTTGCAGCCTTCCAACTCGCCTTCACTTATCTGAGCTATCCGGGCATTCCCGTATGCGGCAACATAACTCTGAACATCTACAACGGGCCCGCGCTCGCTGGCGTCATCGTCAATGTGCTATCATTGGTTTGGAGCAAAGTTTTTTTTAACTAAAATATAAAAAAAAACAGAAACCAAAAATCACTTCCTCTTACATTAGCTAAAATGGTAGAAGAAAACTTGTAATGTATCAAGAAATATGTCGTCAGAATAGATTCTTCTCTTCGCGGGCTACAGGGACACCAAGGTCAAAGCGTACACGATTGATAAGGAAGTTAAAGGCGCGTTCGGAGAAGAACAAATAAAATTAAACAAATTTTCATCAGAGAGTAACATATATTCGTACTAATCACGTGCGCCATTTGTTATTGAGATTTTCCTTGCATCTTTCTTTGCAGATGATCATCGCCGATTCTTCGCTCTTCCTAAGCCTGACGGCGGGGCTCATCGTCTACACGCGCTTCGTGGTCAACTTTATGTACTCGAGTCTTGAATCGTCAGTGTGTAGATAAAAAGCGAAAAAACCAGAACAGCATAAATTACATTCTTTTTTTTAAGGATAGGCACGCTCTACATGATGAATATGTTCAATTGGGGCAAGGAAACGGCCATCTTCTGGCTGTCCGTCATGTACACATCAACATGGATCATCGAAGTTTTCCTGCACGGCCTGAACACGATCTTTAACATTGGCTCAAAGTAATGAGTACATGGTTATTTAATGGATACTTAATAATAAATAATGAGTACTTGGTAATCTTTTCAATCGTCTCATTTCTTTTCTGTCTTAAATAATAATTTCAGCTTAAATCAACGCAATGTCTGTATCGTCGGACAGACTCTGGTGATGTTGTTCCATCTTCTAACGTTTCCGTGGTGGGGTCTTCCTGGTCAAATCGTCATTGAGCCAGAAGTTGCGGCCGGTAACCACTGTAAAAAAATTTTCTTTCTCTGATGTTGAGAGCATTCTGCCTTTTCTACAGCTCCAAACGGAACCGAGATAACCGGATGTAGCCGTGACTACGAGTGGTGCAAAACGGTTTCAAATTTTTTTTTTGTTTCATATGGTCTTCTCTTTAAAATGGCCGAATAGTTAATTTTAAATGAATGTGCTTTTATAAAACAAATATACTAAATAGTTCAATATTGAGCCATTTCCAGGTGCCTCCGGTTAGTCCGGTTGTGTTCATCGCCGGCTACATCGGCTTCATCGGCGTCGCTCTCACGCTAACAACCATCGCAACAGCGACGCTCTACTCGGTCATCATTGGACCACGGAATCAGGAACGATTTATGATCAGATTTATTTGTTTTAGTTCTTGTTGTCGTTTTTCTTGTGGTTTTTTTTTGAATCTCATATGCAATCATGTTTGAAAAAAAGTAATTTAAAAAACGTCTTAGGGAACCATGCAAGGCTTTATCGTCGTAGCCACAAATCTCTCGAGGTTGAGCGGGCTTCTCATCGTGTTCGTTTAACCTTTCTCATTATTCATCTAAAATTCTAGAACAAAAATTAATTATCATGACTGATACATTTGGTATCGCGGCTGCATAATGTTGCTAAGTAGCACTCAATGACCGTATGTATAATAATAACTGTTGATTTGATTTTTTTTTGCCCTTGTGGGCCTCTCTTCGTCAACTTTGGCCCCCGACCAGCATGGCTCGTCAGCATTTCTGTGCTCACGTCGTGCATCATCGGCTGGATTCTTCTCTACCGCCGCCTCGTGCCACTCAAACTGCATAAAGAACACGCCCCAGGCGATGTCTATGCCACCAAATTCGGCAAGGTCTACAAATTCTGACGTAGAACGAATTACCGTGGCTATCATTGTCTTTCATAAACGAGCTCTATGGCGAAGAAATAACGTCATGTTTTTTTCCGGCTTATTTGGTCAGGTTTAGCTAGAATCTTGAACTAAAACTGTAAAGAAGTCACAAAAATCGTTCTGTCCTGAGAAAATTCACAATACTCTCTACTCTTGATGTCCTTTGAACTCTCATTGTCAGTCACGAGAGAATATTTGAACACCTCGTAATTTCCAAAAAAAAAAAATTAAATTGAGTCTAGCAATAGGAAGCTGCATATCGGTGAGTGCAACCAATATAGGCCGGATTCGTCTTAACAGGTCCGCTCCCAAGCCAATTGTGTAACCGCAAATTTCTGTGGAGAGAGTGCGAATGCTAGTAGCACTATTTCTGTGGATTGTTTAAACGTACTTGTCACCTATCTGTCTGGGACTTCGCAGTAGGAGTTTTCCCTTGTGATCTCCTTTAAGTTAGAGTCACATGTCTCATCATCCATGAATGACTTGGGGTCTTTTTCTAAGTATTAGAGAACATTGATTCAGAGGAATGTGTGTCGCCAGCTGACTGACTAAATAACTCTTTTTTTCGCGTTATACAGCAATTGACCCGAACCCAGAATTGTACATATGTATGTACATATGTATGTATGTATGTATGTGTATAGTACCTACTTACATTTAATGGCAGACTTTTTTTCTTGAAAGGTATCTACATAAATGAAATTAAAGATACGCACAATTATCACTACATTCCAAACTTGAGTTGACATGATCTTTTTCCAATTTGTATTTGGGTGTGCTCATTGGGGGTATTTGAACCTTTGTCATCCTTTAAAACGGAAGAATTTAAAACTTTATCTCGTATGTTGCAAGAAAAACAAGGAAATTTTTTTATTATATAATTTTTATTGAAAAAAATTATTAATTTGAAAATTAATTACTATAAATATAAATTATTGATATTTACATATATTAATTAAAACATTATGAGAGAGCATATTCGGATCAAGAAAATCTTTTAACCCTGCTAATGACCTCTGTTAATGTCTTGAATATGAAACAAGTACGCAGGCATTCCCACTTTTGCATTCAAAAAGCAGCTCAGTAATAATGGCGCCTTCATTATGGAAATTATGTATAATCGCATTTCTCTGGAACTGTTTTCCCACACACTTCGCTCAACAGTTCGCCCGGTGTTCGGTTGGCTTCGCCGAGTCTCTCTTCTACTTGTCTTTCTTCGACTTCCTCTAGCTTCCAATGTTGCTTCTCAATGCCTGCTTCATTCTGCTGGCATGCGTGGGTGTTGAAGGGAGCAAATTAAGGAAGATTTGACTATTGAAAAATAGAGAAATAATGCTACAAAGGAAATAGGTAAATCTTAGAATATTGTACATAAAATTTATTAGGAGAAAAATTATTAAAATTTCAATTTTTTCTACTGTATATTAAAGTCTTGAAAAAGAAAGTTAATTTTTAATTTATCCTTCGCCAAAATAGGGCTGCATTCAGAGGAATTGCTATGACTGGAACAGCGGCAAAGATGTCGAGATGGATTGCGAGGAACGATGGATCTCCACAGACTACAAATACTGTTATCACCAATTCTCGCGTTCACTGAACGTCGAGCAGAAGTGTTTCGCTCAGAAGAATCCGTTTCCAAGTTGCACCTTGGGTCACAATTGATGCTGTATATATATGTAATTTAGAGTTTTAAAGATATTTTTGATGCTTAAAGGAGTAGTTCGCTGAATGATTAACATATGGTTTTATGAACAGGGAACTATTCGCATCCCTTTAAAACATACATCTAGAAAGTTTGAACCATTTTTGTTAACTTGCCTCAAAGTTATGTGCTCGCAAAATATGGCTCGGCCAAAATTTTCTTACTGTAGCTGTTAGCCACCCTCCTATTTCACACGCTCTCTAACCAGCAGAAGGGCCAAATATTTGAGGGCGCGCGTTCAAAATGGTCCTAATATACTACTGTAGAATCATTCAGTGCATGGTTCCTTTAACCGGAGTTTTGAGCCGTAACGGTCATGTACATTCCCATTGAAGCATCCTTTGCCGATTCATTCCATGGTTTATTGTCCCATATATGGATTGTTTGTTTCAGATTGGAAGAACGACGAATTCCAGCAACCTGCCTGTTTCTGTGGAGACAGAGATTCGCGCCTGAAATCCCCGGCATCATCGATCGGATAGAACACTTCATTCGCAAAGAATACCATGGCGAGCAGAATGGACGAAGAATTATTGTCGTCGATAAGGCAATCTATTCAGTTTTCCCTGCGCTCGCCGAGATTCTTCGCGTTATGAACAGTGAATTTTCTAGAGAACATCAAAAGACGGCGTGACAAAAATTAGCGACCGGTTCACCTAGCGAGAAACACTTACGCTATTTGGCATTTAGAACTAAGAATTCCACTTGTTTCCTATACATTCTCCCCGCAGGATTAAAGTAGATCGATCACCGAAAGATTACGCGAGAATTTAAATTGCCGCGACCCTTCGCACTCTCATTCTCGCGTGCTATTTCATGCAGCGGGATTGAATGTGAGATTGTACGCGAGAATGTGAGTGTTTACTCCCATGGCGGACGCGGCAATTCGAACCTGTTTTTATTATCGTGATCGCCCTCCTTTAAATGGAGCCTTACTTAGTTGCGTTTTATAGGCATAGTTCACTCCACGTCGAGTGATGTTGATAAACAAAATTTATGTGTCTACAACCACTGGGGCCTAGAAACAGACTCATATGAAGATTTCGTGACTAAAATGTCTATGATTTTGGTCTTATTGGGGAGGGGGAAATGCAGGCTAAATATTTTTATTTTTTGATCCACCGAGAGCGTGGAAAATAATTGTGAATGTTTTGATATGTTATACATATGTCAAAGGTAATTGTGAAAAGTATACATCCTGAAATCAATATTTCGATAGATGATGGCGGCCTTATATGAGCCACTTCCACCAACCACAACCACATCCACACTTCCAACGATCACCAGGCATGCTTCAAATGATTTATAATCATTTGTACATATGAATGTAAATTATCTCACTTTTGGACAATTGTTATAACCAGAGCTCAAGAACGAAGATTACCACCAATGATTAAACAAATTATATGATTATGTGATTTTTAAGTAAACTGCTACCACTTCTCATGAATAGAATGGCATACCTTTGACGGATCAATATTTGTGTTTATTATTTATTCATTATACTCGATCAGACTGCAGTTTGAATGGCATAAGTATTTACGGGTACGTAAAATAAATGAAATATCTAAAATGACTTTGCAGTACAATGTCACTGATCACTGACATCGCGACTTCGATTGTCCATCACTTCAAGACTTCGGATGTTACCGAAGTCGTCGACAATTCGAGTGCCGCTTCTGCAACCTCTGAGAAGTCAGTTCGAAAGCTTGCGGAAACACTAGCTGTAATGACAAACCTTCCTATTTTGACTCTGAAATTTCTTTTATTTCTTGTGGAAAAAAAAAAACATTTTTTTTCCTCAGTCTTTTCCTTCCTTGAAATATGTAATGAATCATTTTAGTGCGCCCTTTCCCCATCCGTATTTGAGGCCAATCTTCACGTTGCCGGTATCAGCTTTCGAAAACGATTTTCAATCCATATTTCTTTAAATTTTCAAATTTTTCCTTTTTAGATTAAAATGTTTCTTGCAGTTCTTCTGGGTCGGCGTTGCATTCTTTGCAGTCGCCTTGCTGATTTCTCTGGGTGTCATTGGCCTTTTGTGCTACAAAATTTGCAAAACGCTCCGGCCCTAAATATGAATAAAACGTAATGTTCTCTGTGTGAAACTGATTGTGAGGAGAGACTGCATGTTATGATGAGGAAAAGTTATGAAATGGCCTCTGCCGGTTCTCGAATATTGATTGTTCAATTTCTTTTAAGGAACGCATATTTTATATTGGTCACAGCGAGCACCTGACGGTTTATACAATGTATGTCAGTCGGCCTGTGCACATTGGACTGACTTTTCCTGGTTTACTCTGAGATGCCCTGACTCTTCATCTATGAAACCTAAGTTGTTTGTGATAAGTCGAGCTGACAATTAGTAAATAAATAAAAAAATTCGGCCCTTTGGGCCGAGATAAAGACCCCTTGAAATGTAAGATTTTCGTGTCCAGCCTCTGGGTTGGTGCCAAGTCTGGACTTAGGCATTTTCACTGTGCATTTTACTCCGTGGGTCACACACACAATTAGTTCAGAGAACGTTTAGAAACGGATCATTTCTCTGCTCTCTTCGAGCGAATAGAAATGCCGTCAGTTTGTGTTATTTGGTCTTCGCCACAAAAGGAACGATTACATGACTCTCTCTCTCTCTCTCTCTGACCAAAGTGGCCTCTTACACAAGCGCCAGATATCGTATGTATGTATATCGCCAGCAACCTCTTTGCTGTATCTGTCACGAGTCCTCCAGGACTCTTTTATCTCTCTAGCCTGAATCTTTCCTTGAACACTCACTGGCCGTACTCCATTCCTTTTCTTCTTCCTTGTCCTCACTCCCCGATCCGAACACGGCCGGAACCTGAAAGGAGGTGGAAAGAGTGAACGACGATCAGCGGTAGGAGATCCGAGAAGAGCGTGATGAGATGGATGCAATGCGGAAGCACAGAACACGGAACCAGTCCCTCGATGCAGTTCTCAAAACAAATCTTTCCCTCTTTGACAATTTGTTTTCTTTTGTCCAACTCTCGCAGACAAATCGACGTAGTCATACCCCGATGACGACTCGGCTGCTCATCATCCAACTATGTATGATGACTCGTGACCAAAAAAAATTATGATGGACAGAGCCCTAAAGAAACATCCCGTCACTGAAGCACACACAGAAAACAATTTAGTAGTTTTGACGGCGACCCGGAAAATACAACCAAACATTTTCTGTATGCAGAATTTCTTTCTTTCTTTATTACCCATTTCTTTCTTTCTTTCTCTCTCTCACTCTTCCTCTTCTCTTCCTTCTCGACACTCTCAATCACTTGCACCCTTACATTTATTTCTTCCATATTGTCTACATTCTCCTACTTCCTCGAACTTCGCGTGCGCTGCCGTTAATACTTTCATATTTACAATGTTTTATCTATCTATTAACAGTTCGCTTGATTATAGATCTAATATGTTTAAGTTCATAACAATATATTTTCATTCTAGATATTCTTTTCAGGCATCTCCTGCTCTGGTTCGGCCTCTGCAAATCTCTTCCTGTCTCTTCGCTCACCTGCCAACTCTCTCACACTCTCCGCTCCCTCTCTCTCTCCATCTATCTCCCTCTCTCTCTCCCTCTCTCTCTCCCTCTCTCTCCCTCCCTTTCTCTCTCTAACGATGTCTCGCCTTTCCCTCCTTACAATGACCGCCATCCTTGCTGCCCTCGCACACGCCGTCTCCACCGACGGCAACTTCCTCAAGCTGCAGTCAGTAATACAAGAAGGAGGAGGGATAGTGTCACGCTTGACATGCGATCATCACCTTGGCATTACTGAACAAATATACTCTTTTGCAGTTGAGAAATAGGTAGTTAAAAATGTATCTTGACCAAAGATTGCAAGAAAATTCTGATTGAAATTCCGGTTTTTACTTGCTTCTTTGTGTCTTTTTACTGCTTCTCTCTCCGATTACCGTTTTCCTTCTCTCTCTCTCTCTCTCTCTCTCTCTCTGTCTCTTCTTCACCTTTTCTGCCTCTCTCTCTCGCTGTCTTCAGCACCATTCTCTCTTTCTATCTCTCTATTTTTCACGCAATTTCTCTCTCTCTCTCTCTTTCTCTCTCTCTCTCGCTCTCTCTTCCTCACCGTCTCGCCTTCTCTCCAGAGCCGGCAGCCTAGCTTGCCCGATGCCAGTGGTAGGCCACCGTTGCCCAGAGAGCAACACCGTCTGGTACTTCGATTGCTGTGGCTCTCAGCATTCGTCGTGCTGCTTTCATCTCCAAGTTGTTCAAACTATAAGAATATTTGATATATGTATGCTATTTGTATTACTTAATTAATTTTAATTATAATAATTATTATTAAATATACTTAAATTCTCAAAATTTTATAATTAATTATTTCGTACTGTTTTCAGTTTAAAAAAATTATTATTAAAAAAAAGTTTTTCCATCTTCTCTAGGACTGGCTACTGGCTCTGCTTATCGTGATAGCTTTCTTGGTCACTCTCAGCATTGCCATCAATTGTATGATGTGCCTCTACTGGCTCTGCTATTACTCGCGCGGCTCAATGCCGTTCATTCGTGACCAGCCGCATAATTAACAGAGCTGGGGCCAAACGTCAATTGGCGCAACAGTGCGTCTCCTAATTTTACTTACATATATATAATCCATCCCCAGAGTACTGCTACTACTTTTTGCTGCGTGGTTCCTAACTAAATGTAAGTTGCGTTCTATTGCTCCTAATGTAAGTCGTCGGGAGGCGCGAGCTGACTGTGTGTATAAATGAGCTGCTATCGCAACGCGTTCTGCACATTTAAAATTGAGCAATATTCCGGTCAAAGAAATTAAAATAGAAAAAAAAGTGAAAGAAAAAGAGTTTCTAAAGAGCTTTTTTCTCTCTCATTTTCACATATTTCCTTATCAACAGTCAAACTTCAGCGGGATAAAAAGAAATTTGTAACCTTCATAAACTATCAACTGGAATTTTCGAAATTTGAGTGAATTTCAGGCTTTTTCGAAAGTAAACCGATATAAAATCTGAATGAAGTGTCTAGTCCTCTAGGCATTGTTAAATTCTTTTTCAACAAAATGTCGAAGTTGCGCAGTTCCTAACCACGTCTATATCATCTAAATCGATGTAGAAGAATAAATAAATATATACATTATGTTTTCGGATGAAATTGAGGAGAAACTTCGTGCTCTTTCGAGGAAAGTTATGAAATGCTGTTAAGTGAGGCTGTATTATTATGTACTATGAATATTATGTAAGCGTTGTCTTCTTCTTTCTCTCCCGATATTTAGTACTGAAGTACACTAAAATGTAGTTGTTGGTCGACTGTTAACCCCAGCAATGATCTGCTACGCCCATTTTTCAACTTGATTACACTAAACATATTCAAAAGCCGACTACATGCCTTCCTGTGATTCATGCTGTCCTCTCATATCTTCAATTTTCTTTCTCTTGCTCTAACTGACAATTATCTTGTGATATTGTTCCTAACGTCGTAAACTATGTATGAATAATATTCCTGTAATTAGTTTTTTTTAAATATATTTCTGACTCGTTGATCAATAAACCAATCAAAAGATGGAAAAGAGAGTTTGCAAATGTAATATTGGCTAATAACGATGTGGATGGTTTTGCACTTGATTGTCGATGGTTATACTCATAAAAATTTCTGTTCTTCTTCTTCATGTACACAGCTTCGTCGTATATATTCCACCAGAAAACGACGATGTATTTCGATGCAATAAGAAAGATGATGAAAACTTTCCACTTGCTCTTCGCTTTCAAGTGGAACTGAACTCATTCCTCTGAAAAGAAAATAATTTTTTTTCGCATTATCTGGATATGCTCATTGACACTTCGGATGTCATCGTAGTCGACAGTTCGACTACGGCTTCTGTTGCCTCGTCAGTTCGAAAGCTTGCGAAAACGCAAGTACATATGTATGTAGCTTTGCTGTCTTCACTTTGGAAGTAATGGACATCTTATTCACGCAGGTTGCACAAAAGCCGCTGACATTGCTTGTCGGTGGTCGATGTACCTTTAAGTGATTTAGTAATGCAAAAGCTTCAATTTAACGCTGAAATTATTATATTTCTTGTGAAATAAACATTTCTTCCTCAATCTTTTTCATCCACGAAACAATCAATCATTTTAGTGCATCCGCTTCTCTTCCGTATTTGAGGCCAATCTTTACGTTGCCTTTATCAGCTCTCGAAATCGAAGTTCAAATCGTATCTGAACGATATTTTTGTCTGAATTGAGTACTCAAAACCTTTTTTAATTATGTCAAATTATTCCTTTTTGATTAAACTTTTTTGCAGTTGTTTGGAGTCGCCGTGTTAATTTCGCTGTCCGCCATTTGCCTTTTGGTGTCCGGTCGTAAATATGAATAAAGTGTTATGATAAATTATGGAGAAACAGCATGTTACTTAGAGGAGAAATTTTTTTTATTCAATATATATGTATATATTATGAACGGCGTGACTATATACTCGTTAACGATCTCACGGTAACCAATTAAACGGGGAAATATACTACATAGATTCATATGTAGCTTAGTTGTATGAGTTATCGGGTTAATGTTCCATTTTGACCACAAAACAACGATGTATTTCGATTCAATAGACAGATGATAACAACAGTCCACTCGCTTGGTGCACCTTTCTAGTCAAGTGGAACTCATTCGTCTCAAAGGAAAAAAAAATCGCCATAGCTCGGCTCATTGATTAGTTCTCTGATATCAATCTCAAACTTGCAATGACGTTTGCCGAGGAAGCTAGCACCGACAATGAAGTGAAAAGGTTAGTTCCACTCATAACATCCGTGCAACTTTAGATTGACGCAATTCTTAAAAAATTTATATAGTGCCATCCTCACAATCAGATCAACAGACTGGTGGTCCATAACACTTGGAGCGCTAATTTCACTTCTCTGTGCTGGTCAGATCACGCTCTACCTCTCATCCCTGTGGCCCTACTTGCGAGTGGTAGGTTTCCAACTTATATTTGAATAAAATAAAAATTATGGATAAAAACCGCATATTTAATAAAACATATATATTTTTTTTTATTTATATTTTTTTAAATATGAGTACCATAGCTGCTCGACGATGACGCGAGCTCTACGATGTACTCCATTATCATCGCGAGCAATCCGTTCTTCGGTGCCATTTCGTCGCCTCTCTTTGGCTTCTGGTCCAACCGAATCAGCAACACGAAACTGCCTGCAGTCGCTGGTATCATGTTAACGGTAAGCAAGATGCTCTTTATTTCTGCGTATGGGGACTGGTGGAATAATTATTTAGTCACAGAATCATTGAGAACTAATAATGATTCGAGTTCTCCAGTTGGCAGGAAACATCATCTATCTTCTTCTGCCTTTTCGTCTTGCTCATCCATACATCGTCATGCTGTTATCGCGCGCTATCGCAGGAATCGGTTCTGGTCCGTTTAGCTTTAAAATTTAAGTAAATGTGTCCTTTTGGATAATAATAATAAAGTCCTCAAAATAAAGGTGGTAAAATAGTAAAAAAAAAATACCTTCGCTATTCTAAGCAAATTACTGCATACTTTTCGCGAGCACTATAAAAGGTGGTCTCAGGCGAATAAATATTGTCTTTTTTCGCCCTATTTTGTCAGGTTGAGCTAGAATCTTCGATTGCAAGTGGCCCTAATGGTAAGTCACAAAAATCTCGCTGCCCCGATGTTGAGAAAATTACCCTTCATGTACTTCGAATATTTTTACTTCCCGACATTTTCAAAATATATTGGCGGTCCAACATCCTTGGCGGCGGTTACATTAGACTACCGCACTTGGAATGAATGCATATCGTGCGAGCAACCTACATTGGCCGGGGTTTTTGTTAGTACACCCGCTCCCAAGCCAATGGTGTAAGCACACATTTCTGTGGAGAGAGTGCAAAGAGCAGTAGGATCCGTCAAGGGCTTCGTACATAGTAGGAGTTTCCCTTGTGATCTTCTAACTTGGCTTTACCTCGGCAAATTCGGTGACGTGCAGTTCGATGAAGGACCGCTCGCGTGCCGTTTCCATGAATATTGGCGCATTCACAATAGGACTCACGTGTGGGCCAGGTAGTATGTCGTTCACGCTTTTTGCCAAACTTTATTTTAAAATTAGAAGAATTTTGCGCAGCCTTCCAACTCGTCTTCACTGCCCTGAGCTATCCGGGCATTCGCATTGCGGGCGACTTCACGCTGAACATCTACAACGGGCCCGCGTTCACGGGCGTCGTCATCAATTTGCTATCGCTGGTTTGGTGTAACATTAATGTTTTTTTTTATTTCACTTAAAACAATAAAAATAATCCAAAATAGAGGAAGAAAACATGAAAGGTATCAAGAACAGCTCGTCAGATTAGATTCTTCTCTTCGCGGGCTACAAGGACACCAAGGTCAACGCACACTCCATTGATGAGAAAGTTAAAGGCGCGTTCTGAAAAAAAAACAATAAAATTTTATATCGTCGCTGTCAGTTATTCATATTCGCTTTAATTAACTGAACTAATAATTAGATGCTTCACCCAAGATAAAAAAAAAATTGCGTAAAGTGGTAACTGTAATGGGTAGATGCTACACATAAGGGAAAACCATTCGAATAGCCGTTCTCAAAACCATTAAAACGAAGGACTTAGTGCGCTATTACCTTGTCCAAGTCAATTGTTGTAAACAAGCGTTATTGCAGTGTCCCATGTTCTTGTGTGTAGGAGGAGTTTTGTTTTTGACACTTTCTCCATCCTTTCTTTGCATAGATGATCACCGTCGATTCTTCGCACTTCCAAAGTTTGACCGAACGGGGGCAAGGAAACGGCCATGTTTTGGCTCTCCTTCATGTACATGGCAACGTGGATTATCGAGTTTTGCCTGCACGCTCTCAACACCATCTTTAATAGAGGCTCAAAGTAAGTGCAAGCTCTTATCACTGCATTTGTTTCAATATCCGATGATTGTAAATTTTTTTGGAAAAAATAATTTCAGTTTAAATCAACGCAATGTCTGCATCGTTGGACAGATGCTGGTGATGTTGTTCCATCTTCTAACGTTTCCGTGGTGGGGTCTTTCTGGCCAAATCGTTATCGAGCCAAACCTTGCAGCAGGTACATATCTATCCCGTGTGCAATTGTTTCTTCTTATGACAACATACCTAATTTCTGCAGCTCCAAACGGAACCGAGATAACCGGATGCAGTCGTGACTACGACTGGTGCAAAACGGTTTATTCTGCATTTTTCGCTGTTATTTCATTTGCTTAACCAGTTATAACAGATAACTTGTTAATTAACGTGTCTAATCTATAGAATGACAACTTTAGACAACTGGACTAAATCATATATGTATAAGTACGGTTTAATGCCGGGCCACGTTGAGGTGCCTCCAGTCAGCCCTGTTTTGTTCATCGGAAGCTACGTCGGCTGCATCAGCATCGCACTCACGCTAACGAACATCGCAACCGGGACGCTCTACTCTGTCATCATTGGGCCGCGGAATCAGGCACTGTTTCTGAACAGATTTTTTGTTGTAGTTATATGGCATTCCAAGCTTATTTCAGATTAGAAAAAAAGTATTTATGCCTCAGGGAACGATGCAAGGTTTTATTGTCGTCGCCACAAATATCTCGAGGTTGAGTGGACTTCTTATCGTGTTAGTTATATTCTTTAATTTTTTCTTCAAACCACATTGAATAATAATGTCGCGGACGATTGAGTACATTTGTCGTCCTAATAATGTTGCTTGTACTACACTTATTGACTAAAGTATAGGAATTGTTGATATTTTGTTCCTGAAGGTTGCTCTTCGTCAACTTTGGCCCCCGACTGACATGGCTAGTCGGCATGTCTGTGCTCGCGTCTTGCATCATCGCCTGGGTCCTTCTCTACCGCCGCCTCGTGCCGCTCAAACTGCCTTCAGAACGCTCCGCTGACGATGTCTACATGACAAAATTCGGCAAGGTCTACAAGTTCTGACGGAGACAACTTTCAAGTCGATAGAAAAGACATGAAGCACGCAATTGAACTCTGATATTATCGATAGTTAATGAAAGAAGCACATGTTTCGTCGTTAGAGAAGAGTTCACGCGTCAGTATGTGCAAACTTAGTTTTGCTACTGCTATGTACATAGCGAATATATTATCGATTATAAAGCGCCAAACGAGGGTTTGTAACAGATTTCTTCTGGAAGCTTCAATGCTTCTGCAAGTTTAATTAACCAAGTTTGACATATTCATATAAATAATAAACGCCACTACGAGTGTTGATAAGTAACAACTTCGTGTCTTTCGCACTAAAGCAATTGTCCGAATTTTACCGAAAACCCTACTTCTGCCCCAGGAAGCACAAGTCGAGATCCCGAAATTTTCTTTACTCCGCTCCCGCTACTAGAACATAACAGAAATGCCCGAAGATTCGGAAAGGAAACAACTTTTGCCGCCTGTCGTGGAAACATTCCAGAGGCTTTCGAAAAGGACTGATTTCTGATTTTCCAGAATTGGTGATTTCTGCTGAACAGTTGCTTTAATTTTCCAGATCATGGAAGTAGCCTATTTATTTCGATCCTCTTCCCTATAATATTCCAGAAGACATTGAAAGGGGCCAACTGCTTTCCCGGGGCTTGGGAACATCCCAGAAGATTCCAGAAGGAGCGACTTATGCCCAGCCGTCGAATTTCCTCAAAACATTCCCTATGAGGCTCACAACTGCCCTCGGGCCTTTCCATTTCTCTACTTTTATTCGGCTGGAAGCCAAATAGACCGCCTATTCACATAAAGTTTATCAGTCTCAACCTGCGGACTTGTGCCGCTTCACTGGGAATTCATTCCATCACTTGTTTCCCTCCCTTTCTTTCCTCACAAGAGGTTGACTCTCTATTCTTAAATTGACTTTATTTACGGTCATGAATGTGGCACGTCCATAGAATTGGCATGATTAAAATACAATGTAAAGCATGGAGACAAGTAGTCCCTCTCCTCTTTCTCTTTGGTTGCCCACACGGTGTGCATCTCGCTCTCCATTTCTGGAGAGACACAACAGCTACACTATTAAAAAACAAAAAAAAAACAAATACAACATGTTATTGTACAGTCACCTTCCCATGGCCCTGATAATGATGCATGCATAATATATGCATTTGTTAGAAAGTATCGGTCTCACAGTTACGCCGTCTTTGTCTTCCTTGCTCGAAGAATCACCACTTTTGAGGCCACTTTTCTTGTCGTGAAAACGATTGTGGCGACGACGAGCAGAACAGCCGCTATGGCGGCGGCAGCAATGTCCAGATTGTAGAGCTCGAACGGCGAGAGAAAGCGGCCGGACTGCGCGAGCCGTTCGAGCGGCCCGAAGCGCGCCATGAACTCAAAGTGACGTACGAGTCGCTCGCGTACCGGCTGCGGCTGCGTCCTGAGCATGGTGGCAAGCTCAGCCGAACGAGTGGAGAAGCTGAAAAATTAATATATGTATTTAAATTTAGTAGAAATAATACGGCTCTTCAAGAAATGTCACAATACAAACTTAGATCATGATTTCTTTTATTTTTGTATATGGTTGTATAATAAAAAAGTAGAAAGAAATTCTACCGTTCATCCTCAAGCATATCTCTGACAGCTTCGATCAGAAGCTCACGCTTCGCGAGTTGCCTCTTCGGAAAAATGCGCGCGACACCGGCGCGACGGACCTGAAAGATTTGTTATTAGAAAACACCAAAAAAACATTGCACAGTTGCGCCATATGAGAAGAGACTACGGGACGGAAACAGGGAGCTTCACCATGGCGGCGTTGCGCATCTGGTCGAAAGCGATCGGAACGGCGAGGAAAGGCACGCCGGCGTAGAGCGTCTCCATCGTGGACTGCATGCCACAGTGCGACACGAACAGCGAGATACGGCCCGAAGCTTAAAGTTATGGGAGTTCTTTCATTGTTTCCTTCTTGAGGAAGAGCTCTTAAATTGTTAAAGAGTGGAGCCAACATGTATTACTCTTGTTGGGGTGAGGGACATTTTGTTTTTTATACAAAATTACAAGAAACGTAGAATAACAAGTGAGAGGGGATAATACCGAGCAGTGCTTCTTGCGGCAGCCATGTAGATGTGTAGAGATTTGAGCGATTTGCCGCGATATTGTCTTCCGGTCGCTCGTACTTCCATAGGAATGTTACGTGTGGCATCTCGAGCGCAAGACTTCTTATGGACTCCTTAAAATATTTCTTTAATCCATGCCAAATGGCCGTCGATGGGTCCATTTGACTCTTGCACGTGGAACACATGCATATAGTGCGCGCAACCAACATTGGCCGTGTATTTCTTAACACTTCTGCTCCCAAGTCAAGTGTGTAATCTCAAAACTCTGTGGAGAGAGTCCGAAGGGCAAATAGGCGCGACTTTAGAGTGATTACTTGGCTCCGATAATAACCTTGAAGGACGGAGGCATGTTCATCGACTGCATAAGTGAGCCAAACGAAATGAGAACATTTGCCGAACGTTGAGAGAGGAGGTCATCGAGCTCCTGATGAGTGAGATGAGAAAAATTGAATAAAGAATATGATCTAGAATGTTCAAGTTACCGAGCTCAGATTTAGACTCGGACGTGGCTGGACGGCGAGGCCGGCCATCCAGACAATCTTCGAGACGCTCGGACAAGGAAAGTCGACGAGAGGCTCGTTGTTGATGAAGAAGTAGGTAGAGTTTGCCACCAGGTCCTGAACATCGATGTAATCCTTTTCATGAAAAAGAAAACACTCTGTAAAATCATATAGCTAATTCTTTCTCCCCTTTCTAGCTTAATAACGGGATGCGTTATTTGTGATTAAAATGGCATTAAAAGTGAATATCTTTTAATTAACTTCATTGCGTCATTTCAACGTGGCGCATACCATGAGTGGCGGTACACGATCCGCAAGTCCGGCACGTTCGATCGCCTGGCGGCCATCTTCAGCGATCTGATGTTGTACGGTTTCGAATGCGTAGGCAGTCAGCAGATTCCGGATGCGTTCAGTGAATGAGAGCATGCCATCATCGCGTGCAGGGACGGCAGAGAGTGAAGCTTAAGAGAGTTAGAAGGAAGCTAGAGAGAGAGTGAGTGAGAGGGAGAATATATATGATATGCTAGGTGTTTTGGAATCATTGTATAATTCTCTCTACCTTTCTCGACATGTATTGCTTGGGCCCTCTCGCCAATTCGTTGTACTAGCATTCAAATGCCAGTTCAGCACATTACGTCATCCTCGTTATGTTCGTTATGTATATGCTTCTCTCACCTTTTCTCTCTTTCTCTTTCTATCACTTTTCTTCCCTTTTGTGTCTATCTCTCTGTAGAAACAACTCTTCTTTTTTTTTTTTTTTTTTTTTTTTTCTCTCGTGTTGGCTCCGCGCATCCTGTGCAGTACGGCGAACGCCAATCACTATGACCTCGGCCGGCTTTCAGCCGTGCAATTACAGGTTAAAGGCAACTGCCTTCGGGCAGTCAGTGCGTGGCGTCTCTTCGCAACTCCTCGCATCTCTCTCTCTCGGTCCTTTTCTTCATCTCACCTAACCCTTTCATCTCTTGTTCTCCTTTCATGGTTGTGTATATCAACTCAAAAGAATGTTCTGCGTTCTCACTTCATGTCGGATTCTATTTTCTGATCTACAGTATCATCCGCATCTACAAATAGAACTGTTTGATTGTTGCACACTTCTCCTTACATCTTACAATCCCAGTTGTGCATTAATTCAGTCACTATTTTGTTTAAATTTTGCTTTTTAATAAACTCATAAATTAAAATCTCCCTCTCTCAACTCATCACAGGTCACAACGTCTATCTAGAGCCATGCGGAAGGAGAGAAGGCTAATAACGCTGACCTTGGAAACACGTTGCTCCCTTCAGATTTCACAAGACTACCGCTCGCGGATTTGGTTGGAGTGAGAAAAACGAATTAGAAATGTATTTCCTCACCAGGGACGTAGCTCGGATACGAGGGCGCGCCCGTTGCTGCGTAGAATCCATCGAGTCCCGAGAAAGTGTACGTCACCGCATACTTACGCACGCCGATCAGATGGAAGATGGCTGCGATGGAATCTGTTTCCTCCCTTCCTTCTTTCTTTATAAATTGAGATCCACTTTTTTATGCTTTATTTACTTACCATAAAAATCAATCCTCTTAGTCTCGTATTTATACAGAATGTGATATATATATATTGGCAAAGTATTTGTCTAATTTCATTCATTGTCAGAACAAAATGGATTCACCACTTTAACTTTACGTGACCGTCTCGCTCAAACTACTCACCAAATCCGCAGAGATCAAATGTTTCGCTGAAAGCGGCATCGAATCTCTCTTCGCGCAGTTGCTCGAGCAGTCCGGGCGTGGTCAAGGTGGCTGGAGAACGAGATGGATAAATGAATGCCTTGATTACGGTATCATTAGGTAATTCACGTGAATGATCAGGGAGATCACGTGAATGATCAAATAGAGAGAGGCTGTTCTCTCTCTCTCATATTTCGATGAAAACTGGACGTTTCCGTTTTTGCTGGACTTTCTCACAATTTTAGCTTTTGCTCTCATTCGCCTATTCAACAAATCATCTCTTACTAAAATTCTCTTGCTAATCAAATTCCTGAGGGCTTTCGCAGTGCTATTTTCACGCTGAGGGTTTGTGCAATCTGTGAAACAACACGCAAGAATGAAAGTGAGTATTCACAGTGCAGTTCGAACCTACATTAAATCGGTGATTAGCTCTTTTAATACCTCTTAACATTGCACAACGGATTGACTACAAACTTGCTTAATATTTAGGAGAGAAAGAAAAGTGAAGAAGCTATCTGATTTTCGAAGGTAAGAATTTACGGAATTGCATTACCTGAATATCAGACTTTAAAGTTAATTTTTTCTCTTCAAGTGTAAAATATTTAGGAGGACTGACTTTCGCATTGGCTCGAAAGATAGAAGCTGATTGCGTTAAGGGACTGAAACATTCCATCGTCTCATTTCAAATTTGTATCAATTAAAAAAAATTCTTTAAAAAATTTTCTCGAATGATATATAGGAAAACGTGAAAATTGTCAAAAAATTAAATAAATTTATTATAAAAAAATTTTATATTAAAATTACCTTTGTTGCTGCGAATGGATCGTACGAGTTGCTGGTCCAATGATCCGCCCCCATCACCTTAAGCAAACTAGAATTTTATGGTATTTTAAAGCTGTTGTAAAAGTTCTTTTTAACAATATTATTTATTCAATTTATTACACGTTGCGTATTGTTTCTTATGATTTATTCAATCCATCAGCATATGCTTTCATAATACTCAGGGAAAATGTTCAAGGCATTCTGCCAATTTTCAAAAAAAAAATCTCATGCCTTTTGTCCAAAATGTCTGTGTGAAATGTCTTGAAGAATCTTTTCGGAAGTTTAAAAATAATTGTTTTTTATAATTTTAAGAGATTAATCATGTAATTAGGCTATTTGTTACTAATTTGTATGGATACTAAATCAAGCGAGATTTCGAACCGACCGTCTTGCGATAGGTGGTGTATCCAACCGAGACGTTGTTGTGTGGCACGTGAATGATGCGGGCCAGACGGCTACTCTGCTTCTTTACGTCCGTGTTGACGATGGGTGAAAGCAAAACCTGCACATAAAGGCTGAGGTGAAGTTGATGATGAGGTTTCATGATTAGGAACGTCGCAGCAAGCGAGAGAGAAAGAGAGAGAGTCAGAGAAAGAGAGAGAGGGAGAGTAAGAGAGGGAAGATACACAGAGAGATTAGAGAGGGGAGCAAGAAAGCCAGGTTCGAACTAAATATTTTCATTTAACAATGTGCACTCGTACCACTTCGTGTCCAGCTTCAATGAGAACATCGGCCACCTTGCCGAGAAAGTTTGCATGACTTGTCCCGAAGAGCGGATTGTAGCCAAGGAATTTTAATGCGTCCGCCGGTGAGAGTGCAAGGGCGAGAAGTAAGACAAAGAAGACGTCGTTTAGCCGTGCGCTCTTCATAAACCGACAAGGTGTCGACGAGTTGGGAAAGAGCATCGCCCTAAAAATGATATCTAAATCTTCTCGGCCATTTCATTTTTAGCTGAGCAGTTGCTCTAAGAAATGATAACTAAATCTTCGCGGCCACTTCATTTTAAGCTGATGGTGAACAGTTGTTCTAAGAATAAAAAAGAACGCCCCCATCATGATGAAGTCGTCTTCGCCGAAAACGGCAATAATTGGAAGCAAGCACATCAGAGAACAATTTGATAACTAGATCAAAGTACGCCTAATTAAAAAGTACCGATTGTGAGATGAGCAACGGGATCTTATTGGCCGAACGTCAACTCCCTTGCGGGATACTTGTGGGAGAGAGAAAGAGAAAGTGGTCACAGAAGATGTTCTCGTCAGTAAAGTGAAGTGGAACTCGATCTCAACAGAAAAAGTATCCCGCAAGCTACGCACACTGATCAGTTCTGATATTTATCCCAAACATGCAATGACGTGAAACGACAATGAAGAATACGGATCAGTGCGACTCATAGCATCCAAAAATAATTCTTTGTCATTTTTAGATCGACCGACTGATTGTCTATAACGCTTGGCGCTATCATTTCACTTTTCACCGCTGGCCAAATCACGCTCAACCTGTCGTCTCTGTGGCCCTACTTAGAGAAATAGCTACGGTAGGTCAGAGCAACACTCTTATTTCACATGCTCTCTCGAGCACCGAACGACAGGCAAATTTATGAGCGGTCGCATTCAAACTGGTTCTCCAGCGCTACTGTAGAATTATTCGCGGGATGCTTCCTTTAATAGCCCTGATTCAGTGCTTGATGATGACTACTTTCATTGCGGCTGAATGGCCATGGAGGTGCGTTATTAATTAAAAAAATAGATAAGCCTCGTTTCTTCTCCTTTCTCTTGAGGGATTTCGTATCAAAGGTTTTGGGCACCTTCACCAGATGTAGCAGACAAATTCTAGATTAACTGTGACATGACAGATTTCATTTGAGATCATCGCTGAATTGGCTTGACGTGTTCTATTTCTTCAGGAACTTTGAGTGAGAACTTTAGGAGATCACCCCCTTTAGGAGACCCTTCGTGAGACTCTTTCGCGGACTTGCGGCACTACACTGATTGTGAGACTTCGTTCCATAACTTGTTTCCCTCCGTCTCTTTCTTCGCGAGAGGTTAACTCTCCATAAGTAACTTAACAACTTAACTTTATTTACGGTCTAGAAAGTGTAGAATTAACCAAATATGGAGACAAGTAGTATCTCTCTCTCTCAGTCTTAATAAATCTTTCGGTGTGCGCCCTGCTGTTCGTATCTGGAGAGAAACAATCGTTCTAGGTCTAACAATTTCTACCTGCCTTTACAGTTACACTATTTAAAGTTATTGTACTGTAACCTTCCCATGACCCTGAAAATGACGCATGCAAAATATGGGCATTTGTTAGAAAGTATCGACGTCACCGTTAAGCGTTCTTTGTCTTCTTTGACTCTCGGCGAATCACAACTTGTAAGGCCACTTTTTGTGCCGTGAATACGACTGCGCCGGTAATGAGCAGAAAAGCCGCTGTGCCCGGCGGCAGCAATGTCGAGACTGTAGAGCACGAATGTGGAGAGCAGGCCGCCGGGCTGAGCGAGCTCGTCGAGTGGCCCGAAGGGCGCCCTGAACTAAAAGTGGCGCACGACTAGCTTGCGCACTGACTGCGGCTGCATCTTCAGCTTCGCGGTAAGCTGTACGGCGCGGGAGGAGAAATTGGAAATGAACGTATGTATGTATGACTAAAATTGAGGGAATTATTACGGCTGCTTGATTCACGCAGCTCGTCGTGAAGCCCGAGCGTTGTCAAGGTGGCTAGAGAATGAGAGATGGATTAAGCTGGAGTGTTGCACGTGCATTGCACATGCTCATTGCCAAAGAGAGAAATTTCTCCTCCCACTCTTTCTCCCTCATCATTCAAAGCAACTCATTGCGAATGCACTATCAACTTTGGCTGAAATAGAGGCGATTTCAGTTCGGTTACACTTTGTCTGCCACTTCTTTCTGTTCTCTTTGGCTGAAATAGAGGCGATTTCAGTTCGGTTACACTTTGTCTGCCACTTCTTTCTGCCCATTCAAGGAACCTGCTCTTACTAAATTTATCATTCTCAGACTTCGAACACATTTGATATTTCATTTCGGTTACACATCGCACCAAATTTGTCTCTTCTCTGTACTCCTTCAAGAGGATCATTCTCTTACTAAATTAAATAACACGTAAAGATTGACTACAAGCTCACTTATGATTTGAGAGAAAAGTATTTTATTTCTCAAAGAAAATAATGTATTTATTAGAGCAGAGAAAGAAAGAGAACGAGAGAGTGGGTGGCAGGGGAAGGAATATGTGAGAAAGGTAGAAGAGAAAGAGAAGGAGGGATAAAGTGTATGAAAGAGAGGGAGATAGGGAGATTGAACGAAGAGAGAGAAGCAAGGAAATTAAGATCATACCAAGCATTTTCATAACAATGTGCACTCGTACCACTTCGTGTCCGATTTCAACGAGTACATCGGCCGGCTTAGCGAGAAAGTTTCCATGGCTTGTCTCCCTAACAATTAGAGAGTGCAAGGGAGAAATAAGACAAAGAAGACGTCGTTTTGCCGGGGGCTCCTCATAAACCGATAATGTTTCGACGAGTTGGGAAAGAGTATCGCCTTTAAGGTTACGGTATTTTTTTTATCTAAATCGTCGCTGCTACTTCATTTCATACTTAGTAGTAGGTCTAAGAATGAAAAAAACGCCCCAACCCCTCCTCCATCATACTCGTCTTCAAGGAAGAGGGCAATAAGCCGTTGTAAGCATATCAGTGGAGAATTTGAACTTTTAAGCGTATCAATTACGATAGTTCTAGTCTAAATGAAAAAGGACACATTTATCAACTCGCTTGGCGAACTGCAATTAACGCCGATTTGCAATTAACTTGTTAGAGTTGCATCAGGCCGACAATGATATGGGCCCAGGGATCTTATTGGCCGAACGTAAACTTCGCTGCGGATACGAGTGGGAGAGAGTGTGGCCGGGGAAGATGGTCTCGCCAGCGAAGTGTATCATCGTCAAGTGGAACTCGTTATCACTTCTCAATTGAAAAAAAATGCGCTGACAGGGCTCGCTCACCGATCAGTTCCGAAATATCGCAAACCTGCCATGACGTTCGAAGAGGAAACTAACAACGACAATGAAGAGAAAAAGTCAGTCCTTCTCATAGCATATAAAAAATTTTTAAATATAAAAAATTTCATCTTTAGATCAACCGACTGGTGGTCTATAACGCTTGGCGCTATCATATCGCTTTTCACCGCTGGCCAAATAACGCTCTATCTCTCATCCTTGTGGCCCTATTTGCGGGTGGTACGTTTCCAAATTACACTCTTTAATGAACCATACTATTTGAATTAATTAAATTGTTTTAAACGAATATGTGTGCCATAGCTGCTCGACGATGACGCGAGCTCTACGATGTACTCGATTATCGTCGCGAGCAATCCGTTATTCGGTGCCATTTCATCGCCTCTCTTTGGCCTCTGGGCCAACCGAATCAACAGCACGAAGCTGCCCGCCATGGCTGGCATCATATTCATGGTAAGCAAGATACTCTTTATTGTATACGCTTCACCGGCTGGTTGCTCGGCAGCTTCGCGGCCTCCCTATCTTTCTTTTCTTTCGATACCTTGGCATGGTTTACAACAGCTGAAAAGCGTTCCTTGGGAATAAAAATTCGTTTCTAAATTTTTAAAAATTACTCGATTTCTACAGTTGGCTGGAAACATCATCTATCTTCTTCTGCCCTATCGTCTTGCTCATCCATATATCGTTATGCTGTTAGCGCGTGCTATCTCCGGAATCGGCACTGGTCAGTTTAATATTGAAATTAAACTTAATTAGTCAAGTTAACTAATCATAAAAGCCTAATAAAAATAGAATTAAAGTACAATTTCCATTTACCAGAAAGCGAAAACATGCTAGTACACTATTAAAGGTGTGATATCGGTGCTGCGGGCAAATTCAGTGACGTGCAGCTCGATGAAGGATCGCTCCCGTGCCGTTTCAATGAACAGTGCCGCATACACAATTGGACTCACATGCGGGCCTGGTAATTATATATTTTGTGAGAATGGCTACGGATAATTGCGCTCCTATTTTGCAGCCTTCCAACTCGTGTTCACTGCCTTGAGCTATCCGGGCATTCGCGTCGTGAGCGACTTCACGCTGAACATCTACAACGGGCCCGCGCTCGCCGGCATCTTCATAAATCTCATATCGCTGGTTTGGCAACATTTCATTATTTTAACTGAAATAAAATTAAATAAAAACCACAAAACTACAATATCAAGAACAACTCGTAAGATTAGATTCTTCTCTTCGCGGGATACAAGGACACCAACGTCAACACGTACACGATTGATAAGGAAGTTAAAGGCGCGTTCTTAGAAGAACAAAAAAAAGAGATAATTTATATAGTCGTCAACAAGAGTTACATACTACATTCATATTAATCACTAACGCTAATGCTGTTTAAGTTTTTTGCTTCATTCTTTGCAGATGATCATCGTCGATTCTTCGCTCTTCCAAAGTTTGACAAAGCGGCGGCGGGACTAATCATCTGCACCCGTTTCGTAGTAACGTACATTTACACGAGTCTTGAGTCGTTAGTTTATATAGTATTTTTTTTTTCAAAATAAAAAAAAGAAAATTCCTTCTTTTTTTTAAAGAATAGGCACGCTCTACATGATGACTATGTTCAATTGGGGCAAGGAAACGGCCATCTTCTGGCTCTCCTTCATGTACATGGCAACGTGGATTATCGAGTTTTGCCTGCACGTTCTCAATACCGTCTTTAATGTCGGCTCAAAGTAACGAGGAAAACTTTTATTTCTCAATTCATTTTGTTTCAATATAATAGTTTAAGTTTAAATCAACGCAATCTCTGTATCATCGGACTTTCGTTAGTGACGTTGTTCCATCTTCAAACGTTTCCGTGGTGGGGTCTTCCTGGTCAAATCGTCATCGAGCCTAACGTAGGAGCAGGTATGAATGTACATAGCGTGGCACTGCATATTTTAGTGCAATTAGTTCTTCCTCTAAGAACATCCCTAATTTCTGCAGCTCCAAACGGAACAGAGATAACCGGATGTAGCCGTGACTACGAGTGGTGCAAAACGGTTTCTCTCACTTTTTTCTTTGGTCAAGTCTTTAAAATAGCCGAATAGTTAAATTCTTAACTAATGTCGCTAATATTTAGAAGGAAAACTATATCAATGGTAAGTAGATAATTGCGGTTCAATACCTGGCCACGTTGAGGTGCCTCCGGTTAGCCCCGTGCTGTTCATCGCCAGCTACGTCGGCTGTATCAGCATAGCTCTCACGCTAACGACCATTTCAAACGGGACGCTCTTCTCTATCATCATTGGACCGCGCAATCAGGTATCAGAGACTATTTGTTTGTGCTATTTTTGTTTTTTTTAAACACATATGTAATCATGTTCGAGGCGCAGAAAAAAGGGATAATGTCTTAGGGAACCATGCAAGGCTATATTGTCGTCGCCTCAAATCTCTCGAGGTTGAGCGGGCTTCTTATCGTGTTCGTTTTTTTCTTATTCTTCCAAAGTCTAGGACCAAAAGATATATTAAGGTCATTGAGTGGTGTACTAAGAGTAACATTATTAGACCGATAAATGTACTCAATCAGCGCGTTGATGTTTTGTCCATGCAGACCACTCTTCGTCAACTTTGGCCCCCGACCGACATGGCTCGTCGGCATTTCTGTGCTCGCGTCGTGCATCACCGGCTGGATTCTGCTCTACCGCCGCCTCGTGCCACTCAAACTGCCCTCAGAACGCGCCGTAGGCGATGTCTATATGACAAAATTCGGCAAGGTCTACAAGTTTTGACGGAAAAAGCCACCATTGCACGCCATATATTGGAGTCACATGAATAAGTTGGGTGTTTTTTTCTAAGTACTAGGGATCCCAACGATGAGAACATCCAAATTTTGGAGAAAAGAAATCTTAAGTAAAAACAATGCTCATGACAATTTGGAGTTGCTTAATCGTCCATGTATTTACTCATAAATTTTTGTTCTAAATCATGCTTGATTCGTCGTAACAGATATTGCCTTTATGTTCATTTGACACCATAAATGGATGAATTTCGAAGCTAGAATATCGGCGAAGATAACATTCTGCTCGATCATCAAATGGAACCTGTTCGTCTCAACATAAAAAAAATTGTGATAGCCGGGTTCATTGATTCGTTCTGATATTTATCGAGAAGCTGCAATGACATTTAAAGAGGAAACTAGCAAAGACAATGAAGAAAAAAGGTCAGCCCTATTCATACCATCCGTAACTATTAAGATCGAGGTGTGTCTTTGAAATGTATACAGTCATCTTCAGGTGGACAGACTGGTGATCCATAACACTTGGCGCGCTAAGTTCACTTTTTCCGCTGGCCAGATCACGCTTTCCCTCCCATTTGCGAGTGGTTCGTTTCCAAATTACAATCGCATACAATTAAAATATATTTGAATTAAACATATAAATCGTATACAAATGCTAAGCCAATTACTGCAAGCTTTCACGAACACAATTTAAGCCGACCTGACATCGGTGTTGCTGGAAAAGATGTTGTTCTATCTTCTAATGTTTCGTGATGGGATCTTCCTGGTCAAATCGTCATCGAGCCCAATGTGCAGCAGATACCTACTGTACAATTAGTTTCCTCTCTGTGAACTTCTACTTCTTTGGCAGCTCCCAACGCAATAGAAATATCCGGATGCAATCGACTGGTTCAAAGCGGTTTCTCCCTTTCTTTGCTGTTGTTGTATGTATTTGGTCAGCTCTTTGAACTGTCCCAATAGTAAATTTGAAATTTATGTGTTTAAGGGAGGGGGATCATCGAAAAAGAGAAATTTTAAATTATCGCGACCATTCTCCATTCGCACGTTTCGTGCCTCAAAAGTGCTCCATTTTACTGAAACCAAATTGGCGCAGTGACCAAAATAACACACATGCGGTGACTGACAATAACTCCTTGAAAAAGAGACGGTGGAGAGTAACAGATTCAAGGAAAGGAGAGGAGAAGAATGGAAAACGTTCAATAGATTAGAACATTAACACCTCAATATAAAGCTTATAAGCGGACTTTATGCTCATCAGGTAGATCAGAGAAAAACGGAGGCAGGTGATAGGAAGGCGGACACCCGAGGATAGGAGAGGCAGAGGAAGGTAGAAGGGGAGATAGAAGAAGTCGCTCGTGAGGAGATGAAGAAGAAGGAGAGAGGACGGAGGAGACAAGAACAGGCCTGGCTCATTGTCAGCACTGCACAATGTATACAATGCATGAGGATGAGGCGGGACTTCGACAGGGAACAAAAAGACGCGGGGGGCCTCACACGCGCTCTTTTCAGCAGTGCTGAGCCAGGCCTGCTCTTGTCCCCTCCTATTAGATGAAGAGGAGAGGGAGAAGGAGAAGGAGAGAACGCGAGGGGGAGAGAGGCCTTTTGAATTGGGCCAATGAGAGGAGAGAAGGGGCGATGTCAAAAGTAATGGTCATAACAAGACAAATTTATTATAAATGAAGATAAACGCACAAGTCATTTGCCGTATTGCGAACAGAATGTTTCGACTATTTATGCCTTAAAAAATTTCCATTTCATTGGCATTAAATTGGTGCAGTGTCATTAAATGGAAAGTGACATTGTGCCAATCTGGTGTCAATAAAATGAAAAAAATTAAGTCATGTAGCCTGGTAATTGAAACATTTTAATAGTTTGTCTACTGTAAAACCCGCGTGCCTGAATCTAAATATGCAAATCGACATGCGTTCATCGAGCAACGCACAAATTGATCGGAAATTTTGAAATTTTACTTAAGTTCCGAGACTGCAGGTACCAGTGGTTGTATGGCGGCACTGAACACATACGGTTGAATGCCGATCCACGGTGAGGTGCCTCCGGTTAGCCAAATTCATCGCATCAGCATCGTTTTCGCGCTAACGACCATCGCTACCGGGACCAGCTCTCCCGCCCAGGGAGCGGTTGAGTGTCTTTCATCGTGAATGTTCTGTGATTCCGGAAGATAAATCGCTGAAATCCCTCTCCCTCAATCGTCTTCTACATCGTATCGCAGAGAAGAGTTCAACAATAGCGACGTCTTGCTATTACATACCGCCGTCTCGTGCCGCTCAAAACTGCTTTCAGAGCGCTCCGCAGGCGATATATTACAAGATTCGGCAAGATCTACAAGTTTTGCCTGGCGAATACTGTATGGCAAGGTTTATAAGTTATGCATTAATATTTTTTTGACCGTGAGAATGGTGCATAAACATATATACATTTGACAGAAATAGCCGATCATATAGCTACGCCTTCTTTCTCTTCTTTAACTCAAGACAAAGCGCCACTTTTGCGACCACTTTTCGTATCGCGTAAATAATAGCGGCGACAACGAGCAAAATGGCAGCTGTGGCGGCAGCAGCAATGTCGAGATCGTAGAGGACAAAGAATGAGAGAAGGCGGCCGGGCTGAGCGAGCTCGTCGAGTGGCCCGAAGCGAGCCATGAACTCAAAGTGACGCACGAGTCGCTCGCGCACCGGCTGCGGCTGCGTTTTGAGCTTTGCGGCAAGCTGGGCGGCGCGAGAGGAGAAGCTTAAAATTTGTAGGTTTAAAATAGGAAATATTACTCAAAAGAATGTCATTGTAAAAGAATGCTAATACAAATCAATCAAAGACATAGCTAGGTCATAATTGTTGTTTTCGTCTTACTGCTTTGCATAATTTCAAAACAAAGAACAAGGAGAAGAAGAGAAGAAGAAAAAACCCTACCGTCCATCTCCAAGCATTTCCTTGACTGCTTCGATCAGTGGCTCGGGCGTCGCGAGTTGCGTCTTCGGAAAGATGCGCGCGACGCCGGCGCGACGGAGCTGAGCGATTTGCGTATCAGTTAAAATCTACACCAAAAAGTTTGTCAAAGTTATAGGGTCGCGCCTAATGAAAGTGGAAATTGCTTCACCATCGCTGCGTTGCGCATCTGGTCGAAGGCGATCGGAACGGCGAGGAAAGGCACGCCGGCGTAGAGCGTCTCCATCACGGACTGCATGCCACAGTGCGACACGAACATCGAGATGCGGCCCGAGGCTGCAAGGCCAATTAATTGAGGTAACAGGAAATATTCATTTCTTTTTCTCTTAAGAGTGCCTTTAATACAAAAGTAATGAGCCAACTCGAAAGAAATTCTTGTTGTACATACTTCTATTGGGAATATGCAATCAATAAAGTGAGAAGAGTGGAGCGAATAAATGTGCGAACCGAGCAGTGCCTCTTGCGGCCACCATGTTGACGTGTACAGATTCGAGCAGCCTGCCGCGATCTCGTCTTCCGGTCGCTCGTACTTCCAGAGGAACGTGACGTTTGGCATCGCGAGCGCGAGACTTCTTATGGACTCCTTCAAGTATTTCCTCAATCTATACATATGACAAATAGTGGATATGCACGCGATATTTACAGACTGTGCTCTTCGATAACATCTACATATGTATATACATACATAGCTGGAATCGAAAAATTTATTTTTCACAAAAAAAGGTTACAGTCGTTAAATTTTTTGTGAAAAATAAATTGATTGGAATGAAGGAGTGCCTACGATTGGGCTTTCGGCCTACTAACATGTAGTAAGATAGAGACATTAATAACCTTGAACGACGCCGGCATGTTCATCGCCAACATTAACGATCCGAACGAGATTAGAACATTTGCCGAACGTCGGGAGAGGATTTCGTCGAGCTCCTGGATAGTGTCAATAAGAAAAAGTTATATGCATGTAAATACATACAATGTTTTTGTTGTTGTTTACTGTGCTGTTATTGTAATTTTGTTATTATTTTTTGTTTTTGTTGTTGTTGTTTACTTGATTGGGAACGCATATTTTCCTCGCAATTCTTCAAGTTACCGAGCCGAGCGTCTGATTCGGCTGCGGCTCGACGGCGACGCCGGCTATCCAGACAATTTTCGAGACGCTCGGACGCGGAAAGTCGACGAGAGGCTCGTTGTTGACGAAGAAGAAAGTCGCGTTCGCTAACAAATCCTACGAATTCATGTATTTATTATTGATTGAAAAAGAGGAAAACGATCAGAATAACTTTTGTGAAAAATACACACAGACACAAACAGAGAAAATATTGTGCATGAGCTTCTTGCTTTTTGACTTAAAAGAATTAACAAAACGGGTACTAAAAGTGCTATTTAAAAAAGGAAATATTGTTTTAATTAAATGCATTATTTAAGTTCAAAGAGAAGAATACCAAGAGCGGAGGCACTCGATCCGCAAGTCCGGCACGTTCGATCGCCTGGCGGCCATCCTCAGCGATATGATGTTGTATGGATGCGACGGAATAGACGGTCAGCAGGTTCCGAATGCGTTCAGTGAATGAAAGCACCCCATCATCGCGAGCAGGCATCGCAGAGAGGGAAGCAAGAGAGAGAGAGTGAGTGGGAGGTTAGAGAGAGAAAGAACGAGACTAGAGACAGAAAGGGAGAGAGGCTAGAGAGAGAATGAGAAGAGAAAGAACACGCAATCAACACTCATTGTCAGTTCCAAGAAAAGGAAGCACCGGTTCAGATTTCTCCGGAATGCCATGACCACCGCTCGCGGAGTTGACTCAAGTGAGAAAAGGAATAAGAAATCTGTTCTCTCACCAGGTACATAGCTCGGATACGAGGGCGCACCGGTGGCGGCGTAGAATCCGTCGAGTCCCGGGAACGTGTATGTGACCGCATAATTACGCACGCCAATCAGATGGAAGATGGCTGGGATGGAATCTGTTTACTTTCTCTTTCATTTTTTACTTGAGAACCACTTTTAATTCCTTGCTGAAATGTTTTTAAATTGATAAAAATAAATATGAATATATATGTACAGCATTTGTTTATTTTCTTTTAGAAAAAAAAATTAGTTTATCACTGTTACTTTCTTTTATCGTGTCGATAAAACTACATTCTCACCAAACCCGCAGAGATCGAATGTTTCGCTGAAAGCGGCATCGAAACTCTCTTCGCGCAACTGTTCGAGCAGACCGGGCGTGGTCAACGTAGCTAGACAACGAGAGATTGATTAAGATGGAGTAATGTCTTATTCGCAGAGGCAGACATTTTTATCAATCTCATCATTTAGAACAACTCAAAGCGAGTGTACTACAAAGTTTTTTTTTCTGAAAGTGATTCGATTACGTTTGCACAACCACTGTTGCCAATTCTTTTATCCTATCATTTCACGTAATTTTCTTTTACAAAATAAAAAAAAACCTTTTGCCTTTCAAATTGACTACAGGCTAGCTCAATGATTTGGTGAAGAAAAAAGGGAAGAAGCTACATTCATTTAGAGCTGACAATTACGGAAATTCATTTATTGAATGTGAAATTCGGAGACTTTGCTAACAATAAGAATAGCTATCGGACTGACTGTCACATTGGCTGGAAAGATAGAAGCTGATTGCGTGGAAGGACTGAAACATTCTAGCGTTTTTTTTTTATTTCACTGCATTTTTCTTATTGAAAAACATGGCTCTTGAATGATTATATAGAGAAAGTGTGAAAAATTTTAATTTATTAATTTCTCACAACTAATTAATTAATAACCTTTGATGCTGCGAATGGATCGTAAGTGTCGCTCGTCCAGTGATCCGCTCCAATCACCTTAATAAAGCTTAAAATATTTTCTGGTATTTTCAAAACTTCTGAAAAAGTTTTTTTTACAGTTCAATTTATGAAATTTATTATACAAATTAAATAGTTTCATATGGGTGATTCAATAAATTGGTCAAACTCAAAGAGAGTGTAGTGTGTGAATTTTTCAAGAAAATTACCAAAATAAACAAGACACATACATATGTATATTCCTCACGTTTTTGATCGAAATATCCATGTGGAATGTCTTGAAGAACCTTTTCATAAAGTTATATAAGAGTAATATGTCTTTTCTTCAGTCATTAATGATGTGTGTTACTAATTAGGCTAATTACAACTATTTATGATAGATTCTAAATCAGGCGAGACATCGAACCAACCTTCTTGCGATACTCTGTGTAGCCAACCGAGATGTTGTTGTGCGGAACGTGAATGATGCGCGCGAGGCGGCTACTTTGATTGTTTAGGTCCGTGTTGATGATGGGCGTAAGCAAGACCTGAGCATAAAGACTGAGATTGTCAGGTGCTACGGTTTGAAAATCACAGCGAGCGAGAGAGAAGAGAAGAGCGAGGGAGAGAGAGAGAGAGAGAGAGAGAGAGAGAGAGAAAGGGAAAAGTGAGAGAGAGAGAAAGTGAGAGAGAGAGTAAGAGCGGGGAAGAGAAAGAGAGAGATAGAGAGAGAGAGAGAGAGAGAGAGAAAATAGAGATAAGAGTTAATGAGGAAAGAGAGAGAGAGAGAAATGGAGAGGGAGAGAGTAAAACGAAGGTAAAAGAATGTATGAGAAAGAGGGAGAAGGGAAAGAAAATAAGGTACCACTTCGTGTCCGGCATCAACGAGTATATCTGCAACCTTGCCGAGAAACTTTGCATGGCTTGTCGCGAAGAGCGGATTGTAGCCAAGGAATTTTAGTGCGACTGCGGGTGAGAGGGCGGAGGAGAGAAGTACGAAAAAGAAGAAGACGAAATTTATTGGCCGTCCGCTCGTCATAAATCGACAGTGTCTGTCGTTATCTTATCGGCAACTTCCTCGCATGCTGAGTGAGTAAATAGAGAAAAAACAAGAGACACCGCCCACATCATGAGAATACTCTTCGTTGTCGAAAATTGCAACAATCGGAAACAGCAAAAACATCAGCGAAGAATTCGCTGAGGACATTTAAGTGCATCAATCACAGTATTTAAAGTATAAATAGGAAGAAAATTTTTAAAAGTTATGAACATCTTGTTAACATTTCATGTTCACTCGCCAGTTGACATCAGCAGTGCTCTTGTTAAAGGAGGTATCCGGGGAATAATTAACCTGAGTTTTGTTTTATGTGGATAAGTTTAGCTTGGCGTAAAACATGTATCCAGAAAGTTTTAGCGAAATTCTTTCATTACATTCTGAGCACTAGTAACGTGAAGACCGGCGGGTAGAGAATTAGCTACGGTAGGTCTGAGCCGCCCTCCTGTTTCACATGCTCTTTACGAGCGAGCGCATTTAAACTGGTTCTCTAGCGCTACTGTATAATGATTCGCCGGATAATTCCTTTAAGGTCATGGGGTGAGCGCCCATCTTTACACATATTTTATCAGCGCGGCTCTTCGTTGTGTCAAAATGCATGCTACAAACAAATTTTGGCAAACGTGGCATTCCCGTAACGCACAACTGATTTTGCTTCCCTTTCATGTTGCTCATGAGTTTATCAGTAAGAGACAGAGATTGTCCCCCTCTATCCCTCGTTCACTCATTCACTATTCATGTCGCACGATCTCTCTCTCTCTCATTCTCTCTCTCTATCTTTCTCTCCCTTTCTATCTCTCTCTATCTCTCTCTATCTTTCTCTCTCTATCTTTATCTCTCTCTAGTCTAGACATCCCTCATGATTTGTGTTGGCACACGTGCTTTCTTACTTTCTGCTCTATTGAGCAAGTGTAAACACAGATATCGCCCAGCTGCTAAACAACAACAGCTAATGATGAAGCAATGAGACTTATTTATAAAAATATGAATATACTCTTAAGACCTTTTATCTACATAATGAAGTTGATTAGAAATTCGTTAATTATGTCATAAATTATGAAACTGGAGTATTATAATTAGATGTAGTTAATGTAAGGAAATTAAAGAGTTGTAGTCTAGTGATGAGAGAATAAAGGATGAAAATGGGCATGAAGTATGCACTCTAACCTGAAAGTTGAATGTCTATTGATTCCACTTTCTTACTATCTACCATCAGAGCCTCAGCTATTGCGAGGTCTCTGCTGAGCGAGTGTGGTTTATTTGTACACACATACATACATGTAGCTATAAAGATACATATATGCGCGTTTCACTTCCACTTCAAATTGGACTACAAATGACGTATTTATCCAATTGTTAAGGTATAAAATGAGTATAACAAGTAAAAAAACCAAAAATGAGCAAACATATTCCACCTAATAGATCATCTATGTATGTATCTATGTAATAATCAACTTCGAATGATACTGTAATATACACAAATACAGTTTGTAATGTCTTTCATTTACATTGTATAATCTTTTGTACACATTGAAGGAATAGGCTGGAAACTCTCTCTTTCTATTTATATCTCTCATAATTCAATATGGAAGTGTTAGAGGAATGAAAGTAATCACATTTGAAAATTGCCTCTCAAAGCAGGAATCATCCTACACGGAAAAGATCCAAGGCACTACTGTAAGCGCGCGAAGTTCAAGACATGTGCACTTATTTGCACTATTTACCAAGTAAGATTTCAGATTTAAGTGACTTTCTATTTATGATAAACAATAAGATCTGTGTTTAATAACATCTCGCTGTAAATAAGAATGAATAATCTTTAAAAAAAAATTTTGAAATCGTTGTACTTTCCTTGACCACCTATTAGCAAGCGCTTCAACTTGTTGAGGATGAAGACAATAAGGTGTGCA
This sequence comes from Allodiplogaster sudhausi, assembly GCA_945643635.1. Lineage (NCBI taxonomy): Eukaryota > Metazoa > Nematoda > Chromadorea > Rhabditida > Diplogasteridae > Allodiplogaster > Allodiplogaster sudhausi. Next base: position 2,967,791 of record CALZFC010000035.1, on the reverse strand, counting down.
GCATTTATCATACATATTTCCATAGACAAATGTAATTATCATGCTGTATCTTACGCCTGTTCAAAATATTCTCCACTCCTACATATTCATATTCCTTTGCTATATTGAAATCTGTTTTCGCTTTATACAATAATATTCGTCATGAATAAGAAAAGGGAACACGCAAGTTGCTTTAATATAAACAACACACTGGCTAGAAATAAGGATGCTATATGGAATTTAATTTAATTTTTATTTAAACTTATTTCTAATATCTATTTCCTTATAACAAGGAGTCGGCCGCTTCTCGGTTAGCGATGGACGAAGTCGAGCAGCATATCAAGAGGGAATTCACGCGGATGGAATGGTATGCTTTTGTTTTTGAAGACAAGTTTAAACTATTAGTCTTTTTTTTGCAATCATGCTCAATGATGTGCATTCAAGTAAAACAACAGATGATTGCAAACTATGTAATTTGTAAATTAAGTGAAGAATGTGCTGTGCTATTTTTGTTATCTGTGGAAATATAGTATGCATAGGTATTGTTAGGCATGAAAGTTCGGAATATTCTTTTAAAGTTCATTCCTGGACGAGTGGTCTGGCCCACTCGGCGCTCTGCCGGCGCCCTTCGCCTTCGAGGCCATCGTGCGGCTACTCTGGCGCATCTCGCCCTCGCTCAAGGAGACAATCACGACGTACAAGCTGCCGCCATCGTCTACGGCCAAGTTCCGCGCGGCTACCGCTGTCACGGAAGCTGTCAAGGTTCTTGTCTTCTCTCACAATATAAAGTTCATGTATATTTATCCATCTTGTCCAAACTTTTAGCATTCTTGAATTTTTTTTTTAAATTTACAATCAGGAATTTCCCTTTTTTATTTATTTCTACACACAGAAAAAATATTCGTAGTTTGTAGCGCGCGCCCAAAAGATTGAGGAAGAATTCGTGAAATGGGCGCCGCGGCGCCGAAATTTTTACGAATTCGATGTACAGTAAGAATTCGTAATCTGCGCGGCCGGCAATGTGCCAGATCCGTCTTGCATTTCAATATGATTCAGTCTCTCCATCACCTACCCTTACAAATACTTCACTTACAATTAGGCTGATTATTATTCTTCTCTTTTGAACCAGTAGTCAAGCTCTAATTAGCTTTCCTGTCTCTCTCTCTCTCTCTCTCTCTCTCTCTCTCTCTTTCTGTCTCTTTATCCCTCCCTCTCTTCCTCTCTCCCCCTCTTTCTTCCTTCTTCTCTCTATCCAACTTTCTCTCTCTCTCTTCTTCACTCTCTCTCTCTGTCATTATCTCTCTCCATCCTCTCTCTCTCTCTTTCTCTCTCTCTTTCTATCTGTCTTTCTCTCTCTCTCTTCCTATCTCTACCTCTCTCTCTCACTCTCTCTCGGTTTTCCTCTCTCTCCCTCTTCCTCTCGCTTTCTCTCTCTCTCTATTCCTCTCTCCCCTTCTTCCTCTCTCTCTTTTCCCCTTTCTCTCTCTCTCTCTCTCTCTCTCTCTGTCTCTCTATCTCTCTCTCTGTTTCAATCTCACTGCTTCTTTCTCTGTGTTTCGCTTAATTTTCATTAAATTAACTGCGAATCGATTGTAAAAATCAATTCGCACTAATTAAAACGAAGAGGAGGTCGGGCTTGGAAGATTCTTGTTCTCTCGCTCGCATTCTCTCTTGTGTCCCTTTCTCTCTCCTTCACTCTCTCTATCCTTCTCTCTCTCTCTCTCTTCATTGATAATGTTCCTCATTGTCAGAATTCATCAATAGGCGCCCAAGTGTCCCGACGTTCCATTGGTTTGTTATATCTGTCATTAAAAGTGTCGTCAATTGAACATTCGCCAAATTTGAATGAACTGTGAATGTATACTAATTCAACCACGAATGTTGTTAACAGCAATAATGAACTACTAGAGTATAATCAGACTACAGCTTTCAACCAAATGTGTGTTCGAGCTCCCGGGTCGCAGAGAAAGAGAGAGAGAGAGAGAGAGAGAGATAGAGATAGAGAGATATGTAAATTGAGGCGGAGAGAGATCCATATAGAGAAAGAAGAGAGTGAAATTGATGTCAATTAAGCACTAACGAATAGAGATGATTCGAAAAGAACGAAATATTCGAGTTTAACAGGTCTGAAAACCCCTTCGAGCAGCATTTTACCTGAAATCTGCCAAAACATATGTCGAGTAAATGTACTGTAACTTAGTTAAATGACAAAATAATACAAAAAGAACATTACATTCGTGTTCCCCGTGGCCTAAAACCCCCCTGTGCACGATTTGGGGTCAATTAGAATAAAAAAAAAGTATTGTGCCCCCCCCTCCCCAACTAGGATAACACCCAAACGACCCACCCCCCCCCCCCTATCACTAGGTTATCCCATGCCGGAGGGTGCATGGAGGGGTGTGTGGCCTAGTGGTTAACGTGGGTGAAAATGCGCGCGCTGGAGGTGGTGGTTCGGGTTCGGTCAGGAGCAAAATGTCTTTCTCTCTCTCTTTCTCTGTCTACTTCTAGGTACAGCCAACGACATCGACGTCCATCATCACAACGGATCACAGGTTAGCTAAATTATCGACTTTTGTGAACTTTATTGGAATTTTATTCTATTTCACTGTTGTTTTATCACTGAAATGCCAAACGCAGTGAAATATTCCGTTCACAAAAGTAAGATAATTAGCTAACTTAATCCGTAGGATGGTGGGAGAGAGAGAGTGAGAGAGAGAGTGAGAGAGAGATAGAGAGAGAGAGAGAGAAAGAGAGAGAAAGAGACAGAGGAGAGAGAGAAATCGATAGAAACAAATTTTTTCTTGAGAAAACTGCGAAATTAAGTGCGATTTTAAACCGGATAAAAGGTGAGAGAAAGAGCGAGAGAGGGCGAGAGAGAGAGAGCGAGAAAGAGCGAGAGAATGAAGGAGAGGGTGTGTCACAGGGCTAGCTAATTAGATATCGAAAAAGAGTGGTAATTTACATCGAAAATTGTTCGAGAATATAAAAAAACAGCCAAAAATGGCATGTGTTTCTGGGATCCTCCAGGAAGAGGCGTCGTTTTACGAATACTTACTCTCATACACACTAATTCTTCCTGCATCTTTTACGAATAGTATTAGTGTGTTGCTAATCATGCTAATATATTAGTGCCTCATACAGCATACAAACTTGTTTACTCATACTTTATACCCAAGCACAAGTGCGACATGTGCATACATACATTCATTTTCATACTGTATAGCTGTGGATCATTTGCAGAAATTTGGCGTCCGCGCCGAGCTCGGCTTCCAGACACTGCTGTACGGCGGCGGCAAGGAACTGGCGTCCGTCTTCATCGAGCTGATTCGACTGGCGGCCGAGAACGACGCGAACAGCGAGGAGTCCGATGAGGATTTGCTTAGTATGCTTATTTTTTTCCTTTTTACTTCTTTCTTCTCACAATTTCATCACTTTTTACGTAAATCATATATTTGATGTCTCGCCTAGCCTGTAAATCAATATTTCTCACTCGTTCTCAAGGCCCTCGTGATGACGTCATCCGGCGAGCGCGCGCCATCGCCGCTTCGGACACGCTGTGGGTGCCCGAGTTCTGTCGCGTACTCAAGCTGCAACACGACGGGCGCTACTGGTGTCCGGGCGAGGTAAGCGAATTGAGATGATGCTTTTTTAATCTTTTTTATTTAAAGTTTCCGGTGCATCCGATTTCATATTAATTGTATATATGTACAGGGGTGGCCGGGGGCCGAAAATATCCGGCCCCGGCCCCGGCCCCCAGGGTAGGCCCCGGCCCCGGCCCCGGCCCCCGTGGTCGGCCCCGGCCCCGGCCCCGGCCCCAGAGGTCGGCCCCGGCCCCCAGGGTCGGCCCCGAAGTAGGCCCCTGCTCCAAATCATGAAATTTTTCTGAAAAATATCTGCGTCGGAGGAAAAATTCGTACAAAACTGAGAAAATACGTACATCTGTAACGCATACAAAATAAATCGGGGCACTTTTCATCATAAATTGGCTCATGCTGTTCAATTGGGGGTGAACTTCACTCAATTATATACGGCCCCCGGCCCCCAAGGTCGGCCCTGGCCCCGGCCCCGGCCCCCGAGGTCGGCCCCGGCCCCGGCCCCCAGGGCCGGCCACCCCTGTATATGTACATGCATTTACATGAATAGCATACTTCATGGTATGTATGTGTAAACATATTTTTTGCATTAGTTCGCACAAAAGCACCAATGCTGGACAACTTCAAATTGTCAGGACGAGCCTGAGCTCTATCCACTCGGTCGCGCGCCTTCATCAATTCCATGGTCGTCTTCGTCTCCATCGCAGGACAGCCGCACCCTTCTCGCTGCTCTCCTCGCGCGCTCCTCTCTCCCGGGCACCTCAGCGCCCGCGCCGCTTCCTGCTGCTGCTACTGCTGCCAAGCCAAGAATCGCCGCGAAACCGCATCTTCCACCCAAGCCAGGGTACGGTCATTCAGAATTACGGTAAACTCAGGTTACATATTACTGTAACTCTATCATACTTTATATAAAAGTATGCTTGATCGATGACGTCACGAACATAATTCGATTCAGTTCAAAGCCGCCACTCGCGCCGAAACCATCGCTGCCTGGCGCCACGAAAGAGAGCGAAGAGAAGGCACAGTTGAACAAGAAGCGCGAACAGCTCGAAGATGTCATCTCAGCACTTCGACAGAAGCGAACCGCTTTGGCAGATGTGCGTTTTATCGCTTTCTTTTTTCGATGAACAGAGTTGGACGAAGAGTGAAAGTATACTATTGTATATACTTTGAGTACCATTATGAAACTTTTAGAGAATTAGTTTTAAACGTGAGGTTACAGTAAGCAGCTCTACAATGGAAGCTCTATTCCTAATTTAAAAAAAAAATGCTAAGGAAAGAATATGATGGGCCCTGATTCCTTATAAATAGAAGAACAAAATCTTGAAAATGTTTGAACTTTTTTGTTTGTTTGTTTTTGTTTGTTTGTTGATATCAGCTACATATGTTTTCTTCAGCTAAAATTCCGGCAAGAATTGTTGGCGAATCGCGAGAACGCCCTCTCACAGCAACTTTCCGAGTACGACGAGCGACTCATGCACGTCTACGAAGATCCAGAGAAGGCGCGCGTCAAACTTGAGGTCTTCATTTTGTATTTATTATTTGATCTGTTATTTGTTCTTTATTTGATCTTCTTTACTTTCAAATACGCATACATACTGCACCCACAAATAAATGGCAGCGAGAGCTGTGTTGCATACATAAGAAATTTTCGTACCTCACATGACGTGGAATGACGGTTAATTAAATAACTAAGTTAATTACTTAATTAAGTGAACTTTGTCCTCTACAATCGTTGTTTACACTCACAGAAGTTCCTGGAGGAGAGAGACGCGCGAGTCGCTTCGATGGAACAAAAGTGGGAAGTGGCGAAGGAGGCGAAGCTCGCAGAGCTCAGCAAACTCAAGCAGTCCGCTGCGCATATGGTAAGGCATTTATTATAATTTTTTAAATAATTTATTCCTAAAGCCTAGTTTTTCTCACTATACATTCTTTTTGTGGATAAAGACAGCTCAAAACAAGAAAGTGTGTTCAGATTTAGGTTGTTTTTATTTTATTTATATATATATTTTTTTATTTGTTACAAGACTTTTCTCTCGATTCCTCTTTCGTTATCCCGTTTGAAGGCATCAGCAGCAACTGCACAAGAGGAGCAACGAGCAGCCGAGGAGAAGATCGCATATCTGAATGAGGAGTCCGAGTCGTTGAGAGCGCTAGAAATCAAGCTGGTTCGATTTTGTCATCTCATTTTTTTGCTGACATGTATGTATATACATACATACTTACATGCCAATACATCAAATATGCATGGTTTTTGCTATTGTAATGAAAAGTAAGCTTATTCAGATAGGGTTTGTTTGTAAAAAGTTTGCAGGATGTTTAGTATAAGAATAATGATAATGATGTGGATTATTATTCAATGCGTATTTGGGATTTAATCATTTTATAGTGTAAATAAAGGAAATGATGTTTATCAAAAGCAAAAAAATAAGGTGAACAAAACAGTTTTACTATTAAAGGCGCGTCGCTTGGAGAAGATGAGTGGCGATCGTATTAATCGGCATCAGTACGTCAAGCGCATCTTCGACATCACGGCAAGTCTGCGGAAGCAGCGGCAAGAGGCGGCCAAGGTTGGCTGGCAGCACCCTTTAAAGGAGTGCGAAACTCTACTGTAATATATTTGAATTTTCCTCAGACAAGGTTGGGTGGCAGCTCACTTTAAAGGAGCTGGAAACTCTATCATAATCAATGTATTTGAATTGCTATTGAATGGTAGTCGCATCTCTCAAAAATTGCATGCTCTCTCGATCTTTCTCAGGCAATAAGGTGCGAATTCAAGCTTGAGTTTTGGCTCCTTTATTACCCTTTCTCTGCTTATCCAAGTAGCTGTAATTTCTCTGTCCCAAATGACGGCCCGTTGTTGAGGTGTGGAAGGAGACGGACGTCATCCTGAAAGACATCAAATGGGACGGACAGAGCGTCAATCGCACCTTTGACATCCTCGAAGAGACCTTCTACAGGGTTTGTGCGCGCGGCGTCTTTTATTTGTTTACTGTAGTACAGTGCATGTTGCATGAGTATTATTTTTTTTGTTTAAAATTTAGTTCATCGTCGACGAATATTATTATTAGCTCATCATGCTCTTGCACTTTAGAAGACCGAGCACTCGCCAAAGGACGAGCGTCTCTACAAGAACTTTGTTCGCCTGCACAGTCAATGCCAGCTGCTTATCAAGACTGTTGAGAGCATCGGGCAGAAGAAGACCAAGTGTGAGCTGCTCGAGGATAAGGTAAATGCATGTCTTTGAAGCACCTATGTATGTATTACATCCAAAAGACACACGCATTTTGGAAGCGACATGATATCCCTCAATTATTTTTGGAACTAGCTCATGAACGCTCGTTTTAAAATGGTGCATAGGATAATATGAAAATAATAATAATAATAATCTTCAGTGATTCCTATTTGATTTTACTCTGAAAACAATAGTTTAATCTTCTTCTTTTCCAGTACGAAGCCTTGTACAAGGAGCGCATCGATCGTCAGATCGAGAGTGTTGTCGTCGACTTGTATGAGATGCACGCCGAGTACGAGGACATGGCCGACACACTGCGCGCCAATGGGATTGAGCCGCCGCTACGGCGAGAGTAGACACTCATTATTAAGTGCATTATCCTTATACTATTTTCAATAAACTATAGACCAATCTTTTTACAGTTAATAATACAGTAATAATAATAATACTAAATAATATTATAGTATTATTGTTGATACAGCGCATATAACATGCATATATCAAATTAATTCAATGTCAAATTCGGCCAAGCGAACATACATAATTTTATCTGCGGTGCTTCGCTCTTTGCTCGTACATATTGATATTTATTGAAATTTAAGCTCACATGCTGATTTGCGACCCCGATCCGGGTTCCATTGTGATTGATAAGAACGATTCCGAATGTTTATTTAGCTGCATACATACATGTTCTGCGAGGTATTAAAAAAATTAATAAAATAGCATGCCAAATACTAATGCATCATTATTAAAGCCAGTTTAGTGACGACTTGTCTGTTAAAAAAGATGATTAAGCCTGACCACCTCCTAGAGATGATATCTTCGAACAGATCTCCTGCGAAAAGCAATTAGAATCGTAGTCGAATTGGAGTAAGGCACATGAATGTCGGGTGATTGAGACATACAATGTGTATATGAACAAGCGATTTTTGAGCTCAAAAACTGTTCGTGAAGGCAGAAATAGAAAAGAAACTAAAGCACGTCATGGATTTAAGGCACTGCAATTAACATACATGGTTGGTAACAGAAGAAAGTTGCAAGCATGGACTTACAATTTACAAAAATAAAATAAAAAATAAAAAGTATTCTTGATTATGAGCTCATGTGCTGAGCGATGAATAGGTTCGGAAAGCGATTGGCAAGAAATCGAATGATTAGAGTTTTTAAAATCACAAAAATTTTTGATTAACAAAAAAAGTCAGATCGATGTGATGGAAAGAAATGTCTCGCCCCTCCTCCTTTATGAGATAGAAAAGTCAAAATGTATTGATGCTACTTCTAAAGCTCTGAATATGCACACGAGACGCTATGACAACAGTGTAAGAATGATGCAAAAATAACAAGTATGTAACGTTATGAAACAAAATGCAATTGTTCAAAGTATTATTAGTGGCTTTGGGAAGGATGGGGAAGTGGGCTCTCTTTCTCTCTCTCAAAAGATATGGGACAAAGATAGAGAAAGTGAGTGAGAGAGAGACGAGCGGGAAAGAGAGATAAGAGAGAGAGAAAGAGTCAAAGAGAGGGATAAAGAAGGAAAGAAAGAGAAGAAGGCGAGGGGGATACCGAGATCGAGATTATGCAATACCGTAGGGCATGTGCTATCTAGACTGTCTGCTGGACCGGCCTCGTCTCCCTCGACGCTGCTGCTTCCCTCGCCTCGCACACTCTCATCTCTTCACCGTAGATGACTGCCTCTTGCTCGACAAGTAATGCGTGGCGGCCATCGCTGTAGGAAGTGGCGCAGCCGCAGAGTAACTGGTAAAGGATATCAGTGTAATAATATGAGATACATAATATAGGTATGAATATAATAAAATGTAACAATATATAATAAATAATATAACAATATCATAGTGTAATAATCAAGTATACATAATATAAAGATAATATGAGCCATAATGCAGTATTGGTAGTAGTTTGTCTTTTTTTGCATTCTTCTTCTCTTTCTTCAAAATTTCACTACAGGAATTGGTTGCTCTAATGCATTTGTTCTAGTGGTATTTTTTGCCAATATTTTATTTTAAATTTGCTTAATTAATTTAAAGTCAAGAAAAGGAAGAAAATGACTATGCAAAAAAAAATCGAACGCCAATAATGATAAAGACGGGAATGGCAATGATGAGGAGGCGAGTCATGGCGTCTCCCGAGTTACTTCCAGCCATTGCCACGCGGTTGCTCTCCTCCTCGCCGTAGACGTAGTCGTTCACCAAGCGATCCGAGAAGACGGAGCGATTCATCCGGATCGAACTAGAGGTCTTAAGGGGATTTTTTTAGTATTCAAAAAAACCGGTAAATTAAAAAGCATACATATGTGCACCCGAATATACATTCATCTTTGTAATGTTGAGTAGTAGAAATAATAATAATAATAATAATAATAATAATAAAGAGGAATGACGCGGCAGCTTAAATCCCATCACCATCAAACATTGTTAGTATACTGCTTCAATCTGATCAAAAGGACACGCGAGAAATGAATTCGACTCTTTCTCTTCTCCTTCAAGGATGCGGCAACGAAATTGAGTAAGAGAGATGGAGAGAGAGAGAGTGAGAGAGAGAAATAGAGAGAGTGAGAGAGATAGTGAGAGGAAGTAGAGAGAAGGGAGGCAGAGAAAGTGAGAAAAAGAGAAAGACGGATGACTCGCTCGATAGAAAGCAATAATAACAGCATCCGGAGAAGCGTGATTCTTCGCAGGCATAAAACAAATGGGAAAAAGGCAGATACGTTTATGCATAATGTATGTATGTTACTATTAGTTGTGACAAATAATGCGAATAAAAAAATTTTGTGAACCAATGGAATTAATCAATATATGTTCATGTATGCACTAGGTACGAAGCAAATTACACGATTTTTTTTCAAACAAAAAAAAACAAAAACAAAGACTTCTCGGCCTCCGACCTTATTGGCGCGGTGGCGTGCTGTTTGCTGCTGCTGCATTCTTATCCTTCTCTTCTCGACGCATTCATCACTGAGATTGAAGAAGCCGTCCGGGCTGCGCTGCTTGCACGGGTCGATGGTCATCGCTGCGGCCGCCGAGCTCGCCGAGATGGCTGGCGGCGACGGCGCTCGCTCGGCCGCTGTCGCATTCCGCTCCGCGCTTCTCGCCTCTTCTTCCATCATCGATGTCTTCATGGACACAAAAAACTTATATATATATATATATATATATATATATATATTTTATTTATTTATTTATTATTTTTTTCTTTTTCTTCTTCATTATCGCCCGCATATATTCGGCCTAATTATAATGATCGTAATTATAGTGCATCTTCGCGTAACAAATTTGAATATGAATTGAGACCAATAAAAACGATAAGTTGTAAACTTAAAATGAAAAATAATATTAATAAAAATGAAATAAAATAAGACGATTTGAAAGCCTTACGACAAAGATGACGGCTGTTAGAGAGAGAAGCAGCACGATGCCGACGATGCATGCGCACGCGAACACGCAGAGGCAGCGACTGCAGCCGGACG